>CM064546.1:4923258-4980758 GCA_032716605.1 Paralithodes platypus | reverse complement strand
GCTACACATTTTACAATACGCAGCCTGACACTAGCTACACATTTGACAATACGCGGCCTGACACTAGCTACACATTTGACAATACGCGGCCTGACACTCTACACATTTGACAATATCCAGTATGGTTTCTTTGGGGGTGAGGTTTATCAGATTAATTCTGGCTCGGCTTTGAGGGAAAATAATCCAAAAGCACGAAGAGTTGAGGGTTATATTAGTTGTGAACGTAGAAACAGACACACACACACACACACGAGCATGCTCACTCCCGCAAATACAACTAGTGTAAAATACAACTAGTGTAAGTACACACACACACACACACACACACACACACACACACACACACACACACACACACACACACACACACACACACACGTACAAACACATATGCAAAATCACACACAACACTCACACAAAACCACACACAGACACACGCACGCACGCACACACACACAAGCACATATACAATATCTACACAACACTCGCATAAAACTACACATACACACACCGCAAAAATGAACACCTAATCAACTAATAACCACGGTAATTATGTTTGAGTCAGCCGCTTTGCCTTCAGTAATGGGAGTTATCAAAGAGTTATAATTTCAAGTTACTGGGTGTTCTCTGGAGCTGAGGATTAGAGAGAGAGCGAGAGAGAGAGCGAGAGCGAGAGAGAGAGCGAGAGCGAGAGCGAGAGAGAGAGAGAGAGAGTACACTTACACAAACAGCCATTTACAGTAACAAACACATAAACCAAACCAGACACAATATCACAAACAAACACAAGCCAAACACACAAGAACATAAAGCGACACAGACACACACACACACACACACACACACACACACACACACACCCATACAACAAAAAACACATACAGTTCTATAATACACAGATACCTATTCACACGCACAAAGACACACACACACACATACACACGATGTGGGGAAGGGGGAGGTAGAGTCTTTTTCTGGACCCCTTCTCCCTCATGTTTAGAGGTTGGTTTCATTAGTTCGACGATTGTAAGACCTTTCTCCCGATTTCTTTGTCAATATTAGGACCTTTCGTGCCATTTTCGAAAATCTACTCATACATGACGACATTTCCTGTTATTTTGTATTTATTAAACTGTATCTTATTAAACTGTTCACTACATTTAACTTATTATTGGGTTATTTTTCTCAGCTTAGGAATGTGCAAACACGATGTCAACTTAAGACTGCCAAAAAGACTACAATCAAGAGGTTACTGGAGAAGTGTGTGTGTTGTGTTCGTGTTTTGTGTGTGTCTGTTGTGTGTGTATGTGTGTGTGTTGTGTTCGTGTTGTGTGTGTGTCTGTTGTGTGTGTATGTGTGTGTGTTGTGTTCGTGTTGTGTGTGTGTCTGTTGTGTGTGTATGTGTGTGTGTGTGTGTGTGTGTGTGTGTGTGTGTATATATATTGGGTGGGTGGGTGTATTTACCTTTTTGTAGTTTACAGGAATTGAGCATCGCTCGTGTTGTCCTGTCTTAGTTACTTTATAATCAATCCATTTTACTTAGACAAGTATCGTAATGGATATTCCCAGTTCCCAGTATTTTGGACTAACATATCATAGCTTATGTTGTCCTATTTCCATATTTACTTTTATCCAACCTAGATTTGAACATGTTAATGTTCTTCGCTCTCACCACCTCCTCCTCCAAGTTGTTCCAAGTCTCTATACTTCTATATGGGAAGCTGAATTTCTTTTGTGTCCTTGGGTGGGTGGGTGTGTGTGGGTGGGTGTGTGTGGGTGGGTGGGTGTGGGTGTGGGTGTGTGTATTAATGTAAATATTGAGTGATTGATAACCTTATATATTACCTATATTGACAGTTACTAGGATCATGAATTACGTATATTGACAAATATTAGTAATCATAGTCAATGAAAGCGATATATAGAGAATCATAACCTACTAAGACAAACATAGGCAAAAGGTCACTGGATCTAATATTCGATTTTTTATTAATTTCACCACACCACCAAACACCTCCAATGAAATTAATGAAAGCATATGTGATCCACCGGGATATCTTTCTATTTATTTTGTTCTATGTGTTTCAAGGAGATAAAAGGCAGGTTGCCTGTAACGAATATATTTTAATACAACTGAAGGTTTTGTATGCAATGCATATCAACGGTTATGAATGAGTAAATGCGGTGCATTGTTGCTGTTACATTGAATACACTGAATACAATATATGCTATGTATAATGCATTTAACATTCTATTCACATCCCAGCATTCTAGGGGGTGTTATAACTAAACGTGTGTGTGTGCAACAACAACAACAACAACAACAACAACAACAACAATAACAAACAACAACAACAACGATACCAATAACATAAAACAACAACAACAACAACAACAACAACAACAACAATAAGAACAACAACAATCAACAACAACAATAAGAACAACAACAATAACAACAACAACAACAACCAACAACAACATAACACAACAACAACAACAACAACAACAACAACAACAACAACAACAACAACAACAATAATAATAACAACAACAACAACAACAACAACAACAATAATAACAACAATAATAATAATAATAATAATAATAACAATAATAACAACAACAACAATAATAATAATAATAATAATAATAAACGGTGTATTAGTAATTGGCAGAAGGATGGGGCTGTGTGTATGTGTGTGTGTGTACCTCTGCAGTCACCCCACACACAAATATTCTGTATTAGGGAAATATATATATGCATATAGCCCTGAAGAGATATTCTGTTCTGAACGTTATGCATATTTTCATCGTACACACACACACACACACACATACGAGAGTGCATACAAATGTTCATACACACACACACTTTCACATACCAACACATGCATCTTTTATTGTTCAAGCCATTTATACTGTAAGTCATATTTTCTTCACAAATGTGTTCAAACTTATTTATCAATATACAAATATGAAAATTCATAATTCATACACATTAATCAAACACTCCCTCTCTCTCTTTTGAAGCACAATGGTTCTGTTTCACTCTTCTTCTCTCATACTTTAACATTAAGGAATGGACTGAACTAAACATCCATAATAACTTCTTGAATCTCAGTAGCGAATATTACTTCAGGTATTGCATGGTGGCTATTTGGGTTTCACTTGTTCTCATTCTCCCTCATGTTCACTCTCTGTATCACTCACTCTCTCTCTCTCTCTCACACTCTCTCTCTCTGTCTGTCTTTCTCAAGCAACTGCGGCCGACGTTAGAGATGCAAATTCACCTCCAGAGAGTGGCAGCTGACACACTATGCTCTCAGCTATTTCGTGACCTTAAAACACACACACACACACACACACACACGAGGCCTAATACAGTATGCATGGTATCACCGAGAGCTACAAAGCATGAAGGGGTGGTTGTGTGTATGTGTGTGGTTGCATACAGCCGAGTTAGACGGGTTCGCGACTGTCTCGTTCGGATTGAATGGACCTGGACTTCCTGGAAAGCGTAAATTCTATTCCAATAATATTTTCTTAGTTAGGTAGTTAAAATAGGATTTCAGAAGATATTAACCCTTCTGGATTATTTAGCCAGCACACTGCAAGTCAAGTAAGTCAAGTACATTTTCAGGACTAGAGCCCCTTTTCGAGAACCAAAGTCGCATCTGAATATGTATTATGTTGTGGTTAATATATATATATATATTATATATATTCAAAGTGTTAACATAGTGTCGACTAGCCTGAATAGAATTCCAACTGTTTCAATATTGTTTCCTTAACCCTTCATCAAATAATAATATAATTAGGTCATGGTATAGAATTGGTTGTGGAATAAAGAGGGAAAGGGAATCTCTCTCCTTTGCCTACTCCTCCTCTTAACTTCTTCTTGTTCGCTAAATTTGACTTCTCCTTACACTGGCAGACATCTTCAAAGTCACTCAGTCGGAGCAAACTTCAAAACTTCCATCACCAAGGAGGTTAAGAGCATGTCAGTCTCTCTCTCTCTCTCTCTCTCTCTCTCTCTCTGCAGGTATAATAATTTATCATGGAAATATAAGCGTGTCAGTCTTAGCAGCTGGTTGTTCGATACTACATTGGAAAATATGAAACTTCTATAACTCTGCATCATATTAAGCCTAAGTTTATATTGTTAGCACCATATTTCACTACAAAATCTTCAAAACAACTGTGAAATCTTGATGGGAACTTTGCAATTTACCGCCAGTTGAAAAGAAACAGAGTATAGTACCACTCTCATCTGTCTGTCATTTAGATCATTGTGAGCAGTTTGTATGCTTCCCCTTGAAGTTTGACTGATTTGAATGTTGTCAAGTATATGCCACACACTGTCAAAGGTTCCTTCAGGGTTCCCGGACATCTCAACCAGTAGACCATTTCAACCAGTAGCTCTCAACCAGTGTCAAATCAACCAAGGCCTACCAAACCAGTGCCAAAATATTGTACTAACCTAACCTAACCTAACCGTATTGGTTGATTTGGTACTGGTTGAGAGCTACTGGTTGAGTTGTCCGGTCACCTTCCTTCAGTATCCAAGGCAAGAATACAGGTCTTCAGTCACATATCTATCCCATCCGAGGTCTTCCTTTCCCTCTACCTCCCCTTGTTTTTTTTTGTTTTTTTGTTTTTTTGTTTTTTTTCTATATTCCAACTTACTTCCTCTCGGGCATAGGCTGAGAGCCTTAACATTCACCGCTTTACAATGAACAGTGAAGCCCGTGAGGTCTTGTTCCAGTCTGACACATATACTCTCTTGGTAAGCCTTTCATCATCTCCCATTCGTTTAACATGTCCAATTGTCCATAACAGCATCGCGCCCTTCATTCCTGCCTCTACGCGTCACCCCCCACATACTCCTTATAAGCAGCTCATCTCCATCACTTCCAATGTTCTCCTCTCTTGTGCATTCAAAGCCCATGTATCAGCTGCATAGATTACTGTTAGTACAATTATCCCTTGCTATATTGCACTTTTAGCTTTCATTCTGAGATTTCTCACTTTCCACATATTTCTCATTGCTCGGAAAACTTTCCTTCCTTCACATACTCCCTAGCGTACCTACAGTACATGTCCACACCTGTGTCCCTGCATATAACTCCTCCTGGATAATAACAAACACTCCACTTGTTCCAGTATTTAGATTTACCCTACGAACATCTGTAGCACACACCATCACTTTACTTTTATTGACATTTACCCTCAACTTCCTCCTCTCTCTCACGCGCACACACACACACACACACACACACACAAATATAATATATATATATATATAGTGTACTGACAGTATATCTGCAGAGAAAGGGGTGGAGAGGTACATTAATAATTAGCTCACATGTTCTACCTCATCATGTCTGTACATTAAGTTAATTAAATATTGGTATAATTAAATTTTGATCCGTCGTAAAAATCCATTTATTATCATTCAATATCGTCATGCAAGAGAAGTGAGCGGGATTTTATACCTAGTTAATATGATCATTAACTTGTATAAACGACATCCACACGCATAAACTCTGATTTATCTATTTTTACACACACACACACACACACACACACACACACACACACAAACACACACACACACACAACCACCCCGGGTAACAATAATTAAAGAGTATACAGTATATATATATATATATACATATATATTTATGTATATTTGAGGACAAATATGACTGCTAGGGCTAGGATTCGAATCATACAGGCAGGAGGTCAAGTCACCTATACCACCGCGGAGGTTAAGAGAAGGATTTTGGCATCTGGCAATATATAGATTGTAATTACTTCATTATTAGTTCATTTTGGTCTAAGTTCCCTTCATTCCTCCTTCTCCCTCCTGTTTTCTTAGTGTCTCTACTCCTCCTCTTCCTCCCTCATGTTATCTGACCCCCCCTCCTCTCTCCTGTCATCATATCTCCACACCCCCCTCCCTCCCTCCTGTCATCATATATCCACCCCCCCTCCTCCCTCCCTCCTGTCATCATATCTCCACACCCCCCTCCCTCCCTCCTGTCATCATATCTCCACCCCCCTCCCTCTCTCTTGTCATCATATCTCCACCCCCCCCCCCCCCACCCGCCCCCCACCCCCGCACCTCCTTCCCCCCGGACACCCTTCCCCCGTCTCCCTGAGTAGTAAACAAACTCTCTGAGGACCTTTCAGCACCAGGGAGTTGGTTACAAAACTGTTGGCTCCTGCAGGGCTGTCAAGTTGGAAGGCTTAATTCTTAAATATACAGGATAGTGTATATGTATTTCTTTATATATATGTGTGTGTGTTTGTGTGAGAGAGAGCGAATGTATGTCAGTGCCCTATTTGTTTACATTCCCATCATCGTCGGAACATGAAAGGAAGGGCGAACGATCTATTGCGGGAGAAGGGCCGAACGAAAATCAAAGTGGAGTGTAGATAGGTTGGGGTGGGGAGGAATTGAAATAGGGGGGGAGGGGGGGGGGAAGGGGAAAAGGGGGGGGGGGGGGAGGGATCACGATATGTGGGCGAGATGGGGTGGTGCAGATATGGAGTGGAATCGAGTGGAGAAGAGTGTGGGGGGGGGGGGGGATGGGGGCTCATAATTGAAAAAAGGGGTGGGGGAGAAGGGGGATAGGGGGATGATGATATGTGGGTGAGATGGGGTGGATAATGGGTAGGGTGGTGCAAATATGGAGTGAAGCCGAGTGAAGCCGAGTGGAGAAGAGTGGGGAGGTGGGGGGATGGGGCTCATAATTAGAAAATGGGGTGGGGGGAGGGAGAAGAGAATGACGATATGTGATTGAGGTAGGGTGGAGCATGGGTATGGTGGTGCAGATATGGAGTGGAATCGAGTGGAGAAGAGTGGGGGGGGGATGGGAGCTCAGAATTGGAAAAAGGGGTGGGGGAGGGGAAAAGAAGGGGGTGGGGGGATGACGAGATGTGGGTGTGATGTGGTGGAGCATGGGTAGGGTGGTGCAGATATGGAGTGAAGCCGAGTGGAGAAGAGTGGGGGGGATGGGGGCTCAGAATTGGAAAAAAGGGGTGAGGGAGATATGAATAAGAAAGGGGTGGGGTGATGACGATATGTGAGTGAGGTGGGGGGAAGCATGAGTAGGGTGGGAAGGTTAGGTTGAATTGAGGGGGGTACAATAAGACATATTATAAGGGAACTAAAATAAGCTAGATATAGTACACCACTTCGTAATTGTCACTTTAAACAAAAGGTTAGGGTGGTGCAGATATGGAGTGGAATCGAGTGGAGAAGAGTGGAATGAGATGAGATTCAGTGAAGTGGGGGGTTGTTGTGGTGTCGCGAGGGTAGGGATGATTGGATGAGGTGTAAAAGAGATAAGATGGTAGAGTTGGTTGAGTCGAATGGGATGGGATGGGAAAGCCTTGGAATGGAGATTGAATGCGTTTGGATTGTAATAGAGTCGATTCGGGATAAGTTAGGATGGAATGGGGTGTGGTTGAGTGGGATAGGAAGGACTAGGGTGAGGTTGAAATTGATGGGATGAAGTAGGTTAGAGCGGAGGAGAGGGTGGGAGGGGACTGGTGTTGGGATAGTGATAGTGGTGGTGGATAGGTGGTGATGATAGGGAGACAGCTTGACGAAGACCATGTTTAATATAAGAAGGCTAGAGAAGGGTGGTAGACTAAACAGTTAAAGAGAGTTCCCAGAAACACACATACACACACACACACACACACACACACACACACACACACACACACACACACACACACACACACACACGCACCCACACACACACACACGAGATGTACGTTCTCCTTCAGGAAGAGCCTTTATCATCACTATATACTCTTCAACTGACCATAACACTTATACTTCACTAACCTAGAAGTAAACAGAATCTCTCTCTCTCTCTTCTTTGCTATCCTTTCCTTCCGCTGTCCCTTACTCTCGGGTTAGCTATCTCTACTAGAATGAAGTCCTGACCAACTCGCTGGGATCGTAAGGTCTGTGTGGTCAGTGCATCTATGTAAATCTATGTACATCTCTCTCTCTCTCTTAACCACAGTATATCAGTATATACTTCAGCAACCCGCCAGTAAACATAATTCTCTCTCTCTCTCTCTCTCTCTCTCTCTCTCTTCTTCTTCTTTTCTATCCTTTCCTTCAACTTTCCTTTTCTATCGGATATGCCATCTCTATTAGAATTAAGTCCTGATCAGAATTAAGACTCGTTTGGATCGAAAGATCTGTGTAATCAGTGTATCTATGTAAATATATGTAAATATCTCTCTCCCTCTCTAAACCACAGTATATACTTCACTAACCCAGAAGTAAACAGAATTCTCTCTCACTCTCACTCTCTCTCTCTCTCTCTCGTCTTTAATATGTTAAGTGGGTTTTAACAACGTGGATCTTTACATATGGTTTACTCTACGTAAAATTAGCACCCAACCATATGTGAGCTGCAGAGGTTTAATGCCAGACAATGTGAACGCTCTTTTACATGCCTGGTCTTATCTACCTGGAACAAACTACTCAGAAATTGATCACAGTTTTTTGGTATAGCACTTTAAAAAGAAAGTAGACAGTTTTTTTACACACCTTACAGTGAGTATTCTGCACTATACAATCTCTCTATTATACAGTATTTATCTTTTAGTAAATATAATATAAATAACAATAATAATAACAATAACAATAACAATAATAATAATAATAATAAGAATGACAATAATAATAATAATAATAAAAATAACAATAATAAAAAAAATAATAAGAATGACAATAATAATAATAATAATAATAATAATAATAAATAATAATAACAACAATAACAATAATAATAAACGGTATATTGATAAAACGGCAGTCAGAGGGGGCTGAAAATTTCTCCCTGAAGTGGACCGCAAATATGTCTGATCATCTACAATACACTTTCCTTGTAAATCCTTGTACATATGACCCTCGGGACCATTAAAACTTCCCACGTCAATTGGAGGCCTTCCCTCACTTCCTCTTTTCCTTTTACCCCTCGCCGCCACAGTGGTCTCTTTAGGAGGTGTCTAGAGCAGGCCATCCCCTCCTTTACGTTTCATCTCGCTTCGTCTCGTATCGTTTCGTATCGTATCGTATCGTATCGTTTCGTATCGTATCGTTCCGTCTCGTATCGTATCGTTCCGTCTCGTATCGTATCGTTCCGTCTCGTATCGTATCGTTCCGTCTCCTATCCTTTTGCTTCGTCTCGTATCGCCTTGCTTGGTCTCATATCGCCTTTATTTCGTTTTTGGGTTTTTTCTCGTCAGGTCAGGTCAAGTGAAGGTATTGAGGGATATGCCTTTACAACGGCACCTCGTAGCTACTTTCTACTTTTCCTATTTTCTGAAGAGTGTAGAGTTCCTTAATTAAGAATCTCTCGTCTTATATCTTCATTTCTAATCGTTTTCGTTCGATTTTTGCCTCTGTCGGAAACAGACGCGAGACTTATTACCGCTCGTCCCATTCGTGTCGTTTCATCTTGTTGGACTGGATGAGCCGAAGTAGTTGTCAGGCAGGAGCCAGAGAAAGGAAGGAATAGGGTTTGTAGCGGATTGGTGATTGACAGTGTTTGACGGAGGCCTGCTTTGCAAGGCTTGATATATAATACTTTGATTTTCTTTCTGTTATTCTCATCTCTTGACTTAAAGGGGGGGATTTCCACTTGAGGGATTTTTTTCTTGACTCCTTTCTCCCTCATGTTTAGCCCCATTGTTTTTCTAATTTTAAGACGTTCGCCCCATTATTTTGACGATTTTAAGAACCTTCGACCCATTTCTGTCAATTTTAAGACCTTTCGTGCCATTTAGGTGTCGATTTTATCCTGGCGAGCGATAGCGAGTCTGTAATTTAAGAGGAACTGGCTTTTAGCCGGGACATTTTTCTACCGAAAAATGTACAAATTTATCTTGAAAGGGGCTCAAAGGGGTGTAATCTTAAGCTTGACGGATATCTAGAGACCAAACTAAAAACCTCCCCTTAAAGGGTTTCGTATTATATGTTCTCTTAATATATCATCCTTTATTCTCATCTTGTGATTTCACGTTTCTTTGTAGTGTATAATCTTCTTTATTCGCGTACATTATCATACTTTTTATCATGATATCCGGTATATATTATATGTCTTCGGTTCTCTTTTCTCGTTTATTGTGGTTTCTCCCCTCCTCTCCTTCTAATCTTCCTTGTAATCATGTCTGCTCTGTCTTTCTCCTTCGCTTGTCTGGGCTCACCTTTGCTGGGTAGATTTTTTCACTCCTCTCCTTTGGTATGTAAGTTTTATCTCCTCGTGCAGTCTCGTCTTCTCATATTGCATTGCAGTTTTTTCTGGTTGTGTTTTCATGGGTGTGGGTGTGTGTGTTAATGTGTGTGTGTGTGGGTGGGTGTATGTGTGTGTGTGTGTCTGTGTGTGTGGGTGGGTGTGTGTGTGCATGTGTCTATGTGTGTGTGTGTGTGTTCATGTATGTGTGCGTGTGTGTGGGTATGTCCATGTGTCTGTATGTGTGTGTGTGTGTGTGTGTGTGTGTGTGTTTGAGAAGATATATGCGCGCGTGTGCTTGTTTTTGCAGCTGACATGTAGCATCGGAAAAAATCTCGCATTACGCGTCGGGTGGCGATAGATGAAGAATTTGGCTACGAAAACAAGTAAAAAGATAGTAGGCGAAAATGAGAACAACTATGAAAATATTTACGGGAAAATGTAGAAAAAGGAGAATATGAACAGAAAGGGTGTTAACAATACTGGCCAAGGAAAAGTAGATAGATCATAAAGGTTGTCAACGTTGAGGGAAGGACTTAGAAAAGTAAACACATGTGAGACAAAACAGAAAATGAGAACGAAATACTGTCCTGTTGTGAGAAGATTATGCCGAGCTATGACAAAGGAATAATACACCAATATAGTACCTCTGAAGGAACAATATAAGTTTACTGTATTTGTCACTCGAGAGTATGTTAAATGGAGATTTGTATTTCTGCATAAATTATAATTATATATATATATATACCGGTATATATATATATATATATATATATATATATACAGTATATATATATATATATATATAATTATATATACAGTATATATATATATAATTTCCTTTAGTTGCCTCCCTAAACCTCCATCGAACTTAAAGAAATACCACGAAGACCCACGTTCGAGATGAATTTGTAAATGTTTCGGTAGAAAAATGTACCAGCCGAAGGCCGGTTCCCCCTAAATTATAAGTTCGCTATCGCTCGCCAAAAAAAGACACCTAAAACAAAAGATATTATAATCGCAAAACTAATGAAGCGATCGAACGTCTTAAAGTCTCAAAACTAATGGAGCTAAACATGAGGATGGGGTAGAAAAGACGAAACCTCCCATTAACCCTTCCAGTACCAGTGCCGTCCTTTTAACTTAATTCTGGGGACTATTGAACGAGTATCATTAATTGTTTTCAGTTTAAGCAACCAACAAGCTTCGAACTGCCTCACCTAACCCTTTCTCCTACCACAGATCCTTCTTAAGCTATGCAACATCGTCGAAATATAGCCACATTAAGATTACAATGACGTCGCCGGTACAAAAGGGGTTAAATGCAATGAATTACAACATACAAGTACAGTACCCCCCCCCCCCCCCCAGTAAGGCGAGTTATGTGGAACGGAAAAGACGATCATTCGGAGGAAACGCAATGGGCGGAGGGTGGGGGTGAAGGGGTGGATGAGGCATAAGAGAGGGTCTGTTTGGTAATGTTTGGCGAGAGAGAGAGAAAGGGAGAGAGAGAGAGATATTTGCATAAATTTACATAAATACACTGGCCACACAGACCTTACGATCCAAACCAGGTGGTCAGGACTTAATTCTAGTAGAGATGGCATATCCGATAGAAAAGGAAAGTTGAAGGAAAGGATAGAAAAGAAGAAGGCTCTCTCCCCACCCTCCGTTCCCTCTGGCAATTGCCGTACATGAAAAAGTTGGAAGTGATTAACATTGCTAGGCTTCGAAATCCCCAGAAGGAATTTTACAGAAATGATTGGAAAAATAAAGGAAAAAATTATGCGACCTTTTGCCTTAGTAGTATGAACAATTTAGGGTTAATTGGATTCATGCAACCCGTCACCCTTAGTAGTATGTAAATTTTCAATGATGATGATTACTATTATTATTCCATATTTTTACATTTACTTCTTATTATGTTTTATTTTATTTATTTTTTGTATTTCCTTATGAAATGCACGCCAACTTCCTTTTTTCGTGCAATGGAGCAACGGTGGAAATCGAATACAAGTGTCATTTTTCTCCCGTATATCAATTTCACAAGCCAAGCTCGTTTGTCTTCGCTGGTGTAACCAACATTCACGGCACTATCCATATGACTCAATAGTTCTCCCCTCAGTGTACAGTCGGCCTAATAGGTCATGTCCCAGCTGTCATTACGTTTGGCTTGCTCTGTGCTGTATTAATGTCTGTCAGATGTTGATTAGGGTGGGTAAATGTAGGAACATGTTTATACATTTCACTCGATATGAAGAAATGAAGCTTGGATATTGCTGATACCAATTATTGATCAAAACATACTTGGTGCCGAGACATCACTTATTAACAGTGTACAGGCGGCCTAATAAGTCATGTCGCGGCAACAAGTATATTTCCATCAATAATTATATAATTGGTATCAGCAATATCTAAGCATTAATTAATCGTTTCGAGTGAGATATACAAACATGTTCCTACACTTATCCACCTTATTCAACATCTGACAGACATTAATACAGCACACAGAGAGCAAAACGTAATGACAGCGGAGGCACGACTTATTTGGCCAACTGTACAGTCGAGTTCAAAGACTGCCTATCAACTTCACAACTTCTATAATATTTTTCGCCCATGAGGGGATAGTGGCTGTTTTTTTGGTCTACTAATTTATGTATTCATATATGTTTCAGTTTCCTCGCTAGACCTCCATTAAACTTAAAAAAAACATCCATTAGATCCCCCTTGTGATTAATTTGTAAATTTTTCGTTAGAAAAATGTCCAGGCCGAAGGCCGGTTCTTCCAAAATTACAGGCTCACTATCGTTCACCAGAAAACAAATCGACACTTAAATAGCACGAAAGGTCTTAATATTGACAAAGAAATGTGGCGTAGTCTTAAAATCGACAAACTAATGAGGCAACATCATACAATCTGAAAACAAATGGGGCTAAGCATGACGAAGAAGGGGAACCCCCAAAACGACCCATCTCCCCTTAATTATAAGAAATTAATATTCAAGGACTAATTTAGACAATAGCTGAATATAAAGGTTATATCCAGGTGTGTTTAGTACTATTGTGTCTCTGTTGAGCGTGACTGTGCAACAAAATTCAATAGTTCGGCGACAACCTATACATTGTTTTGTTATTTTACCGTTCAGGCATGACTTGATATCAGTCTTTGTCCTACTAATATATATATATATATATATATATACACTCTGTGACATACATCCTGGCTTAATATAAACCCTCGGACAGGAAAATAAATCTCTCTCTCTCTCTCTCTCTGTCCACCAATACCCCTCTTGGCTCCCTCTTCCTTCCATAAGTATTCCTCCCCCTCCCCCTCACACACACACACACACACACACACACACACACACACACACACACACACATACACATACACACCATTCTGGGCACAGTCACGGTTAGTGGCTGTGGATAGTCGTGAGCTTATGGGGAGATGGGCTGGTTTTTCTGGTCCCCCTTCTCCCTCATGCTTAGCCCCTTTAGTTTTAAGATTTTAAGACGTTCGGCCCATTAGTTTGGCGATTTTAAGACCTTTTGACCTTTTTCTTTGTCAGTATTAAGACTTTTTTATGTCTCTTAAGTGTCTTTTAAATTAGAGGCTCGCTATCGCTCGACGGTCACAAATCGCCTTAATAACGCGAAAAGTCTTGATATTGACAAAGAAATGGGGCGAAAGGTCTTAAAATCGCCCAACTAATGGTCCAAACGTCTCAAAGTCTGAAAACTAAAGGGGCTAAACACGAGGAAGAAGGGTGACCAGAAAAACGAACCATATATCCCCTTAAGAACGAACCTAGCAGTATTTTGGATTTGTATCTGGCAACCCTGGAATTGGAAAGGGTTAAGTGTTCCTGTTTGTTTGTATGCTTTTATGTCAGGTAAATAAATACAGGTACGATACGGAGAACCTAATAAGAGTATATAATAATGGCCTTTAATTCTACCCAATGGTTCGAAAAATAGGAGGCTTTATTATACTTTGGAGAGAGAGAGAGAGAAAGAGATAAATAGATTTACATATATATATACTGACTACACAGATCTTACCCCTGCGAGGACTTAATCCTAGTAGAAATAGCAACCTTAAGAGTAAGAGAGAGAGAGAGAAACAAAATAACTAATTTCAATATCGTCTTAAGGATCAATGTCTCTGTTGTTGCTTGTTTTCCTTTATGAGTGAAATGTATTAGTGGGTAAGAAAGGCTGAGCGTATGCTAAAAATTATGCCTACCTACTATACCAATTATGCCTACCTACTATACCAATTATGCCTACCTACTATACCAATTATGACTACCTACTATACCAATTATGACTATCTACTATACCAATTATGACTACCTACTATACCAATTATGACTACCTACTATACCAATTATGCCTACCTACTATACCAATTATGCCTACCTACTATACCAATTATGACTACCTACTATACCAATTATGACTATCTACTATACCAATTATGACTACCTACTATACCAATTATGACTATCTACTATACCAATTATGACTACCTACTATACCAATTATGACTACCTACTATACCAATTATGCCTACCTACTATACCAATTATGCCTACCTACTATACCAATTATGACTACCTACTATACCAATTATCCCTACCTACTATACCAATTATGCCTACCTACTATACCAATTATGCCTACCTACTATACCAATTATGCCTACCTACTATACCAATTATGACTACCTACTATACCAATTATGCCTACCTACTATACCAATTATGCCTACCTACTATACCAATTATGCCTACCTACTATACCAATTATGCCTACCTACTATACCAATTATGCCTACCTACTATACCAATTATGCCTACCTACTATACCAATTATGACTACCTACTATACCAATTATCCCTACCTACTATACCAATTATCCCTACCTACTATACCAATTTACTTAGTGCAACAGAAAAGAAGTGCGAAAGATGCAGTATTTTAGGAATGGAGCAAATATGTGGCACATCTGGTTAGTCGATGTGGCACCACTGTTTAGTTAAAAATCCGAATGAATGAAGTTAAATAGATCCGTAGTAAAATTAAAAAGATCGAATGAATCAGTGAAAGAGTTACTCAAGATACCTGAATGGAGATCGGGTTTCCTCTGTTAGCTCTTTCTGGCCAATTATACGGAAGCATGAGTATTCTTATAAGTAGATTTAGTATTTATGCAGGTAAACCAGATCAATAGTCAAATATCAATGCACTACAGGCGAGTAAAATTAATGAAAACACCAGGCAGATTGCACGCATGCGCCCTGGGTGGCAACCATAATGCTGACGTCACAATGTTACCATATCACCGGTTACTATTTAATAAGTGAAGAATACCGCTAATATTGTAAATAATTACCGTTCTACAGGGCATAAACTATTTAAAGTGTTTACTAGTATACTCTACTGATCATATCGTATAACTACATTTTGGTTGACCTACTTAATATATGGGTTTCCAACGTAGAAGTAATTTATAAAGGAAGTACTTGATGCGTAGTCAAAGAACTACTCCTCCTCCTCCTCCTCCTCCCCCCCTCCTCCTCCCCTTAGCAAACGGTTGAAAACAAAATAATACACTCGTTTCTGTGGCTGTGCTTTAGGAATGACAATGACCTACATTATTTTTATTGTAGTATTATTATACTGTATATACTCAAAATGTATGATCACGTTAAGGGATAATGTAAGGCTCAATAATCAAGGAAATTGGTAATGTATCAAACTCTCTTGCCGTATCTGGCATTTTACCCTAATGTGAGAGTGCCATCAGCCGCCATCATGTTCCCCGTAATTTCTATATAGTGCAAACAATCATTGGTGTTAAGTGATTTTACAAAACCTTCCTAATAACTTGTTAGGAAAACATGATGTAAATACATTTGTGTGTAATACTTTTGTAACCTGGTCCAGAAAACGAAAAACCTGCATAAAAGGAGTCTGATAGGGGTAAACTACCAAGTGTTCAGTCTATATTTATATTGTAATTATATTGTACCGACAATGGCTAACACCATGAACACCAAAAACACCGGGACTGTGAAGTGGTACAATCATCAACGTGGTTTTGGCTACATAACTCGTGATGACAGTGAACAAGACATTTTTGTCCATTTTTCGGGAATTAAACATCAACATAACACTAAAAGATCCCTGGAAGATGGCGAAAAGGTGGAGTTCATCGTCAGAAGTGGAAGAAAAGGCCAAGAAGCACACGAAGTCACGGGACCAACTGGCAGCAGGACACAGGGATCTACCATCAAAACACCCAAGAAACAACACAGCAGAAATGTAGAACATGACATTAATGCAAAAATGTATGCATGCGTTCAAGCTGCAGTGGCAATTGCTGGCTCAAATAAACATCAATTGAGTCGGATAATTCCACTGATACTTAACCACAATGACCTGCCAACAATGAAGATCCCTCTTGAAGCTCTGAAACCTCCCACTCAACATGGAAGAAATAATAAAACACCAAGGAAGGAGAACAAGCCAACTATTCAAGAAGAACAAGAAGAAGACGAGACAGAAGTGGACCTCCAGGACTATGCAGAAGAAGATGAAAATGAAGTAGAAGAAGAGGAGGAAAAAGAACACACTCCAACTCCTGTTCCATCTCCGAAAAACACCAGATCACGAACGAAGAATACAGAGAAAAAACAAGAATACCCAAAGGACCTACCAAACACTGATCACCTGGACTTCAAGAACCTCAAAAGCATCCTTACAAAAGAAGATGAAACACGAATAACTCCAGACGTCTATGACTGCATCAGAAGAATGGAAACAGAAACAACAGGCTACTTCTTCACGGCTTTTCGCAATGTAGCAAGAACAAAGAAACCCAGCGATAACTGGAGATGGGTGGAGATGAAGGAAAAATGTGACATCAATAAATACTGCCAAGTTAATAACCTCCCCCCTGTAGAATATAACACACAATGATAGCCAACACTATAATATTTCAACTGAAATGTTAAATAGACTCAAAATTAACTTTTAAATACAGAATAGACTCAAATAATAACTCTTAACTTCATTAAAATAATGTAATATAGTAATACCTTTGGTGTATTACAGTTGCCCTACCCTTTAAGGTGGTATGCCCACTAACTTTTAATCTACTACTTTCTTTCATAATTTCCTACTTTACCTTCCTGACCAAACCTCTACTTTTCCTCCCCCTTCCCCCGCTAGGGAAAAAAAAAAAAAAAAAAAAAAAAAAATGGTTTTCGTACTATTTAACTCCAGCCATCTGATCTGGTAATGGTTGGTTGATCATTAAATTGTGTGAGAGAGAGAAAGTGTTACACAGAGTTACACAGATACTCAGACCACACAGACCTTTTGGTCCCAACTTGGTGGTCCGGCCTTAATACTACTAGACAGGGACAGTTTATAGTGGAAGAATAGGACAGTAAATTTGATTCATAAAACACATACTGTAAAATATCTTTAAAACTGAAAGCAATTAAATTAAAAAGAAAAATAACAATAACACAATCACAACAGAGTGAATGTGTCAACATACATTTTGTTTACCCCCATGTTTCCCTCATGTTTAGCCCCATTGGTTATGATATTTTAAGACGTGCGGCCCATAAGTTTAACGATTTTTTTTTTTTCCCCATTTTATTGTAAGTCTTACGACCTTTTGCCATTTAGATGTTTATTTTTTCCTGGTGAGCGATAGCAAGCCTATATTTCAGTAAGAACTGGCTTTTAGCTAGACAATTTTCTACCGAAAATGGTAAACATATGTTTAGAAGGGGGTTCTTGGGAGTTTTTTATTTTTATTTTATATTTTTAATTTTAACTTGATAGAGGTCTAGGGAGCAAACTAAAGACAAAAAAAAAAAAAAAAAAAAAAAAAAAAAAAACGTCCCTCCCTTTCATCCTTTCATTCACTTGGGTAGCTTTCGACCTTTCAACACATAACTTCGGGGCGTCTCATCAGTCTGCTTCCTTCGCCAAGCCCTCGTGAAGACCGAAGACAGACAGACATATGAGACACCGAGAATTATGTGTAGGAAAGTCGTAGGTTACCCAGCCATTTCGTCAATTACATTCATTCTAGGTTGGGCAAACATCGTAACCTCTAACATCTGTAACTCAAAAAAGAGGTAGAGCAAATGAGCTGTAACTGTATACACCTATTCCCTAGCCAAGTCTTCCTATTTGGTAGAAATGTTAGCTGGATTACTCTAGCCCTTTTTGAGTTATAAGAGGTTAGGGGCTACGATTTCTGTCCAGCCTAGAAGGAACTGACTTCTTTAAGGGGTGAATTTCCACTTGAAGTATTTTTTGTGGACCCCTTTCTCCCTCATGTTTAGCCCCATTGCGTTTGAGATTTTAAGACGTTCGCCCTATTAGTTTGTCGATTTTAACCCTTGTCTAGCGGGGGTGGACTTAAGTCGGGCTAGAGAACCAAGGACTATGTGGCGGGGCCCGACTTAAGTCTGTGTGCAATTTTTGAGCAATAATGGCTCTGAGAGAGAGACGAGCGGGTGGAGGAGCGTAGGTCGGCTCATGACTGCTCGGCATGGATCCCGCGCGACTACTGACGTTTACTCCACACACACCCACACTCACTGCCTCGCTACACAGGGAATTATGTAAGGAAATTACTGTATTTTAGGGATTTTGCACTCGTCTTGCACGATCGTTGCAAGAGAACACGTGGTCGTAGAAGGATGGTTCTGGTGTCATTGGAAAGCTCAAATAACGCCCTTTCAGGGTGCTTTGGCTCTTGTTTATGCATGAAAATGAGCACGGAAACAAGGTCGTTTAGGGTAAAACCACCCGCTTGGCGGGTAGTAGAAGTTACTGACGGGCCCGCTCGTAAGGCGTTAAGAACTTTCGGCCCATTTCTGTCAATTTTTAGGCCTTTCATGCCATTTAGGTGTCGATTTTATCCTGGCGAACGATAGCGAGCCTGTAACTTAAGAGGAATCGGCCTTTGGCCGGGATATGTTTCTCCCGAATTTGTTTTTAAATGTATCTTGAAAGGGGTTTAGGCGGTTTAATTTTAAGCATGATGGAGGTCTAGGGAACAAACTAAAAACCTATTCATGTCAGAATATTTAACCCAAAAGGAACAACGCACTCACATCCACAAACAGCAAGGGACTGGAGTTTTCGCAGAGAGGCTCCAGTTCTTACGTTCTTCCTGACTTACAGTGTGCTGGCTTAATAATCCAATAGGGTTGATAGCCTCTGAAGTCCTATTTTAACCCTTTGAATACCAGCGACGTGTGCTATATTGTATTCTAGCTATATTTAGACGAATTTATGCAGCTTAGGAAGGATCTGTGGTAGTAAAAAAGGTTGGTTGAGATAGTTTGAAGCCTTATTAATGCTAGAGCTCCTTCCTAAGCTGAATACAATCGTCAAATAGTTAGCAGATTACGATAAAGGGGACGTCCCTGGTACTGAACGGGTTAACTAAGACACACAGCAGGAATGGGTTAACTTAAGACACACAGCAGGAAGGGGTTAACTAAGACACACAGCAGGAATGAAGAAAAACTACTATTCGGCCAAGGAACAGCAAAGTGAATCACAGGGCGACTCCCCCAATCTGTTCCTGTCACGATAATAGCGGCCAGGTAGGGAGGTATATTATGGGCACCTGACACGAAGGGATATAAAGGAGACCGGACAACTTCAGGGGAAATGGGCAGTTTTTTTGGTCTATTAATGCACTTAATCCTTTATATATTTATTTATTGTGACTTTTTAGGTCGATTTGTTCTCGTATTTATTTTTGTTTTCTTTGTTTCCTCCCTAGACCTCCATCAAGCTTAGAAAAACACCAACTAGTACCCCCTTCAAGTAAATTTGTATATTTTTCGGTAGGCCGGTTCCTCTTAATTAAAATTACAGGCTCGCTATCGCTCGCCAGATAAAAATCGACACCTAAATGGCACGAAAGGTCTTAAAATTGTCACGATAATAGAGGCCAGGTAGGGAGATATATGGACACCTGACACGAAGGGATATAAAGAAGACCGGACAACTTAACCCCTTCTGTACCGGCGACGCCTTTTGTATTCGATTTCAGCTATACATTTAAACGATTTTGTGAAGCTTAGGAAAGATGTATGGTAGCTAAAAGGATTAATGGATATTGTGTGTAGCCTTGTAATGGGTAGACTACCTTCCTAAGCTGAACAAAATAGTCTAATAGTTGCACAAATAAAATGTAAAGTACATCACCGGTAAAGTACATCACCGGTAAAGTACATCACCGGTAAAGAAGATCGGCCGTGTTTTTGGTATATTAATTAATTTAATCCTTTATTTCTTAGTTTCCTCGCTAGACCTCCATCAAGCTTAGAAAAACACCAACTAGATCCCCTTCAACATTAATTTGTACATTTTTCGGTAGACATAACGGTATGCAATGAAGGCTCGCTTTCGTTTGCCAGAACAAAATCGATACCTAAATGGCACGAAAGGTCTTAAATTGATAACGAAATCGGGCGAAAGGTGTGAAAATCGCCAAACTAGTGGGCCGAACGTATAATCTCAAAACAAATGGGGCTTAACACGAGGGAGAAGGGGGACCAGAAAAACGCCCCATTTCCCCTCAATTCCTATACCCTGTTTCAAGTAAGTAGACCAAAAACTCTTGAACATTTTACTTTTATAACTCACACAAACGACGAGTAATCGAGCCAATATTTCTACCATTTGGGAAGGGTCAGCCAGCCAGGGAATAGGTGTGGATGGACATATTCAGCCCATTTGCTCCAGCCTTTTCTTTTAATTACCGAGGCTAGGCTGGCTTCACGATTTCTGGACTACCTACTTCGAACAGGGTATAATGGGTTTTATTATTATTATTATTATTTTATTTTATTTTTTTACTTTTTTACTTTTTTTTTACAGCTGATGGAAAATTATCAAGTTTCTATCTATATTATTCGGCTATTACGAAATTATTTGTTATAATTATTATTATTATTATTATTATTATTATTATTATTATTTTCCTTTCCAAGCTTCCTCTATTATACTTTCTCTTTATCTCTTGTTATTCTCACTCTGCTTCCATTAATACATATTCTCTTTATCTCTTGTTATTCTCTCTCTGCTTCCATTAATACATATTCTCTTTATCTCTTGTTATTCTATCTCTGCTTCCATTAATACATATTCTCTTTATCTCTTGTTATGCTCTCTCTGCTTCCTCCATTCTTCACTAGTATTTCTTTGCTCTTATTCTTCTCTTCCTGTTTCCCTTACGCTTGCTTCTCTTGTTCACTAATTTGGCATACATTAAGGGGAGATGGGTCGTTTTTCAAGACACCCTTCAAGTTTTGCCCCATTAGTTTTCAGATTGTAAGATGTGTGCCCCATTACTTTGTCGATGTTAAGACATTTCGCCCCATTTCTTTGACAATATTAAGAAATGGTGTGCTACTTAGATGTCTATTTATTTTCCTGGCGAACGATAATGAACCTGTAATATTGGAAGAACCGACCTCCAATTGACGAACCTTGGGCATAACACTTATTTGTTCAATTTATAATCAGACCAATTTATAATCAGACCATGCAATAACATACTGTATATGACCCATTATTCATGAAAACACATTATACACACACACACACACACACACACACACATATGTGTGCATACGTAAATATGCACACATTTCCACACACACGTATGAATGTATAATGACACACATGGCAAAATTATCCCGCCCTCCATTAGGAAAAACACACACACACACACACACACACACACACACACACACACACACACACACACACATACAAACACAGACACACAAACACACACACAGAGCATATATGCATGTAATGTGCATATATTTATGTATATGTATGTCTGTGTGTATGTGCTGTCAATGGTTCGAGCCCGGTTGAGAATATAAGGTATATAATATATATATGTACTGTACGTGTATTTTTATTATCATATGCACATATGTATGTAAATATACGTACATATGAGCGAGAACATATTGCTCAATAGCGCAACTTCTTATTATAAATCTATGCATAAGCATTATCTATTATTAAGTGTTCGTGTATCTTCATCCATGTATTTCCACCCTTAACAATAGAACGCCCAGCTTTTCCACATTTCGCCTTCTATCACACACACACACACACACACACACACACACACACACACACACATACACACACGAACGAACACACACACACACACACCTACACTAAAGAATGTCCTATATACTACAATTCCCCCAAGCTGTCTCTACTGTTTATATCCTTGTTTTGTTCTCTACCAGGATTAACCTCCCATTGTAGTAGGCTTTACCTGACCCTACCTGTACGGACTTGTAGGCCGCTCCCTCTTTACCCTTTTCAACTCATCACATGACCCTACCAAAACCGTTTTTGTATGTATGTATGCTTGTGTGCATACGTGAGCGTTTGTGTATACGGACATGTGCACACTTACTGCATGTTCTTATGTTCTTATACAGTATATGTATGTATATGTATGCGTATGTGTGTGCGTACGTACGTGTATATATGTATGTTCTGTATATGAGTAAGTAAAATAAATGTGTATATGTACTGTATATCACTTACTCTCATGGTTATTTTATGATAATTTGTATTCTGCACCTGCATCATTTTTTTTTTTTTTTTTTTTTTTTTTGTAAGCTGAGCTTACCATCTTCATATCTGTACATCTCATGTTCATCCACTAAATTGTAAAATGTGTATTTTCAGCTCATGAGGCTGCCATTCTTTAATAAACCGTGTATTATTATTATTATTATTATTACACACACATGAACTCACGAACACACACACACACATACGGACACGTGTGTTATATATGATACATTTGTGTCAGTCTATCTGTAGATATTTCGTACTAGAAAGAAACACACATACATAATTACCACAAATACAGTACAAATATACAAAGCTATACAAACAGAACATATAAATACTCACATTCTTCATTGGTCAGACTTCAGATTCTGGAAAGATCATTGCACAGTCTAAGTATCACTCTAGATTATCATTAGTTAAATTTATAAATATATATATTTAGTTATACATTATACATAAGAAAGATTACCCCTGAAAATCGTGTTTTTTATTTATTTATAATTTTTTGTTTTCGATGATGGAGAACAAAGGCAAATCTGCCAGCGACGAGTGTCTCCCTCTCTCTCTCTCTCTCTCTCTCTCTCTCTCTCTCTCTCTCTCTCTCTCTCTCTCTCTCTCCCTATACTGTATATATATAAGAAAAGGTACATAGAGTATTTCAATGTTCTTCCACCATCGTTGTGTCAGTGACCACCAAGTAACAAGATCGATAATACATGGAAGAGTCCCAAAGGTCGGCTTGGCAATACACATAACATAGCATAGGAAGAAAACAGGGAAAGTGTTGTTGTTGTTGTTGTTGTTGTTGTTTTTACTTTTTCCGTAACTCTGATCTGGTTGGTTTTGAAATACAATTTTTTTTTTGTCACGTTTGATAATATGCCTCCAGTAAAATAGTCGGTTGATTATCAGCTGACTGGAAATTGATTTACGGATGTACAGTAGTTGTTAAGGTGAACCAATCATTAGGATGTTGTTGTCTTTCTGTGAAATCCGTAGTAAACCCAAATGTTTAACATGAGTATCGTGTAGACCAATCACTAATTTGGTATCAGCATTCATTTCGTGGTAAGGTAATCCGATGACGGCAAAAGGTTAATGGTTTTCTGTCTGGTGCCAAATGCATGTATTGAACAAACGTCTTTTAAATCTGTTTTTCGGTTATTGAAAAACCCATTTTACAGACAGATGAACGAATACACAAACAACCAACGACAAACACAATGTCCACAAATTACACTACACTTTGACTCCAACAGATCATCCTCTACTAAAAGACAAAAGACAGAATAAACAATGCGGCACGTACGAAGTGTTAAAACTTCAATAAATAATGGAATAAAATTGCTTTACTATGTTAATAATTATGGTTGAGACGTATAAGATCAGGGGAAGTAATGGTACAGACGACACAGCCAACGCCCGAACATAGACGGTCCGAGGTCGAGTCATTTAATTATCCATACCCCTTTTCCATTATTTTTATGTACAATGAATCGTGTATGTGTATTTTAATGCATGTTATTATTATATGAATTTATGTTTATTATAATTATATGAGCCTTAAGTATGACATGTTTATAATAATATTTAGCACTAGATTGTTTCCACTTAGCTTACTAGGAGTGTGTAGACCAAGAGAGAAAAAAAACTCACCATTTGTAGCATTGCTTGTCATTCATAGTATTAGCATTTGTTATAATTATTGTTATTTGGTTATTATTATTATTATTATTATTGTACAGCTGACGGAAAATTATCAAGTTCCTATCTTGATTATTCGGGTATTACGAAATTATTTGTTATTATTGTTATTATTGTTATTATTATTATTATTTTATTTTATTTTTATTTTATTTTTTTTGTATTTTTGTTTACAGCTGACGGAAAATGATCACGTTTCTATCTTGATTATTCGGGTATTACGATTTTGTTTGTTGCGAAATATGTTGCTAATTATGTAAATCTAAAATCCTATGCCCTGTTCCAAATAGGTAGGCTGGAAATCGTGAACCCTAACCTCTATAACTCAAAAAGGGCTGGAGCAAAATGGGGGGTGTAAATTTCCACACCTATTCCATGGCTGACCCTTCCCAAATGGTAGAAATATGAGCGCTATTACTCAAGTCACGTGTGTGTTATAAAGGTTAATGTTCAAGAGGGTTGGCTGATTTATTTGGAACAGGGTATAATGATAATCTGTTTTTTCCAGTTGACGGTAAAATATTAGGTTCCCATCTTAATTATTCTGGTATTTCGAATATGTTTTTAGCGAAGTATGTTGTTACTTATGAAAACCTAGTATTAACGGGAGATTTCCACTGGAGGGATTTTTTTTTCTTCTGGACCCCTTTCTCCCTTATGGTTAGCCCCATTGCTTTTGAAGTTTTAAGACGTTCGCCGCATTAGTTTGGCGATTTTAAGAAGTGTCACCCCATTTATGTCACTTTTAAGACATTTCGTCCCATTTAGGTGTCGATTTTTTCATGGCGAGCGATAGCGAGCCTGTAATTTAAGAGGAACCGGCCTTTGGCCGGGAAATTTTTCTGCCGAAAAATGTACAAATTTATCTTGAAAGGGGGTCAAGGGGGTGTAATTTCAAGCTTGATGGAAGTCTAGGAAACACACTAAATACCTGCCCTTAATATGACACATAGACACAGCAGTATCATATTATTCCACTGAGCATCGAGGAATCAACTGTTGAAGATACTTAACCTTTTCCGATTTATTTTGAGGGGTACTTGTAAAAATCTATGTATGGTATCTTGGAATATGGATCCTACGACTTGCGTATGAATTGAAATCGTCCTGACTGTCGGTGGTTCGGACCCGGCTGTGAATATAATAATAAAGTAGACGTGCCGTTGTGCCCAAAATCAAAACGGCATACCCAACTCTGCGATGGGTCAACATCATCACTACTAGTCACTATCACCATTACTATCATCAACAATACTACTATTATAGTCATCACTACTACTCTTACCATCATCACTACTACTCTCGTCATCACTACTACTGTAATCATCACTACAACTTTCACCATCATCACTACTACTCACCATCATCACTACTACTGTCACCATCGCCACTACCATCATCACTAATGTCATAATTATCACTACAACTATCATCATTACTTGTCATCATCACTACTATTATGACCATCATCACTACTATTATGACCATCACTACTACTAGTACTGTCACCATCATATCTACTGCTGTCATCATCATCACTACCATCATCATCACTACAACTACAACCATCATCACTACAACTACATTTTCGCATTACCAAAAAAAAAAAAAAAAAAAAATGCGTACGCAACTCTGCGACCTAGAATTATTCTGCAAATAGCATTGAATCTCTTAGGTAAAATCGGTTCATAGACAGTATATATATAGATATATATATACTAAATGTTTTTGTTATGCTCACAGCCGGACTTGAACCACCGACAGTCAGAACAACCCATACTTTAATCCACTATACCACAGCGTGATAGAGGATACTTGTGTGTAGTGGATTAAAGTATGGACACTCGTTCTGACTGTTGGTGGTTCATGTCCGCCTGGAAGTATATATATATATATATATACCGGTATATATATAATTACATTTAAGATCACATTGAATCTTAACCATTGGAATATTTATCTATAATAAGGTCAGCGAAACACTATTTTGTAGCATTTTGAATATGGTGTAATTCAAATTTAAAATATAAATAAGAAAGAAATAGTGACCATAACCTGTGACCTTCAACATTCACCTTGACCTTTGAATAACACAAACACAACATTTGGACAATCGTTGCATTGCCCAACCAAATTTACCAGCAAAATTTGGTGACGATACGTAACCCGTCCAGTACAGTTCTGTCGGTTTCATTTCATACTGGATATTAGGACGATTTGATTTACTTTATGAAGGGCCTCCATAAAATTAGCAGGCTTTCAACTATCCTAATTAACCATTTTTACTACCACAGATCCTTCCTTAGCTCCACAAAATCGTCTAATTATAGCTAGACTACAATACAAATGACGTCACCGGTACACAAAGGGTTAAACAGTTTAGGAAGAGTTTAAAGACAATTATTAACACTCTTCTTTTGTTCTTTGACCTTGACCGTTAACCTTAAGTATTTTATATATATATATATATATATATATATATGATTGAAATATATGTCGGTGGGTGGATGTCGGTGGGCGGGTGTGGATGTCGGTGGGCGGGTGTGGATGTTGGTGGGCGGGTGTGGATGTTGGTGGGCGGGTGTGGATGTTGGTGGGCGGGGTGGATGTCGGTGGGCGAGTATGGATGTTGGTGGGCTGGTGTGGATGTCGGTGGGTGGGTGTGGATGTCGGTGGGTGTGTGTGGATGTCGGTGGGTGTGTGTGGATGTCGGTGGGTGTGTGTGGATGTCGGTGGGTAAGTGTGGATGTCGGTGGGTGGGTATGGATGTCGGTGGGCGGGTGTAGATGTCGGTGGGCGTGTGTGGATGTCGGTGGGTGAGTGTGGATGTCGGTGGGTGAGTGTGGATGTCGGTGGGTGGGTATGGATGTCGGTGGGCGGGTGTAGATGTCGGTGGGCGGGTGTAGATGTCGGTGGGTGGGTGTGGATGTCGGTGGGTGGGTATGGATGTCGGTGGGCGGGTGTAGATGTCGGTGGGCGTGTGTGGATGTCGGTGGGCGGGTGTGGATGTCGGTGGGCGGGTGTGGATGTCGGTGGGCGGCTGTGGATGTCGGTGGGCGGCTGTGGATGTCAGTGGGTGGGTGTGGATGTCGGTGGGTGGGTGGGTGTGGATGTCGGTGGGTGGGTGGGTGTGGATGTCGGTGGGTGGGGGGGTGTGGATGTCGGTGGGTGGGTGTGGATGTCGGTGGGTTGGTGGATGTCGGTGGTGGGTGGGTGTGGATATCGGTGGGTGGGTGGGTGTGGATATCGGTGGGTGGGTGGTTGTGGATGTCGGTGGGTGGGTGGGTGTGGATATCGGTGGGTGGGTGGGTGTGGATATCGGTGGGTGGGTGGGTGGGTGTGGATATCGGTGGGTGGTGGGTGAGTGTGGATGTCGGTGGGTGAGTGTGGATGTCGGTGGGTGAGTGTGGATGTCGGTGGGTGGGTGTGGATGTCAGTGGGTGGGTGTGGATGTTGGTGGGTGGGTGTGGATGTTGGTGGGTGGGTGTGGATGTCGGTGGGTGTGGATGTTGGTGGGTGGGTGTGGATGTCGGTGGGCGGGTGTGGATGTCGGTGGGTAGGTGTGGATGTCGGTGGGTAGGTGTGGATATCGGTGGGTAGGTGTGGATGTCGGTGGGTGGGTGTGGATGTCGGTGGGTGGGTGTGGATGTCGGTGGGTGGGTGTGGATGTCGGTGGGTGGGTGGGTGTGAATGTCGGTGGGTGGGTGGGTGTGAATGTCGGTGGGTGGGTGGGTGTGAATGTCGGTGGGTGGGTGTGGATGTCGGTGGGTGGGTGTGGATGTCGGTGGGTGGGTGTGGATGTCGGTGGGTGGGTGTGGATGTCGGTGGGTGGGTGTGGATGGTGGTGGGAGGGTGTGGATGTGGGTGGGTGGGTGTGGATGTCGGTGGGAGGGTGTGGATGTCGGTGGGAGGGTGTGGATGGTGGTGGGAGGGTGTGGTGGATGGTGGTGGGAGGATGGGTGGGAGGGTGTGGTGGAGGGTGTGGTGGGGGGTGGGTGGGTGTGGATGATGGTGGGTGGGTGTGGATGCCAGTGGATTGATGTGGATGAGCTTAGGTGGGTACGGATGGGTATGAATGTGACAAATACAAAATCACAAAAAAACATAGAAAGGAAAATGAGTCCAATGCCAGAAGAGAAAAAAAAAACATTTAACGCCAGAAATAAACTCCAGAACAACAACTTACCTTGCGGAAGTCAGGGAGGCAGCCAACTCGGAAGTCCTGTCAGCACAGGGCAATCTCACCGCCGCCATCACCACCTACGAAGAACGGAAGAGTCAAGCCTTAGTCCAGAACGGTCACTTCACTAGTTACTCTGCTACAGTCATGCACACGTACATGGAGAACACACGTAACCTAGTATCCGGATGACCCACACGCAAGCTAGTATCCAGGTGAGGTTGCAAGCCATTAAACGCACACGCAAACAAATAAAGCACACAAATTCTAAGACACACGAGGCACGGCCCGGGGAAACATGCGAGTGAGAGGAGAGGCAGGAGGCTGGGAGGGTGGAGCTTCCGGTCTGCCAACCATTCACGGGAGACGCAATGAAATACACACAATGAAAGACACGCACATTAGTCTTCACATGAATTAATATTTTCCATCAGTTAAATATAAAACTAATATTACTCTTGTTTTTACTCTCATACGTGGGTACTAAATATGGAACAACGTAGAGGTTATGGTACAAATGACTACGGTAGGTAAGAGGTGACTATCATACGTTCAGTTGGTACCCGTGCTTGCCCGATCATGCGCACATCAACAACCCCACCTTATGTTGCTACTTCATCTAATCTGGGACCGATTTAAATGGATACCGGGCATATAAACTAAACCTACGAACGCTAATTATCGTCTATAGCAAACTTTATACTACATTTAGGTTTTAAAAGAACGATTTCTCAAGGCTAAAAGGGTTAGTATTTAAACTGGCCATTCAATAGGGTAAGCACAGAGAGAATACCAAAAGTGAGATGAGACATACGGCTTATGCAGACGGGACAAGGAATAGTATAATCATATATACAAGAACATTTAAGTCAAACACGCTACGGGTGTATACATTAACACATATATAGACTTACCTAAATTAATTATACCGAACGCGAGATTATAAACTTAAAATAGCAATACGCTACACTACGGATAAATACAATTACATGTATTGGCTCAAGTGAAAGATGGAGAAAGCGAAAATTTATATCGAAAATGTGGAGGAAAACGTTATTGACACTGCGACAAGGCATGGAAGCATTTACACATGAGTACAGTTACGTCTTTTTAATTTTATCCCAGCTATATTTAGACAAATGCATGTAGCTTAGGAAGGATATATGGTAGCTATAAGGATTAATCATATTGATCTATTTCACTCCCAACACCAAACACTTCCCAATTAAATTAATGAAAGCATGTGGACCTATAGTCTGCAGCCTGTTAATGTGTAGATGTCCTTCCTAAGCTGAACAAATTCGTCTACTAGCAGCCATAATATAATAAAACAATGTCACCGGTACCGTACTGCATGGATTAACTAACAATGTCACCGGTACCGTACTGCATGGATTAACTAACAATGTCACCGGTACCGTACTGCATGGATTAACTAACAATGTCACCGGTACCGTACTGCATGGATTAACTAACAATGTCACCGGTACCGTACTGCATGGATTAACTAACAATGTCACCGGTACCGTACTGCATGGATTAACTAACAATGTCACCGGTACCGTACTGCATGGATTAACTAACAAATCGAAGTAAATGTGATCTAAATGTCTCAAGCAGTTTTCCAAAATAGTTCGACCGTGCGTCCTTACTGTGTCTACAAAAATGTCTAGAATGTCTTGATCACGATTGTACAGTCACGAGCTTAAATACTGCGACATCAACCAGATAACGCCAACTCCTTCATCACAAGAGGTTTATGCTCACGAGAGGTTTATACTAAGCTGAATAAAATCGTTTGGCGGTAGCTAGAATGATATATAGAAATCATTGTGAGTTTGAATACAAAGTTTCGCAATACCTTTGGAGACGAAGGGGCGAATAATTATCATCTGGTTGGTGTCGCAGTATTTATGCTCGTGACTGTACCTGTATAAGACAAAATACTAAAGTTATTGATGCCGTTCTTATAACCCCACGTTCTCTTTGATAGTAAAAAGTGAGAGAAAACGGATTGAAGTTCAAGCCTAATGTTTCGAAGCAGTTTCAATCAGTGATTGAACCTGATCCACGGCTTACAAATGGTAATACTTACCCAATATCCAGTGGATTATATTATATATTTACCCTTTGAGTACCAGCGACGTCTTGTTAACATTTATTCTAGCTATATTTAGACGATAATATGCAGCTTAAGAAGGATTTGTGGTAGTTAAAAGGGTTGGTTGAGATTGTTTGAAGCCTTATTATTGCTAGAGATCTTTCCTAAGCTGAATAAAATCGTCTAATCATTGCCAGAATATAATTAAAAGGATGTCACCGGTACTGAACTGGTTAACCCTATAGTATATAGGCTATAACTAACACACATATGTGTAAAGTATAACAATATACTATAATTAATTTTGCTTAACAATTATCCCATTCTGTACCAGCGACGTAAAACCATAGTTTGGACCTAATATCATAACTATTGCACACATTCAAGAAATCTTTTTTGACTGACGTTCGCATTCACCCAACACATGTTCGTGTGAAATTTGGTGAAAATCCGTCCAACGGTCTAGGAGTTCCGAGACAGACAGACAGACGACGACGACAGAATTTGTTTTCGGGTGCCAACTCCTTCAACTTCCAACTGCCAACTTCCTTCTCCACTATACGGGGGGCGGGGGGGGGGGCGCTACCAAACTCTGCTTACGCAGAGTTAATAATATATATATATATATATATATATATATATATATATATATATATATATATATATATATAGAGAGAGAGAGAGAGAGAGAGAGAGAGAGAGAGAGAGAGAGAGAGAGAGTTTTAAGATGCACGTATACCCAAATTGACATACCACAGAAGCTATAAGCGAGAAATAATGGGAACGTAGAAGCAAAATAAAGAGGGTTTTGTTCCCCGGAGAAGAATGTACGTAAACTAAACCAGAGATCGGGGCCAGAGCTCCAGGGACGAGGAGGATGTAACGTGTTGGAGTGAGAGTGGGTGAGATTTTTTTTTTTTTTTTTTTTATGTAGATCTTAAATACATTTTTTTGTTAACATTCTGATACTGGATTAATTAAGGAACACCCCGTTTTTAACATGAATCCTCCATTACAAACCCCAATGCACTTGAATACATTAATGAAAGCATGTGATCCTCCCGGAATTCGAACTCGGGACACCACACCCAGAACATAAGCATTTAAACCATTACACCACCAACACAGTTAATACCACTATTAAATGTTTCTAAAATATTATATCAGACACAAAACTGGCCCAAGCACCAATCTCTGTGGCACTTGATTTGAGATATTTTGTAATTAGAAATTTCACGATTTCCTACTAGCCCAAAGGAATTCAAGGGTAAAATGATTAGTGTATTGGAGCTTTATACAGATATGTCAACTTCATTTATTGGTCTCTTCAAATCTAACAATACATATATTTTAGTGGTAGCTATATCCTTGACATCACAGCATCCAAGAAACACATACATACATCAGTGAAATTAAGGGGGGTGACCTGTTTTTGTTCTGTCCTTTTCTATCTTTCTCTGGCTTGTATCCATTTGGCCCACCTCAGCCCACTGTTTTAAGACGTTTATCCCTATCCAGGTGTCAATATTTTACTGGTGAGCGGTAGCGAGCCAGCATATTATTTGTTTTTGTTTGACAGCAGGCTAAATTTGTGCATTTTTCGATAGAACAAAATTTCCGGCGAAGCCGGATTTCTTCATATAATGCTGGCTCGCTATCGCTCGCCAGGAAGAAATCGACACCTACATGGGGATAAACGTCTTAAAATAGTTGGCTGAATGGGGCCGAATGGATACAAGCCAGAGAAAGAGAGAAAAGGACAGAAATAACAAAAAGCAGGTCACCCCCCTTAAGCATCCGATCATTTGAACACTAAGCCTGGAGGGGTGATGGGCTGGTCTATCAGAGTGAGAACTGAGCGATCTCTGCCATACCCATAGCTTACTCTGACTGTTCCTTTTACTTATATATTTTCTAGATCTCAAGTGACGGCGTCTCTTGCGTGGATTGACCTCCCAATCTACCAAGATTGGAAGCCAAAGCGTCACATTTTTCCTTTGCCCCTCAAATTTCTCTTCATAATTGCTGAGGGGCACAGGGCCCTGGGTGGGGCTTTGGTTTCCCGGGCGTTTCCTCACCCTTCTCAGCTCCCCGCCATGGAGTGGCTTCGGTCACCCAGGCTTTATTGTGGTCTTCAGGGAGGGTTCTGTGGGGGCGCTCGGTTATGGTCCTGGCCTTGTTCGGGGCCTTGGGGCTGTTCGGCCAGGCAGCTTGGGGAACAACAACAACAACACTAAGCCTGGCGGAGATTATAATGGACAGTACCGGTGGCATTTGTTCCCCTTATATTCTGACAACTATTAAACGGTTTTCTTCAGCTTAGGAGTGACGTCTACCATTAGAAAGGGTAGAAACTATCTCAATTCATTCTTTCAGCTTTCATAAATCCTTCCTAAGCTTAATAATATCGTCTAAATGTAGCTGAAATCAAATGTAAAAGACGTCGCCGGTACAGTAAGGGTTAATGTATATGGATGACTCTAGCCTAATCCGTCGATATATATATATATATATATATATATATATATATATATATATATATACTGTATATATCCAAATATTTCCGAGATTTTTATATTAAAATATGGAGACTTCTATTGGAATTTGATATTATTTGTAAATCAAAATATAAAATTCAAACCACCATTTGAGACAATAACCAAGCCCTTTTGAGATTGGTTTGTAGTACCCAATTCAATATTCAAATAACCCCCTGAGATACTGTACCTCCCAACCCATTCTGAAATGTAACACAGCATCCCATACCATTAAACACATCATAGAAGACTGCATTTCACACAACCACTTACGCCAACAACACAATCTACACTCAATGAGAGCTCTGTGGGAAAGCCCGATCGTGGCCATGGCCTTTCTCAGGGACTCGGGGCTGTTCGGCCAGGCAGCTTAGGGAACAACAACAACAACAACAACAACAACCCATTCTGTAGGAGGATTCTTATAGCCTGAAATTCAATATACCTTCACTTGAGAGACGGTGTGAAATGAATTGATTGAGGCTGACAGAAAACGGTGAGAAAAGTGTACACCAAACTTTAGACAAATTTCGTTACAGGAAATCCGAATAAAGTTTGTTTTTCTTTTTTTGTGGACTAGATGGACAGGGATGGTAAAAGGAAACAAAAACAGGAATTGAGGAAGGTAAATAAAGTAGAAACCAAGCTAAATATGATGAGAAGAAATCAGATATTAACCCTTTCAGTGTTTTGTATTTGTATTTTATTTCAACTACATTTAGACGATTTTATGAATACAATCGTCTAATAGTTTTGTTGTCAATATTAAGTACTTTTGTACCATTTAGGTGTCGATTTTTTTTTCCTGGCGACCAATAACGGCCCTGTAATTTTCGAAGGAACCTGCCTTCGGCCGGAACATTTTTCTACCGAAAAATGTACAAATTTATCTTGAAAGGGGATCTAGCGGGTGCTTTCTTAAGCTTGATGGAGGTCTAGCGAGGAATCTAAAAAAAATATATTAAGAGATAAATACATAGACCAAAAAACAAGCACTACCCCCTTAACCCCTTGAAGCTCTGACGCGTTTTAGCAGTATATTTTGGCTATCATTAGACGATTTTATGGAGCTTAGAAAGGATCTGTGGGTAATTAAAGGGTAAAGACTCTCTCAATCAACCCTCTGACTTCCATAATTATACCCTTCCTAATCTGAATACAATCGTCTAAGAATTACCAGAAAACAAAACAAAAATGCGTATTGGAGCTTGAAAGGGTTAATGTTATGCAGAGTACATTTAACCCTTTGAACACTGTGACGCATATGACAGTTTATTCTGGCTATCATTAGACTTGTATAAAGCTTAAGGGGGGTGACCTGCTTTTTGTATTTTTCTCCTTTTCTCTCTTTTTCTGGCTTGTATCCATTCGGCCCCGTTCAGCCTACTGTTTTAAGACGTTTATCCCCATCTAGGTGTCGATTTCTTCCTGGCGAGCGATAGCGAGCCAGCATTATATGTAGAAATCCGGCTTCGCCGGAGACATTTTTCTACCGAAAAATGTACACATTTAGCCTGCTGTCAAAAACATTTTAAAAATATGCTGGCTTGCTACCGCTCACCAGTAAAAAATTGACACCTGGATTGGGATACACGTCTTAAAACAGTAGGCTGAATGGGGCCGAATGGATACAAGCCAGAGAAAGAGAGAAAAGGAGAGAACAAAAAGCAGCTAGTCACCTCCCTTAAGAAGGATTTGTGGGAATTATATGATAGTAGGGTTATTTGCTTGGAATCCGTGACCATTTTGTTCCTACCTTTTTCTCTCGATGGATTTGACAACCTGAACCATTTTAAAGGAAAATTAGCTCCTATGCCCCTCTGAAAAATGAGGAAAAGAAAGCTACGATTGCATTTGACCAAAAGTGGGAAAATGAGGAAAAGAAAGCTACGGTTGTAAAGAAGAGACTAGAAGACGAGGAAAGGAAAATTGCCACTGACCTTATCATAAAGCGGGAAGTCGTAGAAAAGAAAATGGAAAAGGAAGTTGTAGAAAAGAAAATGGAAAAGGAAGTCGTAGAAAAGAAAATGGAAAAGGAAGTCGTAGAAAAGAAAACGGAAAAGGAAGTCGTAGAAAAGAAAATGGAAAAGGAAGTCGACGAATCCCGAAGAGAGATGGATTTCAATATAGAAGATATTGAAAAATAGATGGAAATGGAATTGGAAAAAGTAAGACCAGCCGAAAACGAAGAACAGATTCAGTCGCTGGCGGAGGGTACAAATAAAATCAATAAGCAAACCAACAGCAAAATAGAAGAACAAAAGTTGGATAAGACCCGTGATAAAAAAAAACAAAAAGTTCAAGGTCAAAAATCCGTTTAAGACTTTGTAAATGTTTTGGTAAGAGGAATTCCAAAAAACAGCAGACTTTAGATGTTATTAATGAAAATATGCACCCCCCTGTAGAAGTCAATCAACCTTATGAAAGTGTCCGAAGCCCCCGCAAAACGCGCAACCCTTTCAAAAGAATGGCGGGTGGGTTCAGAAAAAGAAGGTCAAGCTCTTCCCAAAAATAGACTAAAAATAACTGAGTAAAATCGTTTCGGAAAAGAGGGTCTACTTGATTAATTAAATGAACACGTTAAAATTTGCGTTTGTTGCTCGGTTGTGCCCCGGCGCTGCGGTTGTTGCCTGGCGCTGCAGTTGTTGCCCGACGCTGAGGTTGTGCCCCGGTGCTGCGGCTGTTGCCCGGCGCTGCGGTTGTTTCCCGGCGCTGCGGTTGTTGCCCGGCGCTGCGGTTGTTGCCCGGCGCTGGGGTAGTTGCCCGGCGCTGGGGTTGTTGCCCGGCGCTGCGGTTGTTGCCCGGCGCTGCGGTTGTTGCCCGGCGCTGCGGTTGTTGCCCGGCGCTGGGGTTGTTGCCCGGCGCTGCGGTTGTTGCCCGGCGCTGCGGTTGTTGCCCGGCGCTGGGGTTGTTGCCCGGCGCTGCGGTTGTTGCCCGGCGCTGCGGTTGTTGCCCGGCGCTGGGGTTGTGCCCCGGCGCTGCGGCTGTTGCCCGGCGCTGCGGTTGTTTCCCGGCGCTGCGGTTGTTGCCCGGCGCTGCGGTTGTTGCCCGGCGCTGCGGCTGTTGCCCGGCGCTGCGGTTGTTTCCCGGCGCTGCGGTTGCTGCCCGGCGCTGGGGTTGTGCCCCGGCGCTGCGGTTGTTTCCCGGCGCTGCGGTTGTTTCCCGGCGCTGCGGTTGTTTCCCGGCGCTGCGGTTGTTGCCCGGCGCTGGGGTTGTTGCCCGGTGCTGCGGTTTTTGCCCGGCGCTGCGGTTGTTGCCCGGCGCTGGGGTTGTTGCCCGGCGCTGCGGTTGTTGCCCGGCGCTGCGGTTGTTGCCCGGCGCTGCGGTTGTTGCCCGGCGCTGCGGTTGTTGCCCGGCGCTGCGGTTGTTGCCCGGCGCTGCGGTTGTTGCCCGGCGCTGGGATTGTGCCCCGCCGCTGCGGCTGTTGGCCGGTGCTGCGGTTGTTGCCCGGCGCTGCGGTTGTTGCCCGGCGCTGGGGTTGTGCCCCGGCGCTGCGGCTGTTGCTCGGCGCTGCGGTTGTTTCCCGGCGCTGGGGTTGTGCCCCGGCGCTGCGGCTGTTGCCCGGCGCTGCGGTTGTTGCCCGGCGCTGGGGTTGTGCCCCGGTGCTGCGGCTGTTGCCCGGCGCTGCGGTTGTTTCCCGGCGCTGCGGTTGTTGCCCGGCGCTGCGGCTGTTGCCCGGTGCTGCGGTTGTTTCCCGTCGCTGCGGTTGTTGCCCGGCACTGCGGTTGTTTCCCGGCGCTGCGGTTGTTGCCCGGCGCTGCGGTTGTTGCCCGGCGCTGGGGTTGTTGCCCGGTGGTGCGGTTGTTGCCTGGCGCTGCGGTTGTTGCCCGGCGCTGCGGTTGTTGCCCGGCGCTGCGGTTGTTGCCCGGCGCTGCGGTTGTTGCCCGGCGCTGGGGTTGTGCCCCGGCGCTGCAGCTGTTGCCCGGTGCTGCGGTTGTTTCCCGGCGCTGCGGCTGTTGCCCAGTGCTGCGGTTGTTGCCCGGCGCTGCGGTTGTTGCCCGGCGCTGGGGTTGTGCCCCGGCGCTGTACAAATTTATCTTGAAAGGGGGTCTAGGGGGTGCTTTTCTAAGCTTGATGGAGGTCTAGCGAGGAAACTCAAAAATAAATTAATAATTAAATATATAGACATGCACATGTAATTTATATATTATGTATTCATTATAGTTATAGTTTCCTCCCTAGACCTCCATGTAGCTTATTAAACGATCTTCAAGATCCCCCTTCGAAATAATGTTTTAAATTTTTCAGAAAAAAGGTGTCCCGGCCAAAGGCCGGTTCCTCCAAAATCACAGGCTCGCTATCGCTCGTTAGATAAAAATCGACACCTAAATGTCATGAAAGGTCTTTATATTGACAAAGATATAGGTCGAAAGGTCTCCAAACTAATAGGAAGAACGTCTTAAAAGTCTGAAAACTAATGGGGCTAAACATGAGGAAGAAGGCGGTCCAGAAAAACCAACCATCTCCCTTTAATACGAATATATCGACCATGGAGCATAATATTCGCCAAATCTCTAGCGAAAAACTGTACTCGCCGTAGATATTGTTTCCCAGGACGAAAATCCATGGAACTGTCTAGGAGGAGTTTTCGGACAGACAGACGGACAACGACGACGACGGATGAAGACGACTACGATGACGGATGTCGACGACGACGATTAACACCGGTACGTACCTTATGTAAACTGGTGTAGGAGGTAATTGTGTGTGGAAGAATGGAAGAATGGAAGGGAGTGGTGGAAGGATTAAAGGAATGGAGGTGTGGAAAGATTGAAGGGAGAGATGGTGGAAGGGAGGGTGGAAGGAGGAACGGAAGGGAGTGTGGAAGGAGGAAAGGAATGGAGGTGGAAGGATGGAAGGGAGGAGAGAAAGAAATGGAGTGTGGAAAGAGGGAAGGAGTGGAGTGTGGAAGGGAGTGTGGAAGGATGGAAGAAATGGAGTGTGGAAGGAGGGAAGGGAGGAGAGAGGAAGAAAAGTGGACAGGAGGAAGGAAAGGTGGAGGAAGGAAGCTTGAAGGCATGAAGGAAGGAATAAAGAAGGAAGGAAGGGATGGAAGGTGGAAGGAAGAAGGAAGAACAGAAGGAAAGAAAGATAGAAGGAAACATTTAACGAAGGTAGACCCAATCATTATTATTTTTACCTGGACTACCAAGCAACACACTATTTTACCTATAATGACTCAAAGCTGTTATACTTTACCTGATCTTATAGCTAACCCAGTACCCTACCTAATACAAGTAATTACTATTAGATAACTCAGTCACAAACGGTTCATTGTTAGCTAATTTACATGGCTAATTTACAGCAATTTAGGAGGAACCGAAATATGCACAAATTTATCACAAATGAAGGCCTTGATTTTATATATACTTATTTATTTATTTATTTATTTATTTATTTATGTGTTTGTTTATGTTTGTTTGTTTGTTTATAATTTGTTATTTATTTTTATTTATTTATTTATTTATTTTGTTTTAAGTTTGACGGAGATCTATGGGGGAAACAAAACAAATAAAACAAAAGCAATAATATCCGCTATAACGGAATTACCTGTATGTGAATGGATAACGCCATTTGTTCATAAACCTGTAGTAACGCTTTTCAGGAAATATTTGTTTCATAGGATGAACAACGTAAAGCTTTTCCGGTTGAACGGGATAATCCTGGGAATAACATAATGCAGTTACCCATGGTTAGATCCGGATCATCTGTACAGCCTGGTTTTATGCTGTATGTTGTATAATTCACGTTATCTGTAAGGGGGATTTTGGGGATGTATTTTTTTTTTTTGTTTTTTTTTTTATTAAGGGGAGATCTTTAGTTGATTCCCTAGACTTCCATCAAGCTTAAAATTACTCCCCCTTGACCCCCTTTCAAGATAAATTTTTACATTTTTCGGTAGAAACATTTCCCGGCCGAAGGCCGGTTCCCCTTAAATTACAGGCTCGCTATCGCTCGCCATGAAAAAAGTCGACACCTAATTTTTTTTTCTTCTCTATATTCCAACTACTCCCTCTCGGGCATAGGCTGAGAACCCTTACAATCCACCGCTCAACACGGTGAAGCCCGTGAGGTCTCGTTCCAGTCTGGGGAGTGAGACCTGTGAAGCATCCATTCATGGCTCGAAGCAGCTCCATCTCTGAAGCCGCTGGTTGCTTCGTTCAAGTGCTTCACTGTCTCACCCTCCAGACTCAGACCCTCACTCTCAGAATGCCACCTATTGAGCAGTCCCCCTGTAGCATATTTTTGAATATGGGAATATTCATACAGTGCTATTAATCAGGGAACAATGAGGGTATTTTTTTGGCATTTCGGTGGGCTTTGTGGTAATGCACTGATACTAGGTACAGCACAAATTCAATCCCAATAATATCTTCCCATTGACATATCGGGATTCGAACCCGGGTCCATTGGATTACCAATCCAGTGGCAAGACCACTCCACCATGGTCTTAAAATTGACAAAAATGGGGCGAGGGTTCTTAAAATCGCCAAACTAATGGGGCAAGCGTCTTTAAATCTCACAAGCAATGGGGCTAAACATGAGGGAGAAAGAGGTTCAGAAAAAAATCCTCCAGGTGGAAATCTCTCCTTAAGGTCTAGGGAGGAAACTAAAAAAAAATATATGTCATTATTTAAATCGACTAATAACGCTGAAGTACGCTGAACGGATTCGAGTTTTCCTATATCGTATATTAACCCTTTGAAGCTCCTTGCGTGTTATCAGTTTATTTTGGCTATCATTAGACGATTTTATGCAGCTTGGGAAGGATCTGTGGGTATTAAAAGGGTAAATACTATCTCAATCAACCCTTTGACTTCCATATACCGTTACTAATCTGAATAACATCGTCTAATAGTAGCCAGAAACAGAACAGAAACGCGTATTGGAGCTTGAAAGGGTTAAGTTGGGAGACCAGAACTGCGCGGAATACTCCAGATGCAGCCTCACAATACTTCTATATAACCGAAAAATGGATCAATACTTCTATATAACCGAAAAATGGATATTAATCGTGATCGTGTACTCAACCTTTAACTGTGTTGGTGGTGTAATGGTTTAGATGTTGATGTTCTGAGTGTGGTGTCCCGTGTTCGAATCCCGGGAGGACCATATGCTTTCATACCCCCTGTACTTATTCAAGTACATTGGGGTTTGTAATGGATGATTAATGTTTAGAAAGGGGTGTTACTTATATATTGGTGTAACTATGTCTTTGCCTCTCAACTTTCTCTTCATAATTGCTGAGGGGCACAGGGCCCTGGGTGGGGCTTTGGCTCGCTCCCGCTCGCCAGGAAAAAACCGACAGCTAAATGGCACGAAAGGTCTTAATATTGACAACAAAATGAGGCAAAAGGTCTCTAAATCGCCAAACTAATGGAATGAACGTCTAAGAATCTAAAAACCAATGGGGCTAAACGTGAGGGAGGAAGGGGGCCCCGAAAAACGACCCACCTCCCCTTAAGAAAGCAAACAGAGCACAATGCTTAATTAAAAAATAGGCCATTATCCTAGCAAAGACATTGTTGTTGTTGTTGATGTTGTTGTTGATCCCCAAGCTGCCTGGCCGAACAGCCCCAAGGCTCCGAGCAAGGCCAAGGCCATATCCGAGCGCCCCCACAGAACCCTCCCTCCCGACCACAATAAAGCCTGGGTGACCGAAGCCACTCCATGGCGGGGAGCTGAGGAGGGTGCGGAAACGCCCGGGAAACCAAAGCCCCACCCAGGGCCCTGTGCCCCTCAGCAATTATGAAGAGAAAGTTGAGGGGCAAGGGAAAAAATATGACGCTTTGGCTTCCAATCTTGGTAGATTGGGATGTCAATCCACGGAAGAGACGCCGTCACTCGAGATCTAGAAAATATATAAGTAAAAGGAACAGTCAGAGTAAGCTATGGGTATGGCAGAGATCGCTCAGTTCTCACTCTGATAGACCAGCCCATCACCAGATTCTGTTCTCTAATTTGGCTTTAAAAATTTGGATATTCCCCGCACCCACCACTTCATCATCCAACTGATTCCACATATTAATACTTCTATATGGAAAGCTGAATTTCCTCACATCTCCTTTACATCTGCCTTTCTTTAACTTGCAACTATGTCCTCTAGTCCTCCCTTTATCTCCCTCGATAAAGTCCTCCTTGTCTATCCTTTCCAATCCCCTAACACATTTATACATCATAATCATCATGTGTGTGTCTGTATGTGTGTTTAGAAAAACACCCCCTAGACCCCCCCCCCCCTGCCGCAGATATATTTGTACATTTTTCGGTAGAAAAATATCCCGGCCGAAGGCCGGTTCCTCTTAAAATTGCAGGCTCGTTATCGCTCGCCAGATAATAATCGACATCTAAATGGCATGAAAGGTCTTAAAATTGACAACGAAATGGTTCGAAAGGTGTTAAAATCGACAAACTAATGGCCCAAACGTCTTATAATCTCAAAACTAGTGGGGCTAAACATTAGGGAGAAGGGGGTCCAGAAAAACGGTCTGCCTCCCCTTAACGAGAGAGAGAGAGAGAGAGAGAGAGAGAGAGAGAGAGAGAGAGAGAGAGGGGGGGGGGGGAGAGACGTGGTATGCAAGGGAGATGTGTATGAAATTGATAGATACATAGAAAAGGTGATATAACTCTTTCAAAGCGAATAGACTGACCAAGTTTTGTCAAAAGCCATTCATTCCTTTCATGTTGTGATACAGTCTTGAACATATTATACAAGGTAAAACCAATTTCAATATTTTAATTTTTAGGTCAAGTTCGGAAACATCTCGGCTATAAAGGGACTGGAGTTCTCGAAAAGGGGCTCTACTGTAGTCCTGATACTATTCTAGACTTACAGTGTGTTGGCTTAATAATCCAGAATGGTTTATAGCCTCTGAAGTACCATTTTAACTAACTTAATCTAGGCTATAATAATGCATTGTATTGGTGGTGATGGTGGTATAATGGTTTAGATGCTTATGTTCTGGGTGTGGTGTCCCGAGTTCGAATCCCGGGAGAATCACATGCTTTCATTAGTTTATGCAAGTACATTGGGATTTGTAATGGATAATTAATGTTAAGGGGGCACTACTCGCTTTTTCTGGACCTCCTTCTCCCTCGTGTTTAGCATATTAGTTTTGAGAGTTTAAGACGTTCCTTCCATTAGTTTGGTGATGTTAATACCTTTGGCCCCATTTTTGTTGTCAATTTCAAGATCTTTCCTGCCATTTAGGTGTCGATTTTTTCTTGCGAGCGATAGCGAGCCTGTAATTTTAAGAGAAATCGGCCTTCAGCCGGGACATTTTTCTATCGAAAAATGTACAAATTTATCTTGAAGGGGGGTCTAGGGGGTGTTTTGTTAAGTTTGATGGAGGTCTAGCGAGGAAACTAAAATATGAATGAATAAATTAATTAATAGACAAAAAAAACGGCCACTATCCCCTTAAGAACGGGGTGTTCCTTAATTGTCTTGCTTACATTCGTTTGTTGACTCGAATGGGTGGGTCGCCATTCGTGCTCCTAATTGTAAACAAACCCCCCCCCCCCCCCCCTGGACAGACAAACTTGACCACAACATAATTGAAGCGGGTTATTAATTCACCATCAATTAACTGTTGTCCAATATTGGGAAATGTTAGCGGAACTTCGTCGAGGGTTAGGCTATTGTATTCTCTCTCTCTCTCTCTCTCTCTCTCTCTCTCTCTCTCTCTCTCTCTCTCTCTCTCTCACACGTTTCCATTCTGATTGTAACCTTACTTCTGTTCTCACTGAGAGAGAGAGAGAGAGAGAGAGAGAGAGAGAGAGAGGGAGAATGTGTACAAGTAATATTTATGTCCATTTCATCGATTACGATATTCCCCGAAAACATCTGTTGGAAGTATGTTGCAGGTAGAACAAATTTACCTTTAATATCTGAAAACGTGTCCACTTATACTAGTGTTAAGGGGAGATGAACTGTTATTTTGGCCCCCTTCTCCCTCATGTTTAACCCCATTAGTTTTGAGATTATCAAACGGTCTGCCCATTAGTGTGACGATTTTAACACCTTTCACCCCATTTCGTTATCAATTTTAAGGCCTTTCGTGCCATTTAGGTGTCGATTTTGTCCTGAAGAGCGATAGCGAGCCTGTAATGGCCGGGACATATTTCTACCGAAAAATGTACACATTTATCTTGATGGGGGGTGTAGGGGGTGCTTTTTAAAGCTTGAGTGAGGTCTAGCGAGGAAATTAAAACAACAAATAAATGAATATATATATTAATAGACTAAACCAATAGCCACTATTCCCTTAAATATGGTAATTTCCAACTTCCAACAATGGATACGTGTTATATTCATATTTAGGGTAATTATCTGGTTATAATCTACGTTCTCAAACCAATTACAATCTACGTTCTCAAACCAATTCAAACCATATTACTCACCAAAACCAATTATAATCTACGTTCTCAAACCAATTATAATCTACGTTCTCAAACCAATTAATCTACGTTCTCAAACCAATCTACGTTCTCAAACCAATTAATCTTACGTTCTCAAACCAATTATAATCTACGTTCTCAAACCAATTATAATCTACGTTCTCAAACCAATTATAATCTACGTTCTCAAACCAATTATAATCTACGTTCTCAAACCAATTTAGTCATGTTTAACGCTTCAATGAGTTGATCTGGTAGTAGAAAAAGTGTTTAACGAAAGGAGACCATAAGGTAGCAACTGGTCCATATAAGGTCCATATAAGCATATAATACGGTCCATCATATAAGTAGCAACTGGTCCATATAGGTAGCAACTGGTCCATATAAGGTAGCAACTGGTCCATATAAGGTAGCAACTGTCCATATAAGGTAAAACTGGTCCATATAAGGTAGCAACTGTCCATATAAGGGCAACTGGTTCCATATATCTGGTCGATAGACCTGAAATATAAGCTTTACTTCCGAAATAAGTCATTTCTCTCGCTCGTGTGTACGTTCGTGGCTGTGCTGTATTAATGTTTGTCAGTTGTTGAATAGGGTGTGTAAAGATAGGACCATGTTTGTATATCTCACTCGAAACGATGAATTAATGCTTAGATAGTCTATCTATCTATTGCCTGACGCCGTGATCCCCGAAAGGGTGGCCACGAACGAACCGCCCACATGCACCTCTGTCCCCAGTCAGTCGACGCCCGTCCTCCCAACCAGCACCGCCTTCATTCATATACTTCCTCACTCCATCCTTTCACCTCTCCCTCTCTGTCCTTCCACCTCGCTCGTACACCCTCTTAGTCATTCTCTCGTTTTCCATACGTTCCATATGGCCGAACCATCTCAAGTTGTTCCTTTTCACACTTTCCAGCACATCTACCTCCACACCACACCTCCTTCTTACTTCCTCATTCGTCTGTCTATCTCTCCATGTAACTCCGCACGCACTTTTCAAGTAACTCATTTCCACCGCTCTCACTCTTGGTCTGAGTCTCTTCCCGTGTCGGTATTACCAAACTGTCATGCAAGGACTTCTTCACTTCCATACTGACCACCCTATTTCTTGTTACTGCTTTCAACGTTCCTACAACCCTCTTCCCCTGTTGCACCCTCTCCCGCACTTCTTCATCCATAGTCCCATCTTTACTCAACACACTGCCCAGATACTTAAAAGAGCTGACGATCTCCATAGCCTGCCCGTTCAACTTCACCTCACAATCTGTGACTTCACCCCTTTCGAAGACCATAACCTTGCTCTTCCCCGCATTTACCTTCAAATTCCGTTTTTCACGCACTGCTCCAAACTCATTTACCAGACCCTGCAACTCCCATTCATTATCTCTCGTCAGAACTGTATCATCCGCAAACAGCAGTATAGGCAGCTTCCACTCATTTCCCTCCCTTTTCAGCGATACACCAACATCCACTGCTCTTCCTAAGATAGTGCTGATACCAATTAGTGATCGAAATATCCTTGGTGCCGCGCGACATCACTTATTTGGCCGACTGTACCACCTACCTTGGACGTGTTCTACTTGCTCTATGTCTTTGCTGAAGGCGATGTCACACGAGTGCATTTTCAGGCAATTTTTGTTTATAATAGTTAATAGTCGTAATAATTAAAGCTCTAATTCTGTTGGATTATATATTTTCAAGCTGCCAGACAACATTTGCTCGTAAAATATTGACGGAAAAATCGTTCGTGTGACACCAGCTTGAGTAGAGGCCACCATAATTGACCATCATATATTAAGAGGCTCACCTGCTTTTTTCTCTTTCTCTTCTTTTCTCTGGCTTGTATCCATTCGGCCTCATTCAGCTAACTGTCTTAAGACTTTTATCCCCATCCAGGTGTCGATTTCATCCTGGCGAGCGACAGCGAGCCAGCACTGTATGGAGAAATCCGGCTTCGCCGGAGACATTTTTCTATCGAAAAATGTACAAATTTAGCTTGCTGTCAAAACAAAAATATATAGATGATGGCTCGCTACCGCTCGCCAGGAAAATATTGAAACCTGGATGGGGGAAAGCATCTTAAAACAGTACCGGTAGGCTGAATGGGGCCGAATGGATACAAGCACAAATAGAGAGGGAGAGAAAGAGAAAAAAAAGCGGGGTGGGCCCCCTTAACCCTTTTAGCACGCTGTCGTCTGTTTACATTTGATTATGGCTAAAATTTGGCGATTTTATGCAGCTTCAGAAGGACCTATATTATTCAGAGGGTTTATTGAGATCGCATTTACCTCTTAATCATCTTCCCTTCCATTCATCTTCCCTTCCATTCATCTTCCCTTCCATTCATCTTCCCTTCCATTCATCTTCCCTTCCATTCATCTTCCTTTCCATTCATCTTCCTTTCATTTCATTCATCTTCCCTTCCATTCATCTTCCCTTTCATTCATCTTCCCTTCCATTCATATTCCCTTTCATTCATCTTCCTTTCCTTTCATTCATCTTCCCTTCCATTCATCTTCCCTTCCATTCATCTTCCCTTCCGTTCATCTTCCCTTCCATTCATCTTCCCTTCCATTCATATTCCCTTCCATTCATCTTCCCTTCCATTCATCTTCCTTTTCATTCATCTTCCCTTTCATTCATATTCCCTTTCATTCATCTTCCTTTCCTTCCATTCATCTTCCCTTCCATTCATATTCCCTTCCATTCATCTTCCTTTCCTTTCATTCATCTTCCCTTCCATTCATCTTCCCTTCCATTCATCTTCCCTTCCGTTCATCTTCCCTTCCATTCATCTTCCCTTCCATTCATATTCCCTTCCATTCATCTTCCCTTCCATTCATTTTCCTTTCCATTCATCTTCCCTTTCATTCATATTCCCTTTCATTCATCTTCCTTTCCTTTCATTCATCTTCCCTTCCATTCATCTTCCCTTTCATTCATCTTCCCTTCCATTCATATTCCCTTTCATTCATCTTCCTTTCCTTTCATTCATCATCCCTTCCATTCATCTTCCCTTCCATTCATCTTCCCTTCCATTCATCTTCCCTTCCATTCATCTTCCCTTCCATTCATCTTCCCTTCCATTCATCTTCCCTTCCATTCATCTTCCCTTCCATTCATCTTCCCTTCCATTCATCTTCCTTCCATTCATCTTCCCTTCCATTCATCTTCCCTTGCATTCATCTTTCCTTCCATTCATCTTCCCTTTCATTCATCTTCACTTCCATTCATCTTCCCTTCCATTCATCTTCCCTTCCATTCATCTTCCCTTCCATTCATCTTCCCTTCCATTCATCTTCCCTTCCATTCATCTTCCCTTCCATTCATCATCCCTTCCATTCATCTTTCCTTCCATTCATCTTCCCTTCCATTCATATTCCCTTCCATTCATCTTCCTTTCCTTTCATTCATCTTCCCTTCCATTCATCTTCCCTTCCATTCATCTTCCTTTCCATTCATCTTCCCTTCCATTCATCTTTCCTTCCATTCATCTTCCTTTCCTTTCATTCATCTTCCCTTCCATTCATCTTCCTTTCCATTCATTCATCTTTCCTTCCATTCATCTTCCCTTCCATTCATCTTCCCTTCCATTCATCTTCCCTTCCATTCATCTTCCCTTCCATTCATCTTCCCTTCCATTCATCTTCCCTTCCATTCGTCTTCCCTTCCATTCATCTTCCCTTCCATTCATCTTCCCTTCCATTCATCTTCCCTTCCATTCATCTTCCCTTCCATTCATCTTCCCTTCCATTCATCTTCCCTTCCATTCATCTTCCCTTCCATTCATCTTCCCTTCCATTCATCTTCCCTTCCATTCATCTTCCCTTCCATTCATCTTCCCTTCCATTCATCTTCCTTTCCATTCATTCATCTTCCCTTCCATTCATCTTCCCTTCCATTCATCTTCCCTTCCATTCATCTTCCCTTCCATTCATCTTCCCTTCCATTCATCTTCCCTTCCATTCATCTTCCCTTCCATTCATCTTCCCTTCCATTCATCTTCCCTTCCATTCATCTTCCCTTCCATTCATCTTCCTTTCCATCCATTCATCTTCCCTTCCATTCATCTTCCCTTCCATTCATCTTCCCTTCCATTCATCTTCCCTTCCATTCATCTTCCCTTCCATTCATCTACCCTTCCATTCATCTACCCTTCCATTCATCTTCCCTTCCATTCATCTACCCTTCCATTCATCTTCCCTTCCATTCATCTTCCCTTCCATTCATCTTCCCTTTCATTCATCTTCCTTTCCATTCATTCATCTTCCCTTCCATTCATCTTCCCTTCCATTCATCTTTCCTTCCATTCATCTTCCCTTCCATTCATCTTCCCTTCCATTCATCTTCCCTTCCATTCATCTTCCCTTCCATTCATCATCCCTTCCATTCATATTCCCTTCCATTCATCTTCCCTTCCATTCATCTTCCCTTCCATTCATCTTCCCTTCCATTCATCTTCCCTTCCATTCATCTTCCTTCCATTCATCTTTCCTTCCATTCATCTTCCCTTCCATTCATCTTCCCTTCCATTCATCTTCCCTTCCATTCATCTTCCTTTCCATTCATCTTCCTTTCCATTCATCTTCCCTTCCATTCATCTTCCCTTCCATTCATCTTCCCTTCCATTCATCTTCCCTTCCATTCATCATCCCTTCCATTCATCTTCCCTTCCATTCATCTTCCCTTCCATTCATCTTCCCTTCCATTCATCTTTCCTTCCATTCATCTTCCCTTCCATTCATCTTCCCTTCCATTCATCTTCCCCTCCATTCATCTTCCCTTCCATTCATCATCCCTTCCATTCATCTTTCCTTCCATTCATCTTCCCTTCCATTCAACTTCCTTTCCATTCATCTTCCCTTCCATTCATCTTCCCTTCCATTCATCTTCCCTTCCATTCATCTTCCCTTCCATTCATCTTCCTTCCATTCATCTTCCTTTCCATCCATTCATCTTCCCTTCCATTCATCAGTCATTCCATTCATCTTGCTTTCCATCCATTCATCTTCCCTTCCATTCATCAATCATTCCATTCATCTTCCTTTCCATCCATTCATCTTCCCTTCCATTCATCAATCATTCCATTCATCTTCCTTTCCATCCATTCATCTTCCCTTCCATTCATCTTCCTTTCTATTCATTTATCTTCCTTTCCATTCATTCATTTTCCCTTACAATAATCTGCGCTTCAATACATCTTCGCTTCCATCACACACACACACACACACACACACACACACACACACACAGTAACTATATCCTCTCTACATTATTAGAATACAATAACTATTATGTCTCAACCAGCAATCATCAATCACTAAACAATGTATCACACTCGATCAACAAACACATAATTTGTATCCATTATGCCTTTATTATCAGTAAGCAACTGTTTGATTGAACTCTCATACTTGATCTTACATAAATAAATATATGTTTAAAGTACTGATGGTAGGTAACCTGGAATAAGTTGATGTCCCGAGTCTCATTTGACAAGTTTTTAAAGTGGTTAGTTTACCGCGCCACTTAACTTAGATTCAGTAATAGTTCAATAAAGTATTAAAAATGCAGTTAGCAATTTTGTTGTTGGCGTTTTGTGTTGTGTTCCGTTGCGTTGTCGACGCAGGTCGACATGGATTATTGATCTTAGATATAGACTCGTCCGAGAGAGAGGACCAGCACGCGATAAGAAATAGAATTTTGCCATTAATGGTTCCCTACCTGAAAGCATTGCTTGGGGATAATGTATAACTGCTTAAAGTATGCGGGAGGTCTAAATTCTATCCCAAGCTCCCTGTGGCCCCTAGGGATTTACCTAAGGAAACGATGGGTACGTGTCAAAACTGGGCAGAATTTAGGAAACTGCCATTTCCGTCCAAATTTCCTGAAATCAATCTCGAGATGGATGTGATGGACGAGAAACTAAACTATATTGATTGGCTTCTCCTTCCTTATGTTAAAGAAATGCTTGGGGAAAACTTAGAGAAGCTCAACATTTGTGGAACATCGGTTTTCTATCCCGAGTTACCCCCTGCCTCCAAAAGCCTATCCAGCTCTATTAAGAAACAGTGTAGAAAATGGAAAAAATTTAATACTTTACCATACCCACCAAAAGTCACTTTAGTTGAATTCGAATTATAAACAGATACTTTTGCACTTCAAATGCCTTCCCTCCTCCCACTACCCCACCCTATTATTGATCCGACTGGTGGGGCCGAACCAGACTACACTGATCCGACTGATGAGGCAGAACTATACTACACTGATCCGACTGGTGAGACAGAATCAGACTACACGGATCTGACTGGTGAGACAGAACCAGACTACACTGGTCTGACTGGTGAGACAAAACCAGACTACACTCATCCAACTGGTGAGGCAGAACAAGACGACACGAATCCGACTGGTGTGATAGAACCGGACGACACGGATCCGACTGGTGAAACAGAACTGGGCGACAAGGATCCGACTGGTGAGACGAAACCGGACGACACGTATCCGACTGGTAAGACAGAACTGAACGACACAGATCTGACTGGTGAGACAGAAGCAGTTGACACGGATCCGACTGGTGAGACAAAACCAAAACCGGACAACATGGATCTTACTGGTGAGACGGAACCGGACGAGACGTATCCGACTGGTCAGACAGAACTGAACGACACAGATCTGATTGGTGAGACAGAAGCAGTTGACACGGATCCGACTGGTGAGACAAAACCAGACGACACGGATCCGATTGGTGTGACAAAACCGGACGACATGGATCCTACTGGTGAAACAGAACTGGACGACAAGGATCCGACTGGTGAGACGAAACCGGACGACACGTATCCGACTGGTGAGACAGAACTGAACGACACAGATCTGACTGGTGAGACAGAAGCAGTTGACACGGATCAGAATACGACCTCAACTACACTGCCCCTCTACCGCAATCAGAATACATCTCACTCCGTTCCTCTGTCATGGTTCAATCTAGTAGTGTTCCGGACGACAGCCTTAGCTCTTTGTACACACCTGCGGCAGGAGGTAGATCTTGCCTTGGATAGACTTTTCCTCAGCATGACAGAGTTTGTAGTGCTCTGTCTCTGCTTTGTCTACCTCACACACCGGTTTTGGCCGATAATGGTAGGCCTAACTGATTGCTTAAGGAATGTATGGCGACATAAGCTGGGCTTCTTTAGGAATAACTCAACGCAAGAAGATGTTGATAGAACGTGTGAAGAGGAGGAAGAAACAGTGAAGCAAAAAATTGAGAGGCTTTGGGAAGAATTTGAAAAGAAGTTGAAGATTGAGGAAAGGAAGGCTTGGATTGCATTTGACGAAAAGAAGGAAAATATGGAAAAGAAGGCTACAATAAAATTTAATGAAAAGATGGATAATAAGGAAAAGAAAGCTACTGTTGAATTTGACAAAAAGTGGGAAAATGAGGAATAGAAAGCTACTCATGTTTTTAATGAAAAGTGGGAAAGTATGGAAAAGAAAGCTACTGTTGAATTTAACAAAAAGTGGGAAAAGAAGGAAATGAAAGCTATAGTTCTATTCTACGAGAAGTGGGAAAATGATACCGTTGAATTTGACAAAAAGTGGGAAAATGATGAAAAGAAAGCTATGATTGCTTTTAATGAAAAGTGGGAAAGTATGGAAAAGAAAGCTACTGTTGAATTTAACAAAAAGTGGGAAAATAAGGAAATGAAAGCAACGGTTCTATTTTCCGAGAAGTGGGAAAATGATACCGTTGAATTTGACAAAAAGTGGGAAAATGAGGAAAAGAAAGCTATGATTGCTTTTAATGAAAAGTGGGAAAGTATGGAAAAGAAAGCTACGCGAGTATTTGACCAAAAGTGGCAAAATGAGGAAAAGAAAGCTACGGTTGCACATAATGAAAAGTGGGAAAGTATGGAAAAGAAAGCTATGCGAGAATTTGACCAAAAGTGGGAAAATGAGGAAAAGAAAGCTTTGATTGTATTTAATGAAAAGTGGGAAAATATGGAAAAGAAAGCTACGATTGTAAAGAAGAGAGGAGAAGACGAGGAAAGGAAAATTGCCACTGACCTTATCATAAAGCAGAAAGTCGTAGAAAAGAAAATGGAAAAGGAAGTCGTAGAAAAGAAATCGGAAAAGGAAGTCGTAGAAAAGAAAATGGAAAAGGAAGTCGTAGAAAAGAAAATGGAAAAGGAAGTCGACGAATCCCGAAGAGAGATGCATTTCAATATAGAAGATATTGAAAAATAGATGGAAAAGGAATTGGAAAAAGTAAGACCAGACGAAAACGAAGAACTGATTCAGTCGCTGGCGGAGGGTACAAATAAAGTCGATAAGCAAACCAACAGCAAAATAGAAGAACAAAAGTTGGATAAGACTTGTGATAAAAAAACACAAAAGTTCAAGGTCAAAAATCCATTTAAGAGACTTTGTAAATGTTTTGGTAAGAGGAATTCCAAAAAACAGCAGACTTTAGATGTTATTAATGAAAACATACACCCCCCCGTAGAAGTCAATCAGCCTGATGAAAGTGTCCGAAGGCCCCGCAAAACGCGCAACCCTTTCAAAAGAATGGCGGGTTGGTTCAGAAAAAGGTCAAGCTCTTCCCAAAAATAGACTAAAAATAACTGAGTAAAATCGTTTCGGATAATAGGGTCTACTTGATTAATGAAAATTTTTGTTTGTTGCTCGGTTGTGCCCCGGCGCTGCGGTTGTTGCCCGGCGCTGGGGTTGTGCCCTGGTGCTGCGGCTGTTGCCCGGCGCTGCGGTTGTTTCCCGGCGCTGCGGTTGTTTCCCGGCGCCATCAGGGGTATTTAGAAACCTTTAGTTTAGTTACTTCAACCTCTGCAGTTGTCTTTGAGTTAGCTGTGGGCAGAAAACTAATTTTGGAGAGGTAATTATAAGAGTGAGAGAACTCTATTTATTATTGCTAATCTGGCAACCTCTGCATCATATGGACGTGAGAGGGTTAAATATATAGACATGCACATGTAATTTATATATGTATTCATTATTGTTTTAGTTTCCTCCCTAGACCTCCATGTAGCTTATTAAACGATCTTCAAGATTCCCCTTCGAAATAATGTTTTAAATTGTTCAGAAGAAAGGTGTCCCGGTTCCTCCAAAATCACAGGCTCGCTATCGCTCGTTAGATAAAAATCAACACCTAAATGTCATGAAAGGTCTTAATATTGACAAAGATATAGGTTGAGAGGTCTCCAAACTAATAGGAAGAATGTCTTAAAGTCTGAAAACTAATGGGGCTAAACATGAGGAAGAAGGGGGTCCAGAAAAACCAACCATCTCCCCTTTAATACGAATATATCGACCATGGAGCATAATATTTGCCAAATCTCTAGCGAAAAACTGTAATCGCCGTAGATATTGTTTCCCAGGACGAAAATCCATGGAACTGTCTAGGAGGAGTTTTCGGACAGACAGACGGACAACGACGACGACGGACGAAGACGACTACGATGACGGATGTCGACGACGACGATTAACGACGGACGACGACGATGATGGATGACGACAACTACGACGGAGAGCGGCGACGGACGACGGACGGCGGCGACGGATGGCGGCGACGGACGGCGGCGACGGACGACGGACGGCGGCGACGGACGACGGACGGCGGCGACGGACGGCGGCGATGGACGATGGATGACGACGACGACGATGACGACAACGACGACGGACGACGGACAAGCTGGCTGGTGGTGCACAGTATATGGGCAGGATCTGTCTTATATATATATATACTGTACATATATATATATATATATATATATATATATATATATATATACTTATACTGTTTAACCCTGCTCAGGCATATTGGCCCCATATGGGCCAAAAAATATGTGTAAAACAGGAAGGGAAGCGAGTGGTGGAATGATACGGTGAGAATGGCAGTTGAGAAGAGACAGTGTTTTGAGAGGGTTTTACAGGATGGTAGTGTTGAGGTATGGGAGAGGTACAAGGAGAAAAGGAGAGAGGCAAAACGGAAAATTAGAGAAGCGAAAAAGATGCAAACGAAAGGTGGGGCCAAAGGCTGAGTGAGAATTTTGAAGAACGAAAGAAGATGTTCTGGAAGGAGGTAAATAAAGTAAGGAAAGGAGGACAAAAGAGGGAAGAGTCAGTGAAAGATGAAAATGGAGAATTACTAGTGGAACCAGTTGAAGTGAGGAAAAGATATGCCGAGTATTTTTAATCTTTGTTAAATACAAGAGATGGAAGAGAAGCAGTGATTGAAGCAGAGGTGGATGGAGATAGGTTACCCAGGCCACCCAGGTAGCAGGGAATGAATGAAAGGATTGAGGAAAATGAGGTGAAAGAAGCAGTGAAACAAATGAGAGCGGGAAAAGCAGAAGGTTTGGATGGTATTGCTGTGGAGTGTATAAAGAAGGGTGGAGATGTGATAATAGATTGGTTGGTGAGACTTTTCAATGTGTGCTTTGCTGTGTCAATGGTACCAATAGACTGGAAGAGTGCATGTATTGTGCCGTTGTACAAGGGGAAGGGAGATCGGCAGGAGTGTTCAAGTTATAGAGGTATTAGTTTATTGTCAGTGGTTGGAAAGCTGTATGGCAGGGTGTTGATAGAGAGGATAATAAAGTGTACGGAAGTTGCAATAGGAGAAGAACAGTGCGGTTTTAGGAGGGGAAGAGGGTGCGTGGATCAGATGTTTGCAGTAAGACAGTTATGCGAGAAGTATTTAGAGAAGCATAAGGAGATATTTTGGGCTTTTATGGACTTGGAAAAAGCGTATGATCGTGTGGACCGTGAAGCAATGTGGAAGGTGTTAAGGATTTATGAAATAGGAGGAAATTTGTTAGAAGCAGTTAAGAGTTTTTATGAAGGGAGCAGAGCATGTGTGAGAGTAGGAAATGGTGAGTTGAGTGAATTGTTTGAGGTAAAGGTAGGTTTGCGACAGGGTTGTGTAATGTCACCGTGGCTGTTTAATATGTTTATGGATGGTGTGGTGAGGGAGGTGAAAAGGAGAACTATGGGAAGAGGATTGGGTTTAGTAGGAAAGAATGGTAGAGATTGGGAGTTGAATCAGTTGCTGTTCGCTGATGACACAGCATTGGTGGCGGATTCTGATGAGAAACTGCAGCGGGTAGTCAAAGAGTTTGGTGTGGTTTGTGGAAGGAGGAAACTGAAGGTGAACGTCAATAAAAGTAAAGTAATGGTGTGTAATAGGGGAGAGCATAGGGTGAATCTAGATGTGAGGCTGGATGGGGAAATATTGGAACAAGTAGAGTGTTTTAAATATCTAGGAGGAACAATAAGCAGGAGTGGAGGTATGGAAGTGGAGGTAAAACAGAGAGTGTGTGAAGGAAGGAAGGTTTTCGGAGCAATGGGAAGTATGTGGAAGACGCGAAATCTCGGAGTGAAAGTAAAAAGTGCACTGTATCAAGGAATTGTTGTGCCAACAGTGATGTATGGGGCTGAGACATGGGCTCTGAAGAAAAAGGAGAAAAGAGGGCTGGATGTGATGGAGATGAGCTGCTTGAGGAGTATGTGTGGAGTTACTCGTAGAGACAGATTGAGGAATGAAGAGATACGTAGGAGAGTGGGGCAGCAGGAACATTTGTCAGCCAGAGTGGACAGAAGAGTGCTGAGCTGGTATGGTCATGTTGAACGAATGGGAGATGAAAGGCTTACAAAGAGAATATGTGAGTCAGGTACAAGGGGAGATAGAAGGGCAGGAAGACCCCCATTGAGATGGAGAGACTGTGTAAGAAAGGCTTTGGATGATAGAGGAATGACTATAGATCAGGCAGGGGAAGTGGTGGTGGACAGGAGTGAATGGAGAATGCTTGTGAATAGTTGAGTGAACACGTGGTCATTTTGGAGTAAGGGGTCGGGCGCAAGTTGGACTAGATAATAGTCCATCAGGCGCCTGGCCCGGGGAGACGATTAATATGAAGGGTGTGCCTGGAAGTGTGGTGGGAGGGCTTGTGGCTTTGGCTCCGCTGCATGTCTGCCTGCCGAGATCGGAACCTCTCCGGGTGGTCAGGGGCCGGGGGAGTGCTGGAGCAACCTTGGTAACCCTGGTCTCTGGGTCTTCTCCTGGGTGACCTGGATGTGTGAGAGTTTGTGTTTTTTATCTGTGTTTATTTTGTTGTTTTTGTGTTTTCCCTGTTCTTGCTCTGTCTTGAGTCGGCTACCCCCAAAATGGGGATTGGGCCTGAGCATATAGATAGATAGATAGATAGGTTTTTCGCGAATATTTCACGGCCGGAGGCTGATGACAAGAAGTTTTGAAGACGAGCAGTCAGTCCGCATCGTCCTACAACTGGGAGAGGGTGTGATCCGCCGCTCTCTCTCCTCCCCTTTCCTGTACCAACCTGTTCGGTCACCATATGGGGTCCATAATCCCAAATGTGTACTACAAATTTCCCCTTCCTATCGAACTTTTTTTTAGCACCAGAGTTCTGCCTTGTTGTCACCCAAGACCCTCAGCCATACCCTCCACAGCCCTGCAACCAAATTAATCCAGCTTATGTAATGTATGAGATATGCCTCACTTTTGTTGACCCTTTTTTTTCAGTACTTTTTTTTATTTTTTTATATATGACTTAATATTTACAGTAGTGTAATTTGCTCTTAACATAATATTAAGCATTAATTGTAGTTTCTATTGGTAACAAGAAATTTAAAATCCATCAATCAATTTTTGGGTGAGAGCCGTTTAAAGTGCCGGTCCCCATATGGGGCCACATTGCTAATTTCGTTACACTTCTGGAACATTACCTGAGCAGGGATATACAGGTATATATACATATATATATACCAGGTATATATATATATATACAGTACATATATACTGTATGTGTAGAGAGAGAGAGAGAGCGTGTGTGTATGAGGGTGAGTGTGTGTGTACGCTAAAAAGCATTATAAGAATAATATGAATATAATTTAGCCTAAGGCCGACCTCAGGGAGCCTCTACATAAAAACTACTTAAACCAAAGAACCGTACGCAGTGTAATTTATTCCGAGGACTAATGGAGTACAGAAACATTATTTTTATGTTAGCCAAATCTTCAGAGAAAAAAATATCTCAAACTCGTTACTCTATTAATTTTGAGAAATTGGTAGAATGGATAAAAAAAAAAACTTTTGAAGAAGAGTTTCTTCTTAGATGGGCCGTTTTTCTGGCTCCCCTTCTTCCTCATGTTTAGCCCCATTAGTGTCCAGATTATATGACGTTCGGCCCATTAGTTTGGCGATTTTAAGACCTTCCGTCCCATTTCTTTATCAATATTAAGAATGTTCGTGTCATTTAGGTGTCAATTTTTTCCTGACGAGCGATAGCGAGCGTGTTATAAATATCCCGGCTTTCGGCCGGGACATTTTCCTATCGAAAAATGTACAAAATTATCTTGAAGGGGGGTCTAGGGCGAATGTTTTTTAAGGTTGATGGAGGTCTAGGGAGGAAACTGTTGAGATAATATAAATATACATAAATGAACAAATAAATACGCCTATCTTCCCCGGGAGGAAATCGACACCTGGATGGGGATAAGCTTCTTAAAACAGTTGGCTTAATGGGGCCCAATGGATACAAGCCAGAGAAAGAGAGAAAAGGAGAGAAAGATTAAAAAAGCAGGTGACCCCC
>CM064546.1:4897876-4923158 GCA_032716605.1 Paralithodes platypus | reverse complement strand
ATTTAGGTACCGATTTTTCCCTGGCGACCAATAGCGAGCCTGTAATTTTAAGAGGAACCGGCCTTCGGCCGGGAAATTTTTCTACCGAAAAATTTACAAATTTATCTTGAAAGGGGGTCCAGGGGGTGTTTTTCTAAGCTTGATGGAGGTGTAGCGAGGAAACTAAGAAATAGAGGAATACATGAATTAATAGGCCAAAAAACCCGGCCCATGTCCCTTTAAAACCGGCCCATGTCCCTTTAAAACCGGCCCATGTCCCTTTAAAACCGGCCCATGTCCCTTTAAAACCCGGCCCATGTCCTTTTAAAATCGGCCCAGGTCCCCTTAAGATTTATTATCCTAGACAGGTTGCCGACCAAGGCTGACGAGTCCCATCCACACATATGCTTATAAAGGTTGTTTCCCCTATCTAATCATAATGTCGGACAGGTTGGGAGAGAGTTGTCCTGAGCAGGAATCGAACCCACTCACTCCAGGTATATTTGGGAGAGTTGGGCACCGTAACCACTCGGCCATGAGCGGGTATAAGGGAAGTAACCTTAGTTTTTATTTGAAGAACCAGGTTATAGTCTCGTGGAGAACTATGCCTTCCAACACGTGGCGAGTTTATTAGACTTCTTCCAACATTACACAGGCTCGCTATCGTTTTCCAGGGAAAAAATCGACACCTAAATAGCACGAAAGGTCTAAATATTGACGAAGAAATGGGGCGAAAGGTCTTAAAATTGACTAACTAATGGGGCAAACATCTTAACATATGAACACTATTTTACACATCCTCCCCCCTCCCCCGCCAACTCGGCTAAAGCCGGTATCACACGAGCGCTTTTTCACTCAACATTTATCCTCAACACTGGTCTGGCAGCTTACTTGGTCAACATATATAATATTTCGGTTGCCTAAATTCATCTACCATCAATCTAGTTTCCGATACCGATGCAAAATAGTCTAGCAATGTTGCCAGAACAATGTTGATCATCGAATGTTGACTATAAAAGCTCTCGTGTGATACCGGCTTAAGTGATCCCCTAGATACGTTGCCAACCAAGGCTGACGAGGTCCCATCCACACAGAGATTTTTAAGGTTGACTCCCCTAGATGGGTTGCCGACCAAGACAGTGACTGGTGTGAGTGAACCTGTCCACACACCGAGGGAATTTGGGCTCCCGGAATTCTCGTATAACCCAAAGTTCGGCCATTGAGTAGCCTAGTTCGAATGACGGTCCTTTAAGGGGAAATTATTCACTTTTTAGTCGATTTTTTTCATGTATTCATTATTTTTCTAGTTTCCTCCCTAGACCTCCATCAAATTTAAAAACACATCCATTAGATCCCCCTTTTAGATTAATTTGTACATTTTTCGGTAGAAAAATTTCACGACCGAAGGCCGGTTCTTCCAACATTACAGGCTCACTATCGTTCTCCAGGGAAAAAATCGACACCTAAATAGCACGAAAGGTCTAAATATTGACGAAGAAATGGGGCGAAGGGTCTTAAAATCGACTAACTCAAAACATCTTAGCATCTGAAAATTAATGGGGCTAACCATGAGGGAGAAAGTGGTCCAGAAAACCGGCCCATCCCCCCGTTAAAACCGGAATGTTGGCAAAGAGGGCGAAGGAGAAGTTAAGGGGGATGGGCCGGTTTTCTGGTCCCCTTTCTCCCTCGTGTTGAACCCCATCTGTTTTGAGATTATAAGACGTTCGGCCCATTAGTTTGGCGATTTTAATACAAGTCGCCCCATTTCGTTGTCAATTTTAAGACATTTTGTGCCATTTAGGTGTCGATTTTTTTCCTGACGAGCGATAGCGTGCCTGTATTTTTAAGAGAAACCGGCCTTCAGCCAGGACATTTTTTTACCGAAAAATGTACAAAGTTATCTTGAAGGGGAGAGGGGGGGTCTATGTTTTTTTTTTTTTTTTTTTTTTTTTTTTAAGCTTGATCTGACTTAAATACTCTATTAACTCCTTCAGCACGATGACGCCTTTTTACATTTTATTCAGGTTAAAATTAGATGATTTTATGCAGTTTAACCCTCTCACGTTCTTGACGCAATGTTGAGCCTATTAGGGATACTTTAAAGCCTTTGTTACCATCAGGGGTATTTAGAAACCTTTAGTTTAGTTACTTCAACCTCTGCAGTTGTCTTTGAGTTAGCTGTGGGCAGAAAACTAATTTTGGAGAGGTAATTATATGAGTGAGAGAACTCTATTTATTATTGTTAATCTGGCAACCTCTGCGTCATAAAAACGTGAAAGGGTTAATAATAACTATGTTATTTAGACGGATTATTGGGATTGTATTTACCCCTTTGAGTCCTTGAGGTAGAATACATGCTAAAAAAAATCATCTAATTGTAACCAGAATATTATGAAATTTACGCCATCGTGCTGAAGGCGTTAACCCTCTGAAGCTCTGACGCGTTTTAGCAGTTTATTTTGGCTATCAGTAGACGCTTTTCTACAGCTTAGGAAGTATCTGTGGGTATTAAAAGGGTAAATACTATCTCAATCAACCCTTTGACTTCCATACACTGTTACTAATAAGAATAAAATCGTCTAATAGTAGCCACAAAACAGAACAGAAACACGTATTGGAGCTTGAAAGGGTTAATAGCCGGAAATAAGAAGTGAAATACGTATTGGCTCCAAGTGCAATAATCACCTCCCTAACCCAAGATGGCCTCCTAATTCTACCGTAATTGGTGTTAAATTATAGCCACCTGCCTGTCTGTCCCAGCCTCGTTAACACTCACTTACCTCACAGACACTTCACTTAAGGAGAGATTTCCACTTGAGGGATTTTTTTCTTTACCCCTTTCTCCCTCATGGTTAGCCCCATTGTTTTTTATATTTTAAGACATTCGGCCCATTAGTTTGACGATTTCAAGAACTTTCACCCCATTTCTGTCAATTTTAAGACTTTTTGTGCCATCTAGGTCTCAATTTTTTCCTGGCGAGCGACAGCGAGCCTGTAATTTAAGAGGAACCGGCCTTTGGCCGGGACATTTTTCTACCGAAAAATGTACAAATTTATCTTGAAAGGGGTTCTAGGGGCTGTAATGTTAAGCTTGATGGAGGTCTAGCGAACTAACTAAAAACTTCCCCTCAATGGGTGTATTTATCTGCTCTTTTATGTGTCTTTTTATTATCTGTTCAGTTTCCTCCCTAGACCTCTATTAATCTTAAGGGGAGGTTTTTAGTGTGAATGGGTTAAGGGGAGGTTTTTAGTGTGTTTCCTAGACTTCCATCAAGCTTAAAATTACACCCCCTTGACCCCCTTTCAAGATAAATTTGTACATTTTTCGGTAGAAAAATTTCCCGGCCAAAGGCCGGTTCCTCTTAAATTACAGGCTCGCTGTCGCTCGCCAGGAAAAAATTGAGACCTAGATGGCACAAAAAGTCTTAAAATTGACAGAAATGGGGTGAAAGTTCTTGAAATCGTCAAACTAATGGGCCGAAAAAATCTCAAAAGCAATGGGGCTAAACATGAGGGAGAAAGTGGTGAAGAAAAAAATCCCTCAAATGGAAATCTCCCCTTAAAGATACCCCCCCCCCCCCCCCCCCCAAGATCCTCCTTCAAGATAAATGTGTACATTTTCCGGCCAAAGGCTGGTTCCTCTTAAATTACACGCTCGCTATCGCTCGCCAGGAATAAATCGACACCTATATGACATGAACCGTCTCAATATTGACAACGAAATGTGGTGAAAGGTTATAAAATCGCCAAACTAATGGGCTGAACGTCTTAAAATCTGAAAACAATAATGGGGCTAAGCATGAGGGAGAAGGGGGATCAGAAAAATGACCGATCTCCCCTTAACAGACGGGGACATCTGACTACCTTTAGGAGATCCGCTTATAATGCACTGAAATAAATGTGAGGTCAATAGAAATTAATTATTGGTAAATAGCCTGTAATACAACCGGGACGAAGTTAACAATTTGCTGACCTGTGTTAATCAATGCAACTTACCTTTAATCAATGCAACTTACCTTTAATCAATGCAACTTACCTTTAATCAATGCTACTTACCTTTAATCAATGCAACTTACCTTTAATCAATGCTACTTACCTTTAATCAATGCTACTTACCTTTAATAGGAATGTGCTATCTAACAACGGAAAAGTAACATACACATACACACACACACACACACACACACACCACATACCGGCACACCACACACATACTCAAACGCAGAAATATAATACAATATCTTAACAATAGCTTCGTTTTAGCCCTCAGTTGGAATCGAATTTGTGGAAGAGTCTAGAGGAGTGACCAGAACTAGTACATGACCTCTCTCTCTCTCTCTCTCCCTCTCTCTCTCTCTCTCTCTCTCTGTGTGTGTGTGTGTGTATTCTGCAACCAACACCTTTCCGGAAGCTTCATTTTTGTGTTTAACTATTTTTGTGTTTAACTATTTTTGTGTTTAACTATTTTTGTGTTTAACTATTTTTGTGTTTAACTATTTTTGTGTTAACTATTTTTGTGTTAACTATTTTTGTGTTAACTATTTTTGTGTTAACTATTTTTGTGTTTAACTATTTTTGTGTTTAACTATTTTTGTGTTTAACTATTCAATTCTCTTTCTCGTTGGTTTAGCTTTGGCATGCCTTTTTTTTTTTTTTTTTTTTTTGGCATGGCGTGTTTTCTTTGTGTTTTGTTTCTGCTCTCTGTTTGCTTCCTCCAGTTGCTGGCTCAAGGGGAGGGCGGTCTGCTTTTTTTTTCTCTCCTTTTCTCTCTTTCTCTGGCTTGTATCCATACGGCCCCATGCAGCTTACTGATTTAAGACGTTTTTCCTCATCCAGGTGTCGATTTATTCCTGGCGAGCGATAGCAAGTCAGCATTGTATGAGTAATCCGGCTTCGCCGGAGAAATTTTTCTATCGAAAAATGTATAAATTTAGCCAGCTTGTCAAAACAATTGTTTTTAAATATGCTGGCTCGCAACAGCTAGCCAGAAAAAAAACCGACACCTGGATGGGGATAAACGTCTTAAAACAGTAGGCTGAATGAGGCCGAATGGATATAACCCAGAGAAAGAAGGAGAGAGAGAGATATAACAAAACGAGGTTGGCAAAACCAGCCTAACTCTAGCTACCCTGACTTAGCCAAACAGTATTGTTTGAGTTGGCACTGGTTGAGAGCTACTTGGTTGATATGGTTTACTGGTTGAGCACACAATTATGTTCTAGGATACAATACAATCTTACCAAACCATGATTAATGTATTGATCGTATTCTATCATAAATTAACCCGTTCAGTGCCGGTGATATCCTTTTCTGTATTAAGGGGAGGTATTTAGTTTGTTCCCTAGACCTCCATCAACCTTAAAATTACACCCCCTCGAGTCCCTTTCAAGATAAATTTGTACATTTTTCGGTAGAAAAATGTCCCGGCCGAAGGCCGGTTCCTCTTAAATTACAGGCTCGCTATCGCTCGCCAGGATAAAATAGACACCTGAGTTGCACGAAAGGTCTTAATATGGGGTGAAAGTTCTTAAAATCGCTAAACTAATGGGGCAAACGTTTTATAATATCAAAAGCAATGGGGCTAAACATGAGGGAGAAAGGGGTCAAAAAAATAATCCCTCAAGTGGAGACCTCCCCTTAATCTGGCAACTAGAAAGGACCTCGAAAAGTTGAAAGGCTACCGACTATCTCATGTAATGCTTTGAGCTACCACAGAGCCTTCCTAAGCCGAATACAATCCGCCTAATAGTGTCCAGAAGCTGATGAGAAAGGACGTCACCGGTACTGAATGTTGACACAATTAAGAAGATGATGAAGACGAACTATAATCTTCATAACCAGATAAGCTAATAGTGCAAATAAGGAGTAATTCACGGCATTGAAAGGGCTTACTAAAGATTATCATTTTTGGGGGGGTGACTGAGTTATTCAGCAGAGTAGTTGAAATATACTTTAACTAATAGCTGCATATAGACAAGTTAGCTAGTATGTTTGGTAATACTATAATGAACAAATGCTGATTACACCCTTCAATATACACACACACACACACACACACACACACACTCACTTTCTCTCTTCGGAAACAGCAAATCCAGATCCAGATAATTTGGCATTGATGTGTTCATTAGGATTGTTGGCATTGCTGTGAGGTTGTATACATATTGACATGGGTTTGAATCTCTCTCTCTCTCTCTCTCTCTCTCTCTCTCTCTCTCTCTCTCTCTCTCTCTCTCTCCTTTCTATCTTTAACCCTTAAAGTACCGGTGATTGTTTCTTTTTCCATCCATCCATCCATCCATCCATCCACCCATCCATCCATCCATCCATATACTCAGGCCCAATCCCCACTTGTCCTACTTTCCTTTTCCTTGTTTTGTTTTGTTTTGGGTGGGGCGACTCAAGACAGAGCAAGAATAGGAACAACCCAAAACACAACAGAAAACAACGAACACACAAACAAAATACAAATTCACACACATCTAGGTCATCCAGGAGAAGACCCAGAGACTATGTTATGCAGATTAGAAAGGATCAGTGGAAGTTATAAGAGGGTTATTTCGGTACTACGAAACATTCAATTCCCTAGAACTCCTTCCTCAGTCGAATAAAGTGGTTATATAGTTTGATAGAAAATAATGAAAACAAAATGTACTGAAAGAGTTAACTAAGTAGCAAATAGCACTTCAGCTTTAAGGACGGACTGCCTAATGTGGCCTGCAAGGTATATGCACTCTGTGTATATATATCTCTCTCTCTCTCTCTCTCTCTCTCTCTCTCTCTCTCTCTCTCTCTCTCTCTCTCTCTCTCTCTCTCTCTCTCTCTCTCTCTTCTTCTCTCTCTATCGCTCTCTCTCTCTCTCTCTCTTCCCTCCTCTCACTCTCTCTCTCTCTTCTCTCTTCTCTTCTCTCTCTCTCTCTCTCTCTCTCTCTCTCTTCCTCCACATCTCTCTCTCTCTCTCTCTCTCTCTCGCTCTCTCTCTCTCTATCTCTCTCTCTCTCTCTTCTCTCTTCTCCTCTCTGCTCTCTTCTCTCTCTCTCTCTCTCTCTCTCTCACTTCTCTCTCTCTCTCTCTCCTCCTCTCTCTCTCTCTCTCTCAAACTATCGCCACCATTACTTAGCTCCTCCGTCAAGTTAGGCTACCAATCACCTCTCAGAATGGTCCAACTATCACCTGACTGCCAATGTCATCAAGTTCACATATATTAGGCCTGACTCTTGCAAATTAACCGATGATTAAATGGATGGATAGACAGACACTGAGTGGATGCATGCATAGGGTGGATATATAGAATAGAGATGATCGTATTCCTGGTAGAACTTAACCCAAAACAATTGAATAGGGTGGGTAAGTGTAGGAATATGGTTGTATATCTCAATCAAAAAGAATACATCAGGTGTAAATATTGTTGATACCAATTATTAATCAAAACATAATTGGTGCCGAGACATCACTTATTAGGCCGACTGTACGTGAGTATATGCTGTCAAACGTGGAAAATGACATTGACAATTGCCGACTTGCGAGTTTCGTTCTATAAGGAAGGTGGAACCGTAGACGACGTTATTTAACAGAATTGACAGCTAAAACACGGTCGTAGTATATCTATATATATAGAAAACCTAATTCAACATACTATTTATCCATCATAAACTTACATTATCCTTGCATTTGTTTAAAATCAATGTTCACGGCTCCAACTTCCGTATAGACCGAAACTCGCAAGTGGTCAATTGAAGTTTCTGTCCTAGTGTGGCATGTCGTAAATGCAGAAAAACGACGTACTTAGCGAGTGTAGCGAAAATCCAACTGTTTCACTGTGTTCACTTTAGCTCTGTGAACAACTTTGGTCTTTGTGTTCAATGTCGTGGAGGGAGCCGTTTAGGAGGAGTGCGTCAAAAGTACCGGAGACGACAACATAATTTATCACTCAATTCATCAAAACACAGCTCTCTTCCTAGCCTAGTGGAATCGGGAAAATATATATATATATATATATATATATACAGTATATATATATATATATAAATATATATATATATATATATATATATATATCCCTCTCTCGCGGTACATTGGCCTTCGGGGACGTTCGAACTCAATTTCCAGGTCAAAATATTATTGCTACCTCTACTGTAAAGGGTTAATGATCGCAGCCAACTAACTCCTGTCCTAATTACCTGACCTTATTCCAGTCAAGTGATTCCCTCCCAATACTAGGAAATGGTGGTGGTGGTGGTGGTGTGGTGTTGGTGTTAGTGGTGGTGGAGGTAGTGGTGGTGATGGTGATGAAGGATGAAGTGATAATGGAGATAAATGTTGTCTGTGGTGGTGATGGAGTTAGTAGTGTCGTCGTTAGATTATAGGTGGTAAAGTGATGGTTACAGATTACCTAGGAGGACGTCCGGACACTCAGGCAAACATACACACACAAACTTAATGAGGATAATATAATACACACATCCAAAACTGTATTATAGAAAGAGATTGTTTTTATGCACAGGTTAACAGATTCCCAAATAAATACTTCTTTTGGATCTCATCATCATCGTATCCCATCTTACAAAGAAAATGGAGTGAAGGGTCTCAAAATCACCAAATTAATTAAACGAACGACTTGAAATCTCAAAACTAATGGGGCTATCTTCCTTCTCAATAACCCTTTCTATATATTCCCTCATTAGCATATATTCCCTCATTAGCATACTGTATATTCACTCATTAGCATATTTCACTCATTAGCATATATTCCCTCATTAGCATATATTCCTCATTAGCATATATTCCCTCATTAGCATAGATTCCCTCATTAGCATATATTCCCTCATTAGCATATATTCCCTCATTAGCATACTGTATATTCACTCATTAGCATATATTCCCTCATTAGCATATATTCCCTCATTAGCATATATTCCCTCATTAGCATAGATTCCCTCATTAGCATATATTCCTCATTAGCATATATTCCTCATTAGCATATATTCCCTCATTAGCATAGATTCCCTCATTAGCATATATTCCCTCATTAGCATATATTCACTCATTAGCATATATTCCCTCATTAGCATATATTCCCTCATTAGCATACTGTATATTCACTCATTAGCATATATTCCCTCATTAGCATATATTCCCTCATTAGCATACTGTATATTCACTCATTAGCATATATTCCCTCATTAGCATATATTCCCTCATTAGCATAGATTCCCTCATTAGCATATATTCCTCATTAGCATATATTCCCTCATTAGCATACTGTATATTCACTCATTAGCATAGATTCCCTCATTAGCATATATTCCCTCATTAGCATATATTCCCTCATTAGCATATATTCCCTCATTAGCATATATTCCCTCATTAGCATATATTCACTCATTAGCATATATTCCCTCATTAGCATATGTTCCCCTTTCTTATATTCCTTTCTCTCGGTTATCAGTTCTTAAGGGGAGGTTTTTATATCCACCAAGCTTAAGATTACACCTCCTTGAGCCCCTTTCAAGATCAATTTGTACATTTTTCGGTAGAAAAAATAATGTCCCGGTTGAAAGCCGGTTCCTCTTAAATTACAGGCTCGCTATCGCTCGCCAGGATAAAATTGACACCTAAATGGCACGAAAGGTCTTAAAATTGACAGAAATGGGTCGAAAGTTCTTAAAATTGTCAAAGTAATGGGGGCGAACGTCTTAAAATTAGAAAATCAATGGGGCTAAACATGAGGGAGAAAGGAGTCAAGAAAAAAATCCCGCAAGTGGAAATCTCCCCTTAAGACCCATTTTCCTCTCTACCTTTTCGGTAGTGCAATTTGTTTCGTATTCGCCACCCAAGCTTTTCTGAGTCATATTTTCTGAGTCATATTTCCCTCTTTTTGTATGTATTGTTTGGTTTCATTTTTATTTTGTTTTCTAGCGAATTGCGTGGGATATATTCTTACAGATAAATTATGATTGTATTTTATTTTATTGAGTATGGCACGCGATTTATTCTAAAGTCTCCAATTTTGCAGGGCGGGTTCCCCCTTTTTTCGAATCTGCATTTAAGGGGGGGTGACCTGTTTTTGTTCTGTCCTTTTCTATCTTTCTCTGGCTTGTATCCATTTGGCCCCATTCAGCCTACTGTTTTTAAGACGTTTATCCCCATCCAGGTGTCAATTTTTACTGGTGAGCGGTAGCGAGCCAGCATATTTTATATTTTTGTTTGACAGCAGGCTAAATTTGTACATTTTTCGATAGAAAAATGTCTCCGGCGAAGCCGGATTTCTTCATATAATGCTGGCTCGCTATCGCTCGCCAGGAAGAAATCGACACCTAGATGGGGATAAACGTCTTAAAATAGTTGGCTGAATGGGGCCGAATGGATACAAGCCAGAGAAAGAGAGAAAAGGACAGAAATAACAAAACGCAGGTCACCCCCCTTAAAAGTCAATATCCATATATTTCCCTACATCGTAATTTACACTCAAATGGTCCTCTCCTATACCTTTGCAATTGTATTCCTTTTAACAGTATACAGTCTCTCTCTCTCTCTCTCTCTCTCTCTCTCTCTCTCTCTCTCTCTCTCTCTCTCTCTCTCTCTCTCTCTCTTATACATTTAATTCTCTATCCTCAATCTCATTATGCTCTTCTACTGCTCTGTTTCATGTTGCTTATTATATATGTATACATATATATATATGTATATATATATATATATGTAAGGTATATTTCTTTAGCTCTACCTCTCTCTTTCTCTTTAACTCCATCTCCCTTCTTTTTCACTATTTTAACCCCTTCAGTAAGATGATGCCTTTTTACCTTGGGTTCTGGCAAAACATAGATGGATGTTATGCAGTTAAGAAGGACCTAAGTTATTCAGAGGGTTATGGAGATCGTATTAACCCATTATGAGCGAATTAAAATAGTCTAATTATGACCTGAATAATATAATAAGTGTGTCATCGTGGTGATGGGGTTAACCTCAATATATCTCTTCTCCAACTAAGCTAATCTATAAATATCATCCTAGCCTATTATCTAAGCTTGTTTCCCTTACATAAATGTACCATTAACTTAACAGACGCAGATTTATGCACATTTACACATGATATTTACGTTTCACACACACACACACACACACAATCACACACACACACAATCACGCAAGCACACACGCACACAATCACCCACCCACACACACACACAATCACGCAAGCACACACGCACACAATCACCCACACACATCTCCTCTCCTTCTCTCTTCCTCTGCAACTGGATAAGAGCCAAATCGAAGTTGGTTCCCGGTGAAAGTAAAGAGCCAACTTAAACTACATTACGATATTAGGCTGTGTCCTCTAAATGTGGGTTAAGGGGACGTACCAGAGAGAGAGAGAGAGAGAGAGAGAGAGAGCGAGAGCGCGCACCAACACAAACAGTCCTGCTGCCTTTCTATGTAATTCTAATTAATATAAACATTTGGCTAAAAGGGAACTGGTGGAAAACTGTATAAAACAGCAATGTATCTAGCTTTACTTATTGAAGGATAATTGTATTATGGTATTTATTGTAATCCTGCAACTAAGCGATGACACATTAAAAGATTTCTATTAATATTGTGATCTTTTATTTACATTTATCATCTTTTCTTAATAATTTTGCAATTATATGTATAGACTACGAAAGGACCTTCCTAAGCTTGATAGTAGTTAAAATATCTATCTATCTATCTATCTATATGCTCAGGCCCAATCCCCATTTTGGGGGTAGCCGACTCAAGACAGAGCAAGAACAGGGAAAACACAAAAACAACATAAAACAACAAATAAACACAGATCAAAAACACAGACTCACACACATCCAGGTCACCCAGGAGAAGACGCAGAGTTAAAATATAGTAACAAGAAAATCTCATGAGATGAAAAAAACTACTAGTATTTCTGGCTCCCCTTCTCCCTCGTGTTTAGCCCCATTAGTTTTGAGATTATAAGACGTTTATTCCATTAGTTTGGCGATTTTAAGACCTTTCACCCCATGTCTTTGTCAATTGTAAGACATTTCGTGCCATTTAGGTGTCGATTGTTTTCTGGCGAGCGATAGCGAGCCTGTAAATATTGGAGAAGGCAGGGACATTATGCTAACGAAACATTTACACATTTATCTCGAAGGGAGGTCTAGGGATTGACTTTAAAGCTTGATGGAGGCTTATATATATATATATATATATATATATATATATATATATATATATATATACCAACAAATGAACCCTACGCCCTTAAACTGATATCCTGTTGGCCAGCATATAATGCGAAGGACGTCGCCGGCGCTGAATAGGTTAAGGGGAGATTTCCACTTGAGGGATTTTTTTTTTCTGGACCCCTTTCTCCCTCATGTTTAGCCCCCATTGCTTGTGAGATTTTAAGACGTTCGCCCTAGTAATTTGGACATTTAAGACAGTTTGCCCCATTTCTGTTAATTTTAAGACCTTTCGTGCCATTAAGGTGTAATTTAAGAGCAACCGGCCTCCGGCCTGGACATTTTTCTACCGAAAAATGTACAAATTTATCTTGAAAGGGGGTCTAGGGGGTGTAATTTTAAGCTTGATGAAAACGTAGGGAACAAACTAAATACCTCCCCTTAAGGGGAGATGGGTCGTTTTTCTGGTCCCTCTTGTTACTCGTGCTTAACCCCATTAGTTTTCAGATTTTAAGACGTTCGGCCCATTAGTTTGGCGATTTTAAGTTCTTGCACCCCATTTCTTAGTCAATATTTAGACATTTCGTGTCATTTCGGTTTTGACATTTTCCTGGCGAGCTATAGCGAACCTGTAATGTAAGAGGAACCGGGGACATTTTGCTATCGAAGAATGTAAATATGTATCTTGAACGAGGGTCTTGGGCGGGTGTTAGTGAAGCTTGATGGAAATCCAGGGAGGAAACTAAACAAATAATTCAAAAATCTAGGGAGGAAAAATCTAGGGAGGAAAAATCTAGGGAGGAAAAATCTAGGGAGGAAAAATCTAGGGAGGACAAATCTAGGGAGGACAAATCTAGGGAGGAAAAATCTAGGGAGGAAAAATCTAGGGAGGAAAAATCTAGGGAGGAAAAATCTAGGGAGGAAAAATCTAGGGAGGAAAAATCTAGGGAGGACAAATCTAGGGAGGAAAAATCTAGGGAGGAAAAATCTAGGGAGGAAAAATCTAGGGAGGACAAATCTAGGGAGGAAAAATCTAGGGAGGAAAAATCTAGGGAGGACAAATCTAGGGAGGAAAAATCTAGGGAGGACAAATCTAGGGAGGAAAAATCTAGGGAGGAAAAATCTAGGGAGGACAAATCTAGGGAGGAAAAATCTAGGGAGGACAAATCTAGGGAGGAAAAATCTAGGGAGGAAAAATCTAGGGAGGAAAAATCTAGGGAGGAAAAATCTAGGGAGGAAAAATCTAGGGAGGAAAAATCTAGGGAGGAAAAATCTAGGGAGGACAAATCTAGGGAGGACAAATCTAGGGAGGACAAATCTAGGGAGGAAACTACTAAACAAATAATACAAAAATCTATAAATGAGTAACGAAATACGTCCATCCTCCCTTAGTTCTCCCTGCTTCACTCCCTGGGTCAACTGATATCCTGTCACCTGTGTGCTTGGTGTGCCTGGAACTACTGTATACCTGTGTTGTTGTTGTTGTTGTTGTTGTTGTTGTTGTTGTTGTTGTTGTTGTTGTTGTTGTTGTTGTTGTTGTTGTTGTTGTTGTGTGTGTGTCCCTCTTATTCCTCATCTTTAGCCCTATTAGTTTTCAAATTGTAAAACGTTCGGCCCTCTAGTGTGGCGATTTTAACCCTTTCACGCACATATGACACAGAGGTTGCCAGATTAGCAATAAGAAATAGAGTTCTCTCACTCTTATAATTACCTCTCCAAAATTAGTTTTCTGCCTACAGCTAACTCAAAGACAACTGCAGAGGTTGAAGTAACTAAACTAAAGGTTTATAAATACCCCTGATGGTAACAAAGGCTTTAAAGTATCCCCAATAGGCTCAAATTCGCGTCATATGTCGGAGAGGGTTAAGACCTTTCTTCCAATGTCTTTGTAAATATTAAGACTTGTCGTGTCGATTTTTTCCTGGCGAGCGATAGCGAGCCTGTAATTTAAGAAGAACCGGCTTTTGGCCGAGACATTTTTCTATCGAGAAATGTACAAATGTATCTTGAAAGAGGGTCTTGGGTGGGTGTTTTTGAAGCTTGATAGAGGTCTAGGGAGGAAAGTAAAACAAATATAATAATACGATACATAAATGAGTAAATATATACGGCCATCTCTCCTTGCTTCACTCCCTGGGTAAACTGATATCCCGTCACCTGTGTCCTTTGTGTGCTTGAAACTATACCTACCTACCTGCTGCTGTGTATGTGTGTGTGTGTGTGTTTGTGTGGGTGTCAATGGTGGGGAGTTGAGCAGTCCAGGACATTGTATATTGAACCTGTCACCTGATGCTGCCTGGTACAGTTGCCCACATAAGTTCTGTGCCTCGTCTTCTTCTTGTGAATGACAGTAACAGCTATCTATCTATCTATCTATCTATCTATATGCTCAGGCCCAATCCCCATTTCTATTTTTTTTTTTTTTTTTTTTTTTGACTGAATTGCAAGTGTGGTCTCTATTAACCCCCTTGAGGATCATGACGCATTTTGATCGTTTATGCTGGCTAGTACTACACGATGTTTTATACAAGTTAGGAAGGATTTATAGTTATCAAAAGGGTGAAGATTATCTCAGTTAACCCTTTGACTTCCATATACCCTTACTAATCTGAATAAAATCGTCTAAACTAGCCAGAATAAAATGTCAACATGCGTCATAATCCTCAAGGGGTTAATCGTCAGTTGCCTAAGTAGATGAGTTAAGGGGAGGTTTTTAGTTTGGTCTCTAGATATCCATTAAGCTTAAGATTACACCCGCTTGAGCCCCTTTCAAGATAAATTTGTACATTTTTCGGTAGAAAAATTTCCCGGCTGAAAGCCGGTTCCTCTTAAATAACAGGCTCGCTATCGCTCGCCAGGATAAAATCGACACCTAAATGGCACGAAAGGTCTTAAAATTGACAGAAATGGTTCGAAAGTTCTTAAAATCGTCAAAATAATGGGGCGAACGTCTTAAAATTAGAAAAGCAATGGGACTAAACAAGAGGGAGAAAGACGTCAAGAAAAAAATCCCTCAAGTGGATATCTCCCCTTGCAGAAAAAATGAATAGACCCGTAATAGACCCGTAATAGACACGTTATATTTCCATGTATATAAGATCACGGAGAGGAACAGAACTTATCTGAGCAACTGTACGTGGGAAGTTTCGAACCAGGAACACCCGACTTCTCGCACAGTTGGGGCCAGTGGTTCGTGGTGTATGAAGCTAAATCTGCTCATGAATTATAGACCGGAGTTTTATTTTACCCTGTTTGAAATTTAATTCTGTGCTACACTCCGTTCCAAAAAAGTAGGTCAAAATTCTTGAACATTTACCTCTATAACTCAAAACTACTAGAGTAATCAAGCTAATATTCATACCATTTGGTAAGGGTCAGCCAGGTAATAGGTGTGGATATTGACAGCCCATTCATTCTAGCCCTTTTGGAGTTATAGAAGTTAGGGTTCGCGTTGTATGGTGTACCTATTTGGAACAGGGTATAGTAATTAAATGACTGGGAAGCAAATGTGTTGATCCTGTCAAGGCTGGTTCCCTTCATACGCAACAGGTCATGTGCATATACTCACACGTACTCTCCAACCCAGGAGTCAAACGATATTTCCAATCTTTCCTCTATTCAACAGCTGAGATCTGGAACTCTTTCCCTCATCTGTTGACTTAAATTGCTTCAAACTCTGTGTGTCCAGCCATTTTGGATCGAACATTCTTTGATTTTAGCATTGTCACACTCTCAACTCTGGGGAAGACACTTGTCACAGACAGTTTTGCCTTTTGTCTCCCTCATCCACAGAAAATAAAACACTCGTACGTGCATAATGTCAACACATCTGATCTTTTTCCTCACTCACTCACTCACTCACTCACTCACTCACTCACTCACTCACTCACTCACTCACTCACTCACTCACTCACTCACTCACTCACTCTCTCTCTCTCTCTCTCTCACTCTCTCTCTCTCTCTCTCTCACTCTCTCTCTCTCTCTCTCTCTCTCTCTCTGTTGACATTCCTCTGACAGCTCTCAGGTAATGGACTCCCGGCTTAGTTCACTGCAGTCTAATTCAGTTCACTTGGCTATTTGACAGATCAGGGAGTTCAGTTGTCAGTTAAGTTAGGGTTCAGTTCAGTTCCATTGTATGTCAACTTGACAGTAATAATATAGGGTTTGTCAAGCATTGTGAAGATAGTAATGTGCCTTTGGCTCGAAGTCGAAGTAAGTTAAGGGGAGATTTCCACTTGAGGGATTTTTTCTGGACCCCTTTCTCCCTCATGTTTAGCCCCATTGTTTTTGAGATTTCAAAATGTTCGCCCCATTAGTTTGGTGATGTTTACGAACTTGCGACCCATTTCTGTCAATATTAAGACCTTTCGTGCCATTTAGGTCTCGATTTTTTCCTGGCGAGCGATAGCGAGCCTATAATTTAAGAGGAACCGGCCTTCGGCCGGGACATTTTTCTACCGAAAAATGTACAAATTTATCTTGAAAGGGAGTCTAGGGGGGTGTTATATTAAGCTTGATGGAAGTCTAGGGAACAAACTAAAAACCTCCCCTTAAGACTCTGAATAGCGATTGTCCAAATAGGTTGTAATGGGAATGTAACAATTTCGAAGTGCAAACTATAGTGGGCCGTCGTAGGTACTCAACTAACAGCTTGAACTCAATTTGACCCGAACAGAGAATCAATTGCTATGGGGATTACGGCTACCATGGTAGGATGTTAAATAAAAACGCAAACTTCTAAACAACTGTCGAATTATGTCAACCCTAGTAGAAGTGTATTTCAAAACAAGTACAACAATCTTAACCCCTATAATTCCCGCAGATCCTTCCTAAGCTGTATCAAATCGTCTAATGACAGCCAGAATAAGCTGTCAAAGCGAGTCATAATCTTTAAAAGGGTTAAATATAAAAAAGCACTGGGTGGTGTGACAGTATTTACGTGACCGACTGTACTGCAGGGTCGTATCATGCCAATAGCACGGCGAAAGCGAACAATAACACGGCAATAGCCACCCATAACACGGCAATAACGACCAATGACACAAATCACTGGACATAATCGAACCAGAACAGTCGGGGTAGAGAGTGGTGCTTTGCGGATTATAGAAGTAGGCGCTTGTTGTCTCTCTCTCTCTCTCTCTCTCTCTCTCTTGGGTCCATTTAAGGGGAGATTTTCACTCGAGGGATTTTTTTCTTTACCCATTTCTCCCTCATGTTTAGCCCCATTAATTTTGAGATTTTAAGACGTTCGCCCCATTAGTTTGGCGATTTTAAGAACTTTCACCCCATTTATGTCACTTTTAAGACCTTCGTCCCATTTAGGTGTCTATTTTTCCTGGCGAGCGATAGCAAGCCTGTAATTTAAGAGGAACCGGCCTTTGGCCGGGAAATTTTTCTACCGAAAAGTGTACAAATTTATCTTGAAAGGGGGTCATGGGGGTGTAATTTCAAGCTTGATGGAAGTCTAGGAAACACACTAAAAACCTCCCCTTAAAACTGAACAAAATCGTCTAACAGCAGCCAGAAAAGAAATATAACAGTCGTCGCTGGCACAGGAAGGGTTAAACAAAGAGAAGTATTAATATTTTGTGCATATGAGTTCTGTTTATTTAGTGCTTGTCTCTTTGTGTTGTGTTAGATATTTCCCCGCTGCATGGATATTTGGAAAAAAAAAAAAAAAAATGTCAATATTAAGACTTTTCGTGTCATTTAGGTGTCGATTATTCCCTGGCGAGCGATAGCGAGCCTAAAATTTGAAAGAAACTGACGAAAAAATCTACACATCTATCTTGAAGGAGGGTCTTGGGGGGGGGGGGGAGGGGGGGGGGTAAAGTTTGATAAAGGTCTAGGGGGGGAAATCGAAACATTATATAACAAAAGGTGCATAAAATGAGGAAATATATATACGCCCGTCCCCCCCCCCGTCCCCCCCCCGTCCCCCCCCGCCCCCCCCCCCCCCCCCTTCCTTAATAATGGTTTTCTGTTCTGTGTATTAAGGGGAGGTCTCCACTCGAGGGATTTTTTTCCTTGACCCCCTTTCTCCCTCATGTTGAGCCCCATTGCTTTTGATATTATAAAAAGTTTGCCCCATTAGTTTAGCGATTTTAAGAACTTTCACCCCATATTAAGACCTTTCGTGCCATTCAGGTGTCAATTTTATCCTGGCGAGCGATAGCGAGCCTGTAATTTAAGAGGAACCGGCCTTCGGCCGGGAAATTTTTGTACCAAAAAATTTACAAATTTATCTTGAAAGGGGCTCAAGGGGGTGTAATTTTAAGTTTGATGGAGGTCTATGGAACAAACTAAATACCTCCTCTTAAGTTTCGTCCGCTTTGTATTTAGTGTTGTATTTCGTCCCTTTGTATTTAGTGTTGTATTTCGTCCCTTTGTATATATAGTGTTGTATTTCGTCCCTTTGTATTTAGTGTTGTATTTCGTCCCTTTGTATATAGTGTTGTATTTCGTCCCTTTGTATTTAGTGTTGTATTTCGTCCCTTTGTTTATATAGTGTTGTATTTAGTCCCTTTGTATTTAGTGTTGTATTTCGTCCCTTTGTTTATATAGTGTTGTATTTCATCCCTTTGTATATTTAGTGTTGTATTTCGTCCCTTTGTATATATAGTGTTGTATTTCGTCCCTTTGTATATATAGTGTTGTATTTGCCTTACTTGTTGTTTTTCTTCTCCCAACACACCTAACATTTTCTCGAATGTTGTCCACCGAAATAACCCTTCTTGCTCAACAGTTTCACCAGTTTCTCTCTTGTATCTCTTTTATCTCTCTCTCTCCCTTTTATTGTAGTCTCTTCCTTTTCTCGTTTCCCTTCTTCTCCTTTCTATCTCTCTCTGTCTGTCTGTCTCATTCTCTCTCTCTCCCGTCTATCGTTTCTCTTTCTCTTCTTCTTCCCGTCTCTCTTTCTCTCCCTTCGATCTCTCTGTCTTCCTCTCTCTCTCTCTCTCTGTCTTCGTCTCTCTCTCTCTCTCTCTCTCTCTCTCTCTCTCTCTCTCTCTCTCTCTCTCTCTCTCTGTATATATATATATATATATCATGCCGACCAACGGTGGGAAGGAGAGGTTGGTGGGGAAAGAGCATTCTGCTTTGCTATCCTTGCCCTTCACTTTGCAGCAAATTCTATTTTAGCATTACGTCCGGACTACCTAGTATGGACCGCAAGGTCTGTGTAGTCTGTGTATCTGTGTAACTCTCTCTCTCTCCCTTCTATCGTCTCTCTCTCTCTCTCTCTCTCTCGTTCTCTCTCTCGTTCTCTCTCTCTCTCTCTCTCTCTCTCTCTCTCGTTCTCATTCTCTCTCTCTTTCTCTCTCTCTCTGGACCTCAGTTACTGCATGTCTCCCTCCTCTCATTTCTCACCGTCCTCTCTTCCTCTCTCCTTTCCTTCCTTCCTTCCTTCTCCCTCTCCTCTCCCTCACTCTGTCTTCTCCCCTCCTTCCTTCCTCTCTTACTTTCCGTTCCACCCTATTTATTACCACCTGCCTCTCTTTATTTTCTCTATTCTCGCTTTCTTTCTCGATCCTTCCTTCACCCTATTCTGGTGACAAATGGATAATTATATTTAGTATAGGAAGGAACCCTTTGAGTACCAGCGACGAGTGTTACATTTAAATCTATACCTATATTTAGAAGATATTCTGCAGCTTAGGAAGGATCTGTGGTCGTAAAAAGGGTTGGGGAGAGATATTTTGAAGCCATATATTTGGTCGAGGTCCATCCCAAGCTGGTTAAAATCGTCTAATAGTTGCCAGAATATAAAGAAAAGGACATCGGTGGGACAGAAGGAGTTAAGCAAAACATCCTAATAACTCACCAGACGTCGGACCAGAGAGTGTTACCCTTCTCCCCCATGTTTAGCCCCATTAGTGTTGATAATTTGAGATGTTCGGCCCATTAGTTTGGCGATTTTACGACCTTTCACCTTACACAGGCATTTGTGAGGAGAGGCAGGGAAAGAATTAAAGAGGGATGGGCCGGTTGTCTGGTCCACTTTCTCCCTCATGTTTAGCCTCATTCGTTTTCAGATGTTAAGATGCTTGCCCCATTAGTTAGTCGATTTTAAGACCTTTCGCCCCATTTCTTCGTCAATATTTAGACCTTTCGTGCTATTTAGGTGTCGATTTTTTCCCTTGCGAACGATAGTGAGCCTGTAATGTTGGAAGAACCGGCCTTCGGCCGGGACATTAAAATGTACAAATGACTCTAGAAGGGGGATCTAATGGACGTATTTTTTTTTTTATTTGATGGAGGTCTAGGGAGGAAACTAGAAAAATAACGAATACATGCAAAAATCGCCTGAAAAGTGAACCATCCCCCCTTAAGAAATGATAAGTGCTTCTTTGGTTGTGTTCGCCATTGCACTATTGCAGGGTTTTTGTGAATGAGAGAGAGAGAGAGAGAGAGAGAGAGAGAGGGGGGGGGGGCTAAAGGTGAAAGGTTCATAAGTAAAGGAAGTTAACGAGACAAACCACGGAAGGCAGAATGGATGTACGAGGAGGGGAGACTCGAGGGTGAAGGACAGGGAGGTGAAATAGGTGTAAAGGTGACGAACAACAGAGGAATTTGGAGATAGGTGTACAGATTAACCCCTTCTGTACCGGTGACGTACTTTTCACTTTATTTTGGCTACTATTAGACGATGTTAATAAGCTTAAGAAGGATGTATTCCAAGTAAAAAGCTACAGACTCTCTCAATTAATCTTTTTAGCAATCCTAAATCTTTCCTAAGCTACATAAAATCTTCTAAATGTAGCCGAAATAAAATACAAAAGACGTCACCGGTACAGATTGGGGTTTGTAATTGATGATTAATGTTAAGAACGGAGTCACTTTTATATATGATATATATATATGATATATATATATATATATATATATATATATATATATATATATATATATATAAAGTATATAAAATGGCAAGGAAGGTTACAGTAGTCAAGTAAAGTTTAGGTTAGGTTAGCTACATCGTAAAATAGCTTAAGGGGATATTTCCACTTAAGGGATTTTGTTCTTTACCCCCTTCTCCCTCATGTTTGGCCCCATTGCTTTTGAGATTTTAAGACGTTCGCCCCATTTCTTTGTCGATTTTAAGAACTTTCACCCAATTTATGTCACTTTTAAGACCTTTCGTCCCATTTAGGTGTTGATTTTTTCCTGGCGAGCGATAGCGACCCTGTAATTTAAGAGGAATCAGCCTTCGGCCGGGACATTTTTCTACCGAAAAATGTACAAATTTATCTTGAAAGGGCGTCAAGGGGGTGTAATTTCAAGTTTGATGGAAGTCTAGGAAACACACTAAAAACCTCCCCTTAAGTGAACGATCCGTTTCACGAATTGTCTAAAAATGTTAGCCCTCTGCGGGAGTTTTCGGCTAATGTTCACTCTATGCAACTCACCCTAACGTGAAGTGAGATTATGTTTATTGAAATATTTAACTTGAAGTGTCCCCATTGAGGGCTAGCTGGCAGTGTACAGTTGGTCACATCAGTTCGGTTTCTCGTTGTGATCTTATGTATGATAATAAAATAGTAGGAATGAATTGTGCGTTGATTGTCTGTTGACTAACCAGATGAGTTAACCACTGCGTAAGAAACTACCCTCGTAATTCAATCATGTGCATTATATTTCCATGTATAAGATCACAGAGAAACAGAATTTATGTGGCCAACTGTACATCCCCTACAACCTTGACAATGCCAGGGAGGGTAGGAGATATTTGCCGCAGAAAATCAATAGGACTGATCATTAATTTCTCACCCGTTTTGTTTTAAATATATCACTTGCGATATCTCTATGAAGTACCTATAGTCCGTTCATTCTAGGTTGGGCAGAAATCGTAACCCCTAACCTCTGTAACTCAAAAAGGGCTAAAGCAAATGAGTTGGAAACTTTTACACCTATTCCCTCGCCAAGTCTTCCTATTTGGTAGAAAAATGAGCTCAATTACTCTAGTCATTTTTGAGTTATGAGACGTTAGGGGTTAGGATGTCTGCCCAATCTAGAATGAACAGACTATATTGAGGTTAGTAATTTGTGTGTTTGTCAGACAGTATGAGCTTTGACCTGCTATGAAATGAAGCTCCCATTCATACCACATATTTATCTCTCACAAATACACATGGAAATAGAACTGTTTTTGTTTGAATTTCAGCTTCAAAAACACCTCTTGCTTGGATACGCACAGTCTCACTACCAAGGCTTGTAGTACAGTCGGCCTAATAAGTGATGTCGCGGCACCAAGTATATTTTTATCCATAATTGATTTCAGCAATATCTAAACTTAATTTATTAATTTCGAGCGGATATACAAACCTATTCCTACATTTACCCACCCTATTCAACATCTAGCAGTCATTAATGCACACAGAGCGAGCCAAACGTAATGACAGCTGAGACAAGACTTATTAGCGCGACCGTACACTGATATGGCAATGGGAGTGAAGCCTAGTCATATCTTTCATCTGGCAAAAAGCATAGTCAGTTGTATATAATTCTGCCAGTAATACCAAGACATCATTATTTTGACATCGACCACGGCAACGTATTTGATTATATCGGACATACCAGGATGTTCGCTGTAATGAAGGGGTTAAGGTGTTTCTGTTATAGGTGAGCCTTTCACCGAGAACAATCGTAGACGTTCTTGCAATACACAATACTATCGTTGAAATCATGACTCCTACAAAACAGAACAATTTTGGTACGGTCTAAGATTATCGAGGTAGATGAAGATATGTAATACAGAACAAAGAAATGGTATACCAAGAGTTCTCCATCGGTGAGACAAAGCGAGGTATGTCCGGGGAATACCTGGAGAAGTTGTGGGCCAATCTTCTCTAGACTACCTTGCACCTGTTTATCGAGCCGGGGTGAAGCTCGGCTATATCTCTACACTGCAAGCATTGTTATAAGAAATCTTGTGCGTATATATATATATAGAGAGAGAGAGAGAGAGAAAGAGAAAGAGAGAGATTGTCTAATGTTTCTAGAGATTCACGAATGTTATTTCACCCTATTTGAAATCTTAAAATACAACTTCTCTGAAAGTATTCTGGTTTATAATTTATGTCTTTCGTTGAAAATACAGCAATATGGTTTACTTCGACTTCTATTTTTGATTTATAATGGCCTAAACCAACTGGCCTACATCAAATGGCTAAATCAAAAGACTAAGTCAAATGCCCTAAAGTCAGCTTGTAAAAATGTACTGAGAGGGTTATAATTTCGGTAGCCAGGCTTGGATTCGAACCGAAGCCACCACAAACTTTGAAATTTCCCCTGGCATAATCGAACCGTAATTTCCATTTCCGCTTCGCTTATTGGTTCAGTGTAAACTCCCAACAATTGTCAATATTTTACCTTTCCGGGGGTTTGTGTATGCATGGAAAATTAGCTATAGTGTGTGTGTGTGTGTGTGTGTGTGTGTGTGTGTGTGTGTGTGTGTGTGTGTGTGTACGGGAATATTTAGTTTTACCCTTAAGAATCATTCAAATAGTGTATGTGTGTGTGTGTGTGTGTGTGTGACAGCGTGTGAGTGTGTGTGTGTGAACAGGAATATCTAGTTTTACCCTTAACCCCTTCAACACGATGACGTAATGTTCATCCTATTTTTGGTTACCATTGGTCGATTTTCTTTAGCTTATATTCTACCTTCAGGACTCAAAGGGCTACATAAGATCTCAAAATACCCTCTGGATAGCATAGGTCCTTTTTCATCTGCATAAAATCGTCCATATTTAGACAGAATTTAAGGAAAAGGGACGTCATCGTGTTGAAGGGGGTTAAGGGGGCCCACCTCGCTTTTGTTCTCTTTCGCTCCCTCTCTCTTTGGCTTGTATCCATTCGGCCCCTTTCAGCCTACTGTTTTAAGACGTTTACCCCCATCCAGGTGTCAATATTTTCCTGGTGAGCGGTAGCGAAACGGCATATATATATTTTTGTTTTGAGAGCAAGCTAAATGTGTAAATTTTTCGATAGAAAAATGTCTCCGGCGAAGCCGGGTTTCTCCATACAATGCTGGGTCGCTCTGGCTTGCCAGGAAGATATCAACACCTGGATGGGGATAAACGTCTTAAAACAGTTTGCTGAATGTGGCCGAATGGATACAAGCCAGAGAAAGAGAGAAAAGGAGAGAAAGATAAAAAAAAAGCAGGTCTATCTATCTATTGCCGGACGCCTTACTCCCCTTACGAGGGTAGTCATACACAGAATGCCCCCAAGCGGACCTATTCCCTGTGAGAGGGACAACCCGAGTCAGGTGACCCCCCTTAAACATAATTCAAATACCTGACCTTTCCTAATTAACATTATTCTAACAACCCATCAAAGGCAATATAAGACAAGGTTGATTTCGGCAATCTTATAATTTCGTATCTAATTCTCCACAAGCATGAACATTTCTAAGAATAATTACATTACCGGTATATAGTACAGATCTTCATTTTCAATTACTAAAAATATATTCAAAATATTCATAAATTAAGAGACGCATGAGCGGAATTTGTGCTCAATACAGTGCACTTCGCAAGCGAATTTTGTTATGATTATGGGTTTTCTATACTAAATATTCATGTGCAGAAGTACACAAATATCTATAGATCGCTATAGGACCACGATAACAATGACAAACAGCGTGAATTGGAAGGCAAACAGTGATCGAATAGCCTCTCGACCGTAATCTCCAAAATGTCTTTGCACCTTTTTACTTATAGTACCGCCACAGGATCTAGATGGCGTTAGGTGAAATTGAAATATGACTAATTGCATTTGTATTAACCCTTTGAGTACCAGCGACGTGTGTAATATTAAATTCTAGCTGTATTTAGACGATATTATGCATTTTAGGAATATACGGTAGTTTAAAGGGTTGGTTGAGATATTTTGAAGCCTTAATAATGCTAGAGGTCCTTCCTAAGCTGAAGAAAATCATCTAATAATTGCTAGAATACGATAAAAAGGACGTCCCTGGTACTGAATGGGTTAAACGATTCCAATCCCTGTATATCTTATTGTTTAATTTAATTTATCTATCCACATCTCTCCATCTCCGAAAAAAACATACACACACACACACATACATATACATGTCTATATATACTGTATATATATATAA
>CM064546.1:4872876-4892876 GCA_032716605.1 Paralithodes platypus | reverse complement strand
TGTTCAATTTTATCATGTATTTATTTTGTATTTAGTTGCCACCCTAGACCTTCATCAAACTTTAAAAAAAAAAAAAATCCATTAGAGAGAGAGAGAGAGAAAGAGGTGTGTGTGTGTGTCTGTGTGTGACTGTGTGTGTGTGTGTGTGTGTGTGTGTGTGTGTGTGTGTGTGTGTGTGTGTGTGTGTGTGTGTGTGTGTGTCTGTGTGTCTGTGTGTGTGTGTGTGTGTACAGTCTATTCAATACACTCGCTGTCCAAAATATATAGTATCGTAGTCGCTATGTTCGGCAATCGGTGGAACATGCAGTGGTTATTATTGTAGTTCAAAACATAACTTTAATTTATAACGTATATATACAGTACACAGATACTTCAATATTGAAGAAGCATCAAACGGGGGTATAACAGTAGTATAATAGTAGTATCATAGTAGTTGAATAGTAGTATATAGTCGTATATAGTAGTAGTATAATAATAGTATAATATTAGTACAATAGTAATAAATAGTAGTAGTAGTATAATAGTAGTTTGTTTGGTCTGTCTCATTGTTATTGCAGTAATGTCTGAAAGGATAGAAAAGGCTTTGTGGAAGTAATTCTTGTGAAATTCATATAATTCTCAGCATGGATCGAGTACTAGCCATTCCCCGCACTCTTTCTCCTTGGCAAATACCTTTGACGACCAGAGTAAGATTAATTCGTATCAGGATAAACCTTTATGGTAAATGTTTGCTAAAAGGCTTAATATATATGAACTAGAGATAGAGAGAGAGATATAAGGAATTACAAATAATAGTTAATCTCTCTAAGACCTTGCGGTCCATTCCGAGGAGATACTTTAAGTGGAAAGAGAGAGTTGTGCACTACGCTCGTTGCTGCTCTACTGAATAACTATTTACAACCTTTGAGGAAAGTTTGTTCCAAGTAGACCAGATGTTATACGTGGAAACAAAAAATATCGCCCATAATAGTGAGGAATTTGTTCACTTCTATCTACCAGGAATGGTTGAGTTCTATGTTCATATTGTGAATTAGAATTATATTTAAATTCACGTTGTCAAACTCATTAAGTACGTTAATGTCCTCAATGAGTTGGCCTCGAAGCCTAGGTGTTTTCAAGTAAGCAATATCAAGACTCTTTCATAGCTCAGTCGTCGTGGAATAATATGCTCTGCTGTCCCTAGCTTGGACTGTTTATAGTTTGAGATTATAAGACATTTGTCCCATTAGTTTGACGAATTTAAGACCTTCCGTGCCATGTAGTTCATCTAGTGATCCTGAAATTTAGGAGGAACCAGCCATCGGCCGTGACAGTTTTCTAAAAAAAAAAAAAAAACACACACACACACACAAATATATCTCGAATGTCTTTAGGGTATATATATTGTTTAAGTTTGATGGAGGTACAGTATATGGGGGAATCACAAATAAATAAATAAATCAATGTTGCCATAACTGAAAGCCGACCATTTGGCCCTATGAAGCCCATTGAAACTTTGGCACCATCACCATTCCTTCCCTTCCCCCTCGCCCTTTGGTCACTTCACTTCATCACCACTTCGCTTCAACCCCTTCTGTATCGGCAACGTAATTTTTGTATTTTATTCTTGGTATATTTAGACGATTTTGTGCCGTTTAAGAAGCATCTGTGGTAGTAAAAAGAGTTAATCGAGATAGTTTTAAGTCTATTAAATGCTGAAGCTCCTTTTAAATCAGTTAATATCGCCTAATAGTAGCCACAATAAAGTAAAAATGGTCGGCACCGGTACTGAAGGGGTTAATACCGATCATGGCAAAAGAATGTAAAAAGGTGTATATCAATCATTGGGTATATTGATGGTGGTGGTTTTACTTTTCTATCCATGTATTAGATGGATTTATTACCACCAGAGTACAGTCGGGCTAATAGGTGATGTCTCGGCAACATGTATGTTTTGATCAATAATTTGGTATCAGCAATATATAAAACTCGATTTATTTGTTTCGAGTGAGATATACTGTATAAACATGTTCCTACACTTATCCACCCTATTCAACATCTGACAGACATTAATACAGCCCAGAGCGAGCCAAACCTAATGACAGCTGAGTCGTGACTTATTAGCGCTACCGTACAGTTGCCCACATAAGTTCAGTTCCTCGTCATGAGCTTATGAATGAAAATAAATAGGATGAATGAATTGACCACTTGGGAGTTTCGTTCTATAAGGAAGTTGGAGCTGTAGACATCGATATTTAGCAGAATTACCAGCTAAAATACGGTTGTAGTTAATCTATAAATACATAAAATCCAATTCAACACACTTTTTAGCCACCAGAAACCTACATTATTATTGCCTTTCTGTTTACTATCGATGCCTACAGCTCCAACTTCCTTATAGCCTGAAACTCAGAAGTGGTGAATTACGAGTATGTTTTCTTTTCTATTCCAGTTGACCAATCAGATGAGTTAAGGGGGAGGTAGTCACATTTTCAGGACCCACTTCTCCCTCATGTTTAGCATATTAAGTTTTGAGATATTAAGACGTTCGTTCCATTAGTTTGGCGATTTTGAGACCTTTCGCCCCATTTCTTTGTCAATATTAAGACCTTTCGTGCCATTTAGGTGTCGTTCTTTTCCTGGCGAGCGATAACGAGCCTGTAATTTTAGAAGGGACCGGAACATTTTTCTACCAATAAATGTACAAATATATCTTGAAGGGGGGGTCCTGGGGTTGTTCTTTTAAATTTGATGGAGGTCAAGGGAAGAAAATAGAAAAATAATAAATAAATGAACAAATCGACCAATAACTGACCGGCGAAATGCTCAAGATGCGAAGTGACCTACTCCTTTATACGCCAGCCATTCTCGGGTCATTTGCCTGAACCTCCTTTTTCACTTTACCGCAGGGGGGCTCTGTGGTCATTTCGCCCGCAAGTCCTACCGTCACCGCATTGAGTTACTTTCCTTACTCTTTGTAGCAGGTTACAAGTGTTTTCGACAATTCAGTTTAACGAATCCTTAGATGTATTTCGATTAAGGGGGGAAGAGTACATTTATTGGTCTATATAATTATTTACGCATTTATAAAAAAAACTTTTTTTTAGGTTTGGCATCCTCTACCCAACCTTAGCCGTTTCTGTCTGTCTCTTTTACTGTCCTACATTTCCTTCTGGGGGCAGGAGGCTAGGAATCCTCCAGCTCCCCCCTCCCCATGCTAGCCTCTTTCTTCTTGGCATTTACATTAGACAGTTTGTTCACACTTCCGAAAAATTGGGTTCTGGGGCATAACATTTCTGTACATTTCTGTACATCACACACACACACACACACACACACACACACACACACACACACACACACACACACACACACACACACACACACACACACACACACACACACACACACACACACACACACACACACACACACACACACACACACACACACACACACACACACACACACACCTCAGTCCACCTGCGGCCCTAATTGACAAGTCTGGGTGGCAGTAAACTTGGAAACAGAAAACACAGGAACGTATTCCCCTGCCGACCCCACTGCTACGTAGTTATTTTAAGGGGAGACGAGTCGTTTTTCTGGTCCCCTTTCTTCCTCATGTTTAGCCCCATTAGTTATCATATGTTAAGACGTTCGGCCCATTAGTTTGGCGATTTAAAGACCTTTCGCCCCATTTCTTTGTCAAGATTCGGATTGTTCGTGTCATTTACGTGTCGAGTATTTCCTGGTGAGCGATAGCGAGCCCGAAATTTAAGAGGAACTGGCCTTCAGCCAGGACATTTATTTATCGAAAATTTATAAATTTATCTTGGAGAGTCATGGGTGAGTGTTTGTTTAAGTTCGCTGGAGGTCTAGGGAGGAAACTAAAAAACATAAAAAGGTACATGAATGAGCAAATATATACGCCCATCCCCCCATGATAAACATTGCACACCAACACATCCCACTGCAAGGGTTATTTGCACACAACTAATGTGGATATGTTGTCGGTATGGTCGGGAGTTGCAAAAATGGCGAACACATAAAATGGTCCAATGTGTGTGCGAGGGAGAAGGAGGAGGGAGGGAATTAATTGTGTAATATCCTTTATATATCCCTTATAAAGCAATATTATTTCACCACAAGGTATAAGATGTGAAAAACTAGGACCCAGATTTAGGTGTAGGGGAAGAATAGAGCACTTATAATTATGTACACTCGGCCAAAAAACAATATAACGCTATAAACATTCTGGAAGTGGGTCGAAATCTTATGATAATACCTCACAGACGTATGTTTCACCTGATGCATTCCGTTCACACTAGATGATTTACAGCTCACCAGTGTACAGATTGTTTTTTGGTAGGTGTACAAGGTCAAGCATAAATGATTCGGAAAAGAGAGTGTGGAGGGAGGGTGGAGGATATTTGCTTACCCTCCCTTCCCCATTGATCACCACTGCTTTTTTCTCCTATGTGTATGAAGAGACAAAAGGTAGTTTGCCTGTAACGAGTGTCTCCCCCAAAGCCTAAAGATTGATGGGCTGAATTCAAGGGACGTTTGGGTCGAAATGCTTAGACACACCAAGTTTAAAGTAGTTTAAGTCATAAGATAAGGGTTGCAAGCTTATGAACATGAAAGAGCCTGTCACTGTCTTTTCCCACCACATATGTTATATATGTAGGGTATATGGTATATAATTGGGGATGAGAGAGAGCCCTGCCACCGCCTATATGATAATATATGTGTGTATGTGATAAATGTAAGTGTATCATGATGTATGTTATCGATAGTTGCTATGTTGGCCTATTCCTAGTCCAAATTGTTGCCGCCTAAGCCTGTCGGCTCGGTATTTTGACACTTTCCAAAATTTCGCTTCCGGAAGGCCTATCGTGCTTCCCGGGCTAAAGTCCAAGCAAGGTGGTCAGGACCTTGATTTAGTAAAGAACCCAAAATAATTAAAATGTTTGAAAAGGGCCATACAGAAGAAGACACAGAGAAGGGAGTCACCGTATTGAAAGGGTTAAATATATGCACCATAATTACCGTAGCGCCACGTTTAAAAAGGACCGTACAGACGCAGACACGGAGAAGGGGGTCACCGCATTGAAAGGGTTAAGTTTAATTACCGGAGCTACATAACAAATTCTCACATTTGAAAAGGATCGCACTGAAGCTGACACAGAGAGGGGGGTTACCGCATTGAAAGGGTTAAGTTTAATTACCGGAGCTCCATAATAAAGTCTCACATTTGAAAAGGACCACACAATAAAAAAACATGGAAAAGGAGGTCACTGCATTGAGAGGGTTAAATATATGCACCATAATAACCGGAGCGCCATAATAAAGCTTCATAATTGAAAAGGACCACATTGAAAGGGTTAATTATATGCACCATAATTACCTGAGCGCCCTAATAAAGTGTCTCCCTGGAAACAAAGGAGCGCAACACCTTAGGAGTTCCTTAATTGAATCCCAGGCCAGGAGGAGCGGCGAGGGAAATGTGGCCTCAACTTCTACCATTAGGGGAGATTCGGGTCTTGGGATGTGTGTGTGTGTGTTGTATGTATATATGCCTGTGTGCGTGAGAGTATGTGTGTGTATGTATATGTGCTGTATACAATTCATGTTTGCGTGAGAGAATGTATTTGTGTGTGTGTGTTTGGTCTTCACGGAGGAAATGTGGCCTCAACTTCTACCATTACGGGAGATTCGGGTGTTGGGTTGTGTGTGTTGTATGTATATGTGCCTGTGTGCGTGAGAGTATGTGTGTATGTGCTGTATATACTGTATGTGTGTGTATGTGCATGTATTGTATATATGTGCGTATGAGTGGATGTGTGTTAGTGTGGTATATATATTATGTGCCTGTGTGTGTGTGAGAGTATGTGCGTGTATGTGCTGTATATACTGTATGTGTGTGTATGTGCATGTGCTGTATATATGTGTGTATGAATGTGTGTTGTGTGTGTGTGTATGTGTGTGTGTGTGTGTGTGTGTGTGTGTGTGTGTGTGTGTGTGTGTGTGTGTGTGTGTGTGTGTGTGTGTTGGGTCTCCACGGAGGAAATGTGGCCTAAACTTCTACCATTCGGAGAAATTCGGGTGTTAAGTTGTTGTGTTGTGTACAGTATATATGTGTCTGTGTGTGAGAGTGTGTGTGTGTGTGTGTGTGTGTGTGTGTGTGTGTGTGTGTGTATGTATGTGTATGTGCTGTACATGTATGTGTGTGTATGTGCATGTGCTGTATATTATATGTGTTTGTGTGCGTGAGAGTATGTGTGTGCATGTGCTGTATAATTATACAGGATGTGTGTATGAGAGAATGTGTGTGTGTGTGTGTGTGTGTGTGTGTGTGTGTGTGTGTGTGTGTGCTGTATATATGTGTGTATGTGTGCGTGAGAGTATGTATGTATGTGTGTGTGTGTGTATGTTTGTGAGGAAGTGTTCAGTATACTGTATATGCGTGTGTGTGTGTGTGTGTGTAGCTGAGGTGGAAGCATTTGTTGTGTATATAAATTGCGGGTTCTTTTCTGGCCTTAATGGTACGAGTTATTTTGTTTTTGCTGTTTATACTTGACTATTTATTTGTATGCCTTAGGTGTTCCTTCTTTATTTTCTGTTGTACGCACACACACTCTCTCTCTCTCACAAATAGATTCATAGATAGATAGAAAGATAAATAAATAGATAGATAGATATATAGATAGATATAGATAGAAAGACAGACAGAAAGCTAGATGGATAAATAGATAGGTAAATAGATAGATACAGTATATAGGGTTAAATTGGTGTATTGGTTGAGTCTCCCGTCCAACCCCTTCTACTCCCTTATATAACCCTCCTGCATTATTAGCCTTACCAACATATGGTATAGGTTAAGGGAGGGTCACCAGTGTTTTTATCAGTCTCTCCTTTTCTCTCTTTCCCTGACTTGTATCCATTCAGCCAACTGTTTTAAGACGTTTATCCCCATCCAAGTGTCGATTTCTTCCCGGCGAGCGATAGCGAGCCAGCATTCTATGGAGAAATCCGGCTTCGCCGGAGACATTTTTCTATCGCAAAATGTACAAATTTAGCTTGATGTCAAAACAAATATATATATATGTATGCTGGCTCGCTACCGCTCGCCAGGAAAGTATTGACACCTGGATGGGGGTAAACTTCTTAAAACAGTAGGCTGAATGGGGCCGAGCGGATACAAACCAAAGAGAGAGGGAGAGAAAGAGAAAGATAAAAAAGCGAGGTGGGCTCCCTTAACGGTGCCACACTAATATAATACTGTAAATCCCATATACCTGTTACCTCTTGCTAAAATAGGGAGTATACTATTAGTAGTAGTAGTAGTATTTGTATTATTATAATGATTGTTGTAATTAGAAATGTTATATTACATATTATAGCGAGTTGGGAAAGTGTGTACAGTAAATATACTATGTAATTGAGGTACGGACCGTTTTTTATATCAAATTAACTGTATATATACTGTATATATATATATATATATATATATATATATATATATATATATATCAATTGGATACATTTATGAGCCTTGGAGTTCATCTAGCGATACTCGGGTATAATTTCATTTATCACTGAATTGTTTTCCAGAGGAGATAGTGGCATTTATTACCTCCATCAAGCTTAAAATTACACCCCCTTGACCCCCTTTCAAGATAAATTTGTACATTTTTCGTTAGAAAAATGTCCCGGCCGAAGGCCGAATCCTCTTAAATTACAGGCTCGCTATCGCTCGTCAGGAAAAAATTGACACCTAAATGGCACGAAAGGTCTTAAAAGTGACATAAATGGGGTGAAAGTTCTTATAATTGCCAAACTAATGGAGCGAACGTTTTAAAATATAAAACACAATGGGGCTAAACATGAGGGAGAAAGGAGTCAAGAAAAAAATCCCTCAAGTGGAAATCTCCCCTTAAGGTAATGGATACGCCCTGCTGCAAGTAAGTACCGACACATACATATACCTCTATATAGAGAAACTCTTACATACATACTGCCAGTAGGCTATATATACACACACACACACACACACACACACACACACACACATGTGTTCACGTATACCTTCACACGGTCACACATATCTGAACATACTTAAATACAATCATACACATTGCATGTACACACACACACACACACACACACACACACACACACACACTCACACATACACACACACACACACTCACACATGTATTCACGTATACCCTCACACGGTCACACATATCTGAACATACTTAAATACAATCATACACACCCACCCACACACACACACACACACACTCACATGCAAACATACAGCATATGCTCTGTATTGGTGAATAGTTTATTCAACAATAAAAGAGTTGATATTCAAGTATATAATTGTTTACGATGATGCATATTGTTTACGATGATGCATATTGTTTACGATGATGCATATTGTTTACGATGATGCATATTGTTTACGATGATGCATATTGTTTACGATGATGCATATTGTTTACGATGATATTGTTTACGATGATGCATATTGTTTACGATGATGCATATTGTTTACGATGATGCATATTGTTTACGATGATGCATATTGTTTACGATGATGCATATTGTTTACGATGATGCATATTGTTTACGATGATGCATATTGTTTACGATGATGCATATTGTTTTTTATGGATGTCATTAAACGATTATATTCAGTTACGATTAGCATGGACAAGCTGGATTAATAACACACACTACTCGAAGGGTTACGAGAGTGGTCGAGGGGACAAAAACTAAAGAGTGTGTGTGTGTGAGTAAACTAAGAGAGACGTAAAAGCAACCGTGTGAACAGAGATATATGTGTGTGCTCATCAATATCATAATTATTATAAAACACTAATAAAACTAACACAAAATCTTTAAGAATAATTAAATATAAAACACAATTTTATAACAGATTACAGAGTATGCAAAACAAATATAGTTAACAATGAGAAAGAAAGAAAGAGAAAGAGATCGAGTGTGAGAGAGAGAGAAGTAACGTAAGAGAAAAGATGAAACTCCTGCAACATTCGACAATATCCAGTAGTATGCAAATGAGTGATGCAAATAGTTGGGCTCGTTTATAAACCGAGTAAATTGAAGATGTTTGGGCGAGACGCACACACACGAATACGCACATACTGTATACACACATGGACTTCGTGACGCACAAGGACTAGGTGGGGTACAATCGCGTTAATAAGTGATGTCTCGGCACCAATTATGTTTTGATCAATATTGGTATCAGCAATATCTAAGCTTCATTTCTGCATATCGAGTGCAATATACAAACATGTTCCTACATATACCCACCCTATTCAACATCTGACAGACATTAATACAGCACAGAGCGAGCCAAACGTAATGACAGCTGGGATTTTACTTATTGGCGCGACCGTACATGGAATCGATGTCGCACTTACACATGTTCTGTTGGCCACATAAGTTCTGTCCCTCGTCGTGATTTTATGTATGAACGTAAAATTTGTATGAAAGAAATGCAAGTAGTTTTTCTAATTATCAGTTGCTAATCAGATGAGTTAACCACTGCATAAGTAACTACGGGTAGGATGTAGTGAGCGGGCGTACCGCCATCTTTGTTTACATTACACGTAGTGGCGTCGGACCTTTCCCATCATGTTCCCGTCTATTTTAACCTAACCTAACCTAACCTAACCTAACCTAGTATTCATGTAGTAATGACATGGGGCAAATAGCAGAAAATATAGCGTCGAAATAGACGGGAACGTAAGTGCGACCGCGGCGATCGCCCTATGTAAGCAATTGAGGACCGTACGCCCGAACTCTACATCCATCCCGAAACGACACTCTTAAATCAATCATGCGCAAATTATACTTCCATTCATAAGATCACTGAGAGGAAAATAACTTATGTGGGCAACTGTACAGTCTCATACATAATTTAGGTTCTTCCATAATTATTGTCTTATGTATGAACGTAAAGTTAGTGCGAATGACTTAGGAGTGTATATTGTAATAAATCATTTGACTATAGCTAGCACCAACGAACTATAAAATAATCTGACGTTTCTATCATTTGGGAAGAGTCCACCAGGAGATAGGTGTGAATAATTACAGCCAGTTTGCTCTAGGCCCTATTGAGTTACAGAGAGGTCAGGGATCAAGATTATTGTCAAGTTCGTTGGCGTTACCTATAATCAGATTTTACAACTGCATACAAATCTACTGTACACAAATCTACTGTACACAAATCTACTGTACACAAATCTACTGTACACAAATCTACTGTACACAAATCTACTGTACACAAATCTACTGTACACTCTTAATTCAATCACACTAATGTCCTTCCCATGCATAACATTAAGTGGAATAGAAGAACTTATGTAAGTGACTGTACATTTACGCACACACACGCGTACACAAGCTGATTGCATACAAACACAAACAGACACAGTTGTGGGCATGAATGAGGTTACGTCAATTTAAATACATGCTCTTTCAAAGTTCTGAACCATATAGGTTAGTTAGTTAGTTAAAATAGGACTTCAGAGGCTACCAACCCTTCTGGATTATAAAGCCAGCACACTGTAAGGCAAGAAGAGCGTCAGGACTAGAGCCCCTCTCCGAGAACTCCAATCCCTTGATATATGTGGGGTATAATATGAGTTCAATCCCTTGATATATGTGGGGTATAATATGAGTTCAATCCCTTGATATATGTGGGGTATAATATGAGTTCAATCCCTTGATATATGTGGGGTATAATATGAGTTCAATCCCTTGATATATGTGGGGTATAATATGAGTTCAATCCCTTGATATATGTGGGGTATAATATGAGTTCAATCCCTTGATATATGTGGGGTATAATATGAGTTCAATCCCTTGATATATGTGGGGTATAATATGAGTTCAATTGCGGTCGATGCTTATTCAAAATGGTGAGTTAGCTCTAGACTATAAACACACAACTCACTGACAAGCAATTACATTTCCTCCCGCCCCTTCACACACACACACACACACACACACACACACACACACACACACACACAGGGTCAATATACAGGAGGCGCTACAATATAGGTAGCAAAATTATAATGGTAGTTTTGGGTTCCTATTATCATATGCTTCATTTCTATATACTTTTTATCCCCGGGATTTTTTTTTTTTTTTTTTTTCCCTTGGATTTTTTTTTTTTTTTTTTATTAACCTAACCAAAAAACCTAACCTAACCTAACCTAAATGTATTTGGGGGCTATTAGGTTAGGTTAGGTTAGGTTTTTTGGTTAGGTTAATGACCAAAACAAAAAATCCCAAGAAAATAAATGAAAAATCCCAAGATTCTTTTTTTTTTTTCCCGGGGATAAAAAGTATATAGAAATGAAGCATATGATGATAGGAACCCAAAACTACCATTAGAATTTTGCTACCTATATTGTAGCGCCTCCTGTATATTGACCAATTACAGCAATACAATATCGTTAATGGACTCTGCAACACCTGACAGCAATATTTCACACCTGGACGTTTCACTAAAAGCATTATATATCTCCCTTCTTGATCAAGACAGACATAGAAGCACTCTGAGAGAATTAATAGTATACGGAAGTCCCTAGTTTGTGTGTGAGGGTGAAACATTATATATCGGATTTTAGTACCGTGGCGTTTAATAACAATCACGCATTATATCTCAAATCGTGTTCAATTCATGCTCTCTCTCTCTCTATATATATATATATATATATACATGTATAATTATGTAATATGTTCGCTCTTTATATATATATACAGTATATATATAAATATATATAAAGTACTGTAAAAACAAATAATTCTCCCTATTGACGGCAGTGAAACTCTTATTAGGCCCCTTACTGTTAAAATAGATGCGGATTTCAACAAGTCATGGGGGGGGGGTCAAAGCCCCCCCCCCCCCTCAACCCATCCTGTATTCAAAGGCAAACAAAACAGGTATATTTACTCTGAAAATGACTTATATCTGAGGATTTTAAGATCGTTGGATAATGAGAGAACAAATATTTTCCGGGAATTGTAATTTTTTTTTAACTACTTTATAATGATGAAAACTACCTACAACCAATAACAAAAACCATGGGAAAATTAGTGGTAGTTTAGGTTATATTTTCCATATATATATATATATATATACCGGTATATGATAAACAGTAGGACCAACGTAGGGAGAAACAGATATACTCATGGATGACAACAGATATACTCATGGATGACAACAGATATACTCATGGATGACAACAGATATACTCATGGATGACAACAGATATACTCATGGATGACAACAGATATACTCATGGATGACAACAGATATACTCATGGATGACAACAGATATACTCATGGATGACAACAGATACTCATGGATGACAACAGATATACTCATGGATGACAACAGATATACTCATGGATGACAACAGATATACTCATGGATGACAACAGATATACTCATGGATGACAACAGATATACTCATGGATGACAACAGATATACTCATGGATGACAACAGATATACTCATGGATGACAACAGATATACTCATGGATGACAACAGATATACTCATGGATGACAACAGATATACTCATGGATGACAACAGATATACTCATGGATGACAACAGATATACTCATGGATGACAACAGATATACTCATGGATGACAACAGATATACTCATGGATGACAACAGATATACTCATGGATGACAACAGATATACTCATGGATGACAACAGATATACTCATGGATGACAACAGATATACTCATGGATGACAACAGATATACTCATGGATGACAACAGATATACTCATGGATGACAACAGATATACTCATGGATGACAACAGATATACTCATGGATGACAACAGATATACTCATGGATGACAACAGATATACTCATGGATGACAACAGATATACTCATGGATGACAACAGATATACTCATGGATGACAACAGATATACTCATGGATGACAACAGATATACTCATGGATGACAACAGATATACTCATGGATGACAACAGATATACTCATGGATGACAACAGATATACTCATGGATGACAACAGATATACTCATGGATGACAACAGATATACTCATGGATGACAACAGATATACTCATGGATGACAACAGATATACTCATGGATGACAACGTTTCATGAAGTAGATTCCCTTCTTCAGGTATAAGAACAGAGAAAACAGTTCCTATGGGTTTAAGGGGAGATATCCACTTGAGGGACTTTTTTCTGGACCCCTTTCTCTCTCATGTCTAGCCCCATTGCTTTTGAGATTTTAAGATGTTTGCCCCATTAGTTTGGCGATTTTAAGAAGTTTCACCCCATTTATGTCACTTTTAAGACCTTTCGTCCCATTTAGGTGTCGATTTTTTCCTGGCGAGCGATAGCGAGCCTGTAATTTAAGAGGCACCGGCCTTCGGCCGGGACATTTTTCGGAAATTTTTTATTTTAATACCACGAATTTTCCGAGTGTTTTTTATAAGCAAAATTGGTCATCTGCATCAATATATAGTGTTTGTAATTAATTAGAAATCTCGGGAAAACCTATTTTCCCCGTTAGGCCTATCAGTCAATGTTGAGACACCCCCCCCCCCAATAGTGATTTGAAAAGACATTAGCCTAACCTAACAACCTTACCTAACCTAACCTAGTATTATGGGTGGGGGCTGCCGCCCCCACACCCCCGCTGGTTGAGTGCTCCCTTAATTAAAAAAAAAAAAAAATTGGCTGTTGATTATACGAATGTGAAAGAAAAGTCGATGAAGTCTATGGTGTTTACTCTGCAATTTTCAGCTTGATTGTACATTGATAACGGGAAAGTACCGTATTGACAACCTTGTTACGAAAATTAAATTTTAGTACCATACTTTTATATTAGGTCTTTCCGAGGGTTTAACACATTTTCATATGATCTTTACAGCTATCGATGACTGAAAGTACCGTATTGACAACCTTGTTACGAAAAAGACATTTTAGTACCATTCTTTTTTATTAGGTTTTGCCGAGGGTTAAAACAAATTTTCTTATGATCTTTAGAGCATATAGATTCAATATTTATCTTCAAATATATCAACAAAATTCGTGGTATTAAAATAACATTGAACCCATTTTTCTACCGAAAAATTTACACATTTATCTTGAAAAGGGGTCAAGGGGGTGTAATTTCAAGTTTGATGGAAGTCTAGGAAACACACTAAAAACCTCCCTTAATAAAGTCTAACTATACAATGTTAAAGACGTTATAACAATACTAAGCAAAGGGTAATTGTTATGATATTTATGATAATATATAGGTAGAAGAAAGGATATCATAAGTAATTAGTTGAAATATAAATAGTTGACGAAATACAAAATTTTTGCTTGGGCTCGATCTGAAACGAATTTAGCATAAACATATGACGAGGTTACAAAATAAGATAATATTCAAGGACACTAGTGCGGCATTATGAGAAACAATTTATTCGTGAAAATAGGCACCAATAGATTCGCCATATTTGTCTCCATATAGTCCGCATGGAGGATTTTCGTTATCAACAAATTGAAAATACCCACTTCACAGACAAATACACCAAAAATCTAAGTCAAAGCGGGGGGGGTGGGGGCGGGAGCCCCCACCTATAATACTAGGTTAGGTTAGGTAAGGTTGTTAGGTTAGGCTAATGTCCTTTCAAAGGGGTATAGGCTAGTAAACACTAGGATAGCCTATACCCGGTCAGAGGTAAAAAAAACAGAAGAAGAAGAGTCCTGCAGTAGTCTCCTTGAATGCTACCAAAAATAAATATATAGTTAAGGCTAACATAAACAGAATTATAGCCTAACGTGAATAACTATTATTAAAGAAAGAAAGAACGACGTATAAAAACTAAGGGTACAACTCACCAGCTTATAGGTACTGTACACTAAGTCACACACGCGGTTGAATGCACCACCCTTGTGAATATTTGATGCAAAGTTGTCAAGGGACTGGAGTTCTCGAAAAGGGGCTCCAGTCCTGACACTATTCTTGACTTACAGTGTGCTGGCTTAATAATCCAATAGGGTTGATATCCTCTGAAGTCCTATTTTCACTATTTTCACGCCAAGTTGTGAAGCTACTGGAAATAACAGAACATTGGATGGGATGGATGTAGAGTTCGGGCGTACGGTCGTCATTGTTTACATAGGCGATCGCCGCGGTCGCACTTACGTTCCCGTCTATTTCGACGCTATATTTTCTGCTATTTGCCCCCTGTCATTACTACATGAATACTAGGTTAGGTTAGGTTAGGTTAAAATAGACGGGAACATGATGGGAAAGGTCCGACGCCACTACGATTAATGTAAACAAAGATGGCGGTACGCCCGCTCACTACATCCTACCCCATTGGATTGTGTCGCTTGGATTCGATACAGGTTCAAATAGGTGTGAGGGTATTATGGCTCACGACTGTGCGTATAATGGGTGGCACTATTTTAGTATGGAGAGCTTCCGATGTGCTCACCTCCACGTCTGAAGGTTAACTGGCGAGATCTTTCAATTCTGAACTAAATGGGGTGGTTGTGAGTATGTGAGTGTTCTCTAATGGCCGAACTAGTACGAAATGTTAAGAAAAGCGAGAAAGGGATGTTTCTTTAAACACCTTATTGGCGGGTGGGTCGGTATTTTACACCGTACTGCAAAGCGGGGTTTTTTTATTACCCTAAATAGGGTTGTTTCCGTGCTTATTTTCATGCATAAACAAGACCCAGAGCGTAAAACAAGTATCTATCCCTGAAAGGGCGTAAACAGAGCTTTCCAATGACACCCGAACCATCCTTGTACGACCACTGGTTCTCTTGCAACGATCGTGCAACACGAGTGTAAAAACCCTAAAATAAGGTAATTTCCTTACATAATTCCCTGTGTAGCGAGTGAGAAAGGGGGGAGGAAGGTGGTATACAGTTCAGTACGTCCACGGTGGTCGTGGGGAGCGGTCATAAGGTTACTACGCTCTTCCCACCGCTCAGCTCTCTCTCTCAGCAACATTACGTGCTGAAAATGGCGCTCGACAGCTGTCTTTCACCGCCACTTAGTCCAAATTTATTTCACTCGACATATGTTGCGCGCCGCCAGTTAAGGGTTAAGTATCTGACCTGTTCTGAAGGTACGGCCAAAGGGTTCACTGATTCGAACCCTAAGTTGCCAATTTGTTTTACGGATATACTGACACTTACATCTTTTACGCGTATATTGGTACACAACTTACTATTTCAAACTTTGTGGGATCGCATCTTTGAACTTAAAACAGTTCCTCAATATATTATTATTAATAGAAAATCATAGTTGAGAATTGAGGGTAGAATTCTTTCATGAGCCGGGATAATTGGTTTCAGACGTTGAAGCACTATTTTTAGTGGCAGGGAGGGGATGATGATTGGCGTCTTTTTAAGTAACTCCATTTATCTTCCTTCTCGCACTTCACTTTACCGACAAGGCCTAATGCCGATCACATTCCGGGGTAGTGAGAGAGAGAGAGAGAGAGAGAGAGAGAGAGAGAGAGAGAGAGAGAGAGAGAGAGAGAGAGAGAGAGAGAGAGAGAGAGAGAGAGAGAGAGAGAGGGGAAGTTTATCTCTGAACACAAATATATTAATTACATTTTCTATACATCAACTACTAAACTATATACTGTATACTATTCATTGAGAAGTAAGTTATATCCGAAAAATCAATCCGAATAGTTATAATTGCATAATAAACATAGAGGGTGTTGATATAGGTTAAGTGCACACACAACATATATACAGAGTGTACACATGCCTTAATCATATTGCAACATACACACATGTACTTTCAGGGCAATACTATCATTGTTTAATATCCCATGATAATATACCGTACTCTGTAGTATCGGCAGCGTTGCACCAATTATATCCGGCACCGCTGCACATGTTTTCATCAGTAACATCCGGTCGGCACTCAGCATAGCAGTGCCACCCCAGCTCTGTATATCTTTGGCTAATAAGAAACCTATAAACTTATCTCTGGACTTTTATTCTACATCCTTGTGCAAGAAAGGATTATCAAGGTTGTTGTAGCTTCACATGACAACCATACAGAGGGTCTACGAATTATATAAGTGGGCTAGAGACTATGGCATCCGAGTGTACAGTCGGCCAAAATAAGCAATGTCTCGGCACCAAGTATATATTAATCAATAATTGGTATCAGCTGCAATATATCTAAACTGTATGTATTCTTTTCGAGTGAGATGTGCAGGCATGTTCCTACACTTACCCACCTTATTCAACATCTGACAAACATAAGTACAGCACAGAGTGAGCCAAACGTAATGACAGCTGAGACATGACTTAAGGGGAGGTGTTTAGTTTGGTCCCTAGATATCCTTCAAGCTTAAGATTACACCCCCTTGAGCCCCTTTCAAGGTAAATTTGTACATTTTTCGGTAGAAAAATGTCCCGGCTGAAAGCCGGTTCCTCTTAAATTACAGGCTCGCTATCGCTCGCCAGGATAAAATCGACACCTAAATGGCACGAAAGATCTTAAAATTGACAGAAATGGGTTAAAAGTTCATAAAATCGTCAAAATAATGGGGCAAACGTCTTAAAATTAGAAACACAATGAGGCCAAACATGAGGGAGAAAGGAGTCAAGAAAAAAGTCCCTCAAGTGGAAATCTCCCCTTACTAGCGCTACCGTACCTTACTATTTGGTGGTGGGTGGGTGGTTAGGGAGAGTGGTCACTTTACCCACACTCACCATTTGGTGGTGGGTGGGTGGTTAGGGAGAGTGGTCACTTTACCCACACTCACCATTTGGTGGTGGGTGGGTGGTTAGGGAGAGTGGTCACTTTACCCACACTCACCATTTGGTGGTGGGTGGGTGGTTAGGGAGAGTGGTCACTTTGCCCACACTCACCATTTGGTGGTGGGTGGGTGGTTAGGGAGAGTGGTCACTTTACCCACACTCACCATTTGGTGGTGGGTGGGTGGTTAGGGAGAGTGGTCACTTTACCCACACTCACCATTTGGTGGTGGGTGGGTGGTTAGGGAGAGTGGTCACTTTACCCACACTCACCATTTGGTGGTGGGTGAGTGGTTAGGGAGAGTGGTCACTTTACCCACACTCACCATTTGGTGGTGGGTGGAGGTTAGGGAGAGTGGTCACTTTACCCACACTCACCATTTGGTGGTGGGTGAGTGGTTAGGGAGAGTGGTCACTTTACCCACACTCACCATTTGGTGGTGGGTGGGTGGTTAGGGAGAGTGGCCACTTTACCCACACTCACCATTTGGTGGTGGGTGGGTGGTTAGGGAGAGTGGTCACTTTACCCACACTCACCATTCCCACAAGTCATGGGCTCTAATGGGTAGGGAGGGGATATATTCCTTGGCTTTATTTATATTTATATATATAGTTTTAGCCTAGAGAATCCAATCATAACTTAACTGCGACTTACAACTTGTATAAACTACAGGAACAGTGACCACATCCACCTCAAACGATGTAAGCGAAGTTGTTAAAGCAGTTCTCTCTCTCTCTTTCTCTCTCTCTCTCTCTCTCTCTCTCTCTCTCTCTCTCTCTCTCTCTCTCTCTCTCTCTCTCTCTCTCATATTCACAGTGCATCATTGAATGCGCACACACACATACATGAGCGTGTAAAGTCAGACACAGGAACACATGCAAACACACACACACACACACACATACGAACACACATAAACCGATTATTATCATTATTACCCACACACACACACACACAAACACCTATGAGCACAACTACATACATACACACACACACACACACACACACACACACACACACACACACACACACTAATAACAACAACAAAAACCCACTTACAGCATGTTTTAAAGCAGTGGCATTACATTGAAGAATATATTTAGCCCTCACAACACAAGGTATTCAGAATAAGAGCTGTGGTTTTTCTTGCCCCAACTCGTACAGAATGTGAAGGAAAAATAGGACTGTGTTGCTGTGAATTATGAACCATATGCGGTGTTACTGTATTACTGTATTCTGCTGCACTCTTAAGGGGAGACAGACCGTTTGTTTGGTCTATTAATTAATTTATTCATATATTTGTTTTATATTCCTCCCTAGACCTCCATCAAGCTTAGAAAAACACCCCCTTGACCTCCCTTCAATATAAATTTGTACATTTTTCGGTAGAAAAATGTCGGTTCCTCTTAAAATTGCAGTCTCGCTATCGCTCGCCAGGAAATAATCGACACCTAAATGGCACGAAAAGTCTTAAAATTAACAACGAAATGGGGCGAAAGGTGTTAAAATCGCCAAACTAATGGGTCATAACAACTGAAAACTACTGAGGCTAAACTCGAGGAAGAAGGAGGACCAGAAAAACGACTCACCTCCCCTTTCAGTTATATTTTCAACACCATTAGGGCTTCAGAATAAGAGCTCCGGTTCGTCTTCCCCCGGGCTCTCGCACAGGTATGGGCAGGTAACATAGGTAGGACGGTGGTGGTGTGAATTAGGAAGCATCTGCGGTGTTCCTGTATGCTGCTGCACTCTTAAGGGGAGGTATTTAGTTTGTTCCCTAGACCTCCATCAAGCTTAAAATTACACCCCCTTGAGTCCCTTTCAAGATAAATTTGTACATTTTTCGGTAGAAAAATGTCCCGACCGAAGGCCGGTTCTTCTTAAATTACAGGCTCGCTATCGCTCGCCAGGATAAAATCGACACCTGAATGGCACGAAAGGTCTTAATATGGGGTGAAAGTTCTTAAAATCGCTCAACTAATGGGGCAAACGTCTTAAAATCTCAAAAGCAATGGGGCTAGATATGAGGGAGAAAGGGGTCAAGAAAAAAATCCCTCGAGTGGAGACCTCCCCTTAAGGGGGGATATGGTTGCTTTTTCTGGGCCACCTTCCTCCTCATGCTTAGCCCGCATTAGTTATCAATTTTTAAGACGTTTTTATCCCACTCATTTGGCGATTTTA
>CM064546.1:4867385-4870276 GCA_032716605.1 Paralithodes platypus | reverse complement strand
TAGACTTCCATCGAGCTTAATAGAATATCCTCAAGTTTCCCCTTCTAGATAAAGTTGTAAATTTTTCGGGATAAAAAATTTCCGGTCGAAGGCCAGTTCTTCCAAAAATTAAGGGTTTGCTATCGCTCGCCAGCAATAAATCGATACCTAAATGTCAAGAAAACTATTGATTTTAATAAATAAATGGGACGAATGATCTTAAAATCACCAAACTAATGGGGCGAAAATCATATAATCATAAAACCAATGGGGTGTAACACGAGGGGGAAAGCAGGGTCCAGAAAAAGCCACTACCTCGCCCTTAATTAAATACTTTCTTCCCGACGTATACCTGCGCGTGTCGTGAATGTGAGGAGAGAGAGAGATTGATTTTGATTTTGCCCCGAGGGGCGAGTTTATTGAGCAGCGCCCCCCATCCTGTGAGGGGACAACCACTATTAAGGCGATACATACTGCTCAAAGAGCCATTATTCCACTGAAACAACAGCATCGTCGTCTGGTTACATTCATATTTGTGTTTATAAGTCAGGTTGGCATTATTCAGATGCGTTATTATAGTTTCCTCATTTAATTGTCACATGGTCTGTATATACGTATTTCATTAAAAAAAAAAAAAAAAAAAAAAAAAAAAAAAAAAAAAAGCAAGCAAGCAAGCAAGCTTGTAGTGACTGAATTATTAATTGACAGGTTGTAATAATAGCACTACAGAACTAGTGCAATTCGTATGAGGAGACTATTCATATTTCATTACATCAATGATTATTGAGATCATAGTTAGCTGAATACAAATTATTACAAAAATAGGCAATGGATAAATCAACATAATACATAATTAAATACAGGCGGACATAATCATGATCGGGTTCGTTGTGCACTGGGAGCTAAGGTGTCTTGAGATCGCCTCGTACCCACACACAACGAACGTATTATACTCTCCATGGTTCTCATCTAATTGAATATACTTACTCAGTATTTCAAGAATGTCAGGGGGTAAGGAAATGTGATTTGTATATTAGAAGACTGTGATTAACGAGACGTGTAACATGTGGAGGGAGGTGGTAGAAAGAGAGGGATCTCGTTGGGGGTGGAAGTTTCGCTCCCAGGAATTTTCGTTCCTGTGGTATTTCAATAATAATAATAAAATAATAATAATAATAAGGGGACAACCACTGGTAAGGCAATACATACTGCTCAAAGAGCATTAGTCTACTGTAGCAACAGTATCGTCGTCTGGTGTTATATAGTTTCCTCATTTGATTGCCACATATGCTGTATATACGTGCTCATGAAAAAAAAAAAAAAAAACTGACTGAATTATTAATGGACAGGTAAATACTAGCACTACAAAACTAGTGCAATCATATGAGGAGGCTATTCATGTTTTCTTACATCAATGGTTATTGAGATCATAGGTAGCTGAATACAATTATTACATACAAGATGTGACTAATATTTCGAACTACATTAATTATTATGCAATAATAGTACCACAAATATATTACAATCATATGAGGGACACTTCACATTCTTCATTACATCAACGGTTAGTGAGGTCATAGTTAGCTGAATACAAGAGTCACATACATAATGTGACTAATATTACCAACTACCGAAGTTATAATGGAATTAGAGTAATACAAATATTTTACAAACATGAGTTACATGGTTCAAATTGTTATTACAATAATGGGTATTGAGGGGATAGTTAGCGCAATATGACCAGTGGAGAAGTTTACATGCCGATAGTAATATAATATTTAGTAGGGTGTGTGGTTAGGAGAGAGGGCGGGGGGTTGTAGGAGGTAGAGGAATGGGTGGGAGAGTAGGGGGGGGGGGGAGGAGAGGAGTTAAGGTACTCAAGGGAGGAGAAATGTGTGAGAGGCGAGGTGTGTGAGTGTGTATGTCCCTTCTTAAACATCCTAGAGGGACCCTACCCGTCGTGACCCAGTCACCAGACCCCAGCCAATGCCTTCTCTATACATAATTATGTATAGAGAAGGCATTGCCCCAGCACCCAAAACACACAGCCACACAGATTCAGATTCATATCCAAATTATTTTATTTCCATAAAATAATATTCGGAGGGAAGGTGCAAGTGGTCCTCCGGGAGGGACAGTGCCGCATATCCGGAGGTACTTGTACATCAAGCCATTAGCCGAGAATATTGAGGACAATACAGCAGTATGGTTAGGGGTTCTGTCGGAGGTAGAGGAATGGGTGGGAGGAGGAGTAGTGGGGGAGGAGGAGGATATAGGTACTCCAGGGAGGAGGAAAGTGTGAGAGGGGAGGTGTGTGTGTGTGTGTATGTGTTGGGGAGGGTGGGGACATACTACATATAATAAGTCCAGCGATAGTACTGAAGATAAAATATGGTAGTACAAAAAAAAAAAAATCTTAAAAGGGAAAGTTTGAATTTCAACGCAAGTCTACAGATATCGGCAGTATCGTTTTCATCGTACCTGACACAACACATCAATAAGTAGGGAAAACTGTATACGTGCAATGAATGAATGAATGAATGAATATAGAAAAGGTGGGTGAGGGTGAAAGAAGGGAAGTTTTTATTGGTGTAGTAAGAGAGAAAATGAAAAAGTAGGAGCATAAAGAGTGTCGGGGGCTTGTCCCAACTTGCGTGAGTTTTGATTTTAGTTTGGGGGTTTAGGGGAGGCACTGTTGGTATTGAGACACATTTTCAGAGAGCCTCAGTATGGCACGTCAAGAAGGCTTGGAGATAAAAATGGGTGGTAAGGCAAAAGATAATTAATTTTGGGTGGTAAAAAGTTAATTGGTGAAGTGAGATTCAGAAGCTCTGATCGGTCAAAAGTGGCATGGAGGCTGGGCTGTGGACGAGCCGGCATACCCCACCGCCTCTACCAGTCTGGACGAATCA
>CM064546.1:4782385-4862385 GCA_032716605.1 Paralithodes platypus | reverse complement strand
CTCATTACATTCATAACTTCCCCTTCTAATTTAATCTGCCATCTTGTTGATCGCTTTTCAGGGTGTCTCTTTTAGCTCTGGGTCTGTGTGTGTGTGGGTGTGTGTGTTTGTGGGTGTGTGTGTTTGTCTGTGTATGTATGTGTGTGCGTGTGTCTGCCTGGGTGTGTGTGTCTGTGTCTGTGTATGTGTATGTGTGTGTGATTGTCTGTGTATGTATGTGTGTGCGTGTGTCTGCCTGGGTGTGTGTGTGTGTCTGTGGGTGTGTATGTTGACCAAAATAAACTGCAACAATGCGTCATAATCATTAATGGGTTAAATGAACAATAATTATATTTAGACGATTTCATGCAGCTTAAGAAGGATCTGTGGTAGTAAAAAACGGGTAAAGTGAGATGGTTCGAAGCCCTTGGAGTCCCTTTTTTAAACTGAATCAAATCGTCTAACAGTAGCCAGTTAAAAGGACGGCACCGGTACTGAAGGGGGGGGGGGGGGGGGGGTAGGCAATCTTGCAGGCGAACAATAGCGAGCCTGTAAATGTCAAAATTAATCTTAAAAAGGAAGTCTAGGGAGAACCTATTTTTTTTTTTTTTTTTTTTTTTTTTTTTTTTTTTTTTTTTTTTTTTTTTAGCTTGACGGAGTTCTAGCGAGAAAACTCAAAAAATATATTAGTAGACCAAACAGCAAGCACTACCCCTTTAAGGGGATATTTCCACTTGAGGGATTTTTTTCTTTACCCCTTTCTCCCTCATGTTTAGCCCCATTGCTTTTGAGATTGTAAGACGTTTGCCCCATTCGTTTGGCGATTTTAAGAACTTTCACTCCATTTATGTCACTTTTAAGACCTTTCGTCCCATTTAGGTGTCGATTTTTTCCTGGCGAGCGATAGCGAGCCTGTAATTTAAGAGGAACCGGCTTTCGGCCGGGAAATTTTTCTACCGAAAAATGTAAAAATTTATCTTGAAAGGGGGTCAAGGGGGTGTAATTTCAAGCTTGATGGAAGTCTAGGAAACACACTAAAAACCTCCCCTTAAGCAAACTTGCAAGCATTGTATTATCATAGAACACACAGCCAATTACGGTAATGAGCGGGTGCAATTAGATCAAACTCACTCCTCATATGATGAATGATCAGCTAATTATGCCGAATGCGGAAGGCCAGGCAAATAGTCTGACGTATTAATATGATGAACGTAATAATATGATGAACGTTATAATATGATGAACGTTAATAATATGATGAACGTTAATAATATGATGAACGTAATAATACGATGAACCTTACATGATGAACGTAATAATATGGTGAACGTAATAATATGATGAACGTACTATGATAAACGTACTATGATAAACGTAATAATATGATGGACGTAATATGATGAACGTAATAATATGATGAACGTAATATGATGAACGTAATAATATGATGAACGTAATAATATGATGAACATAATATTATGATGAACGTAATATTATGATGAACGTAATAATATGGTGAACGTAATATGATGAACCTTACATGATGAACGTAATATGATGAACGTAATAATATGATGAATGTAATAATATGATGAACGTAATAATATGATGAACGTAATATGATGAACGTAATAATACGATGAATGAGCGGACAAATTATGCCGAATGCGGAAGGCCAGGCAAATAGTATGACGTATTAAGGGGGGTCACCTGCTTTTTTCTCTTTCTCTCCTTTTCTCTCTTTCTCTGGCTTGTGTCCATTGAGACTCATTCAGCCAACTGTTTTAAGACGTTTATCCCCATCCAGGTGTTGATTTCTTCCTGGCGAGCGATAGCGAGCCAGCATTGTATGGAGAAATCCGGCTTTGCCGGAATTTTTTTTATCGAAAAATTTACAAATTTAGGTGGCTGTCAAAACAAAAATATATATAGGCTGGCTCGCTACCGCTTGCCAGGAAAATATGGACACCTGAATGGGGGTAAACGTCTTAAATAAATAAACAGTAGGCTGAATAAGGCTGAATGGATACAAACCAAAAAGAGAGGGAGAGAAAGAGAAAAAAAGCGAGGTGGGGGTCCCTTAACCTTTTATACAGCAGTTACTCCACCCCACTCTCCTCAATCTATCCTCTCTCCGTTTTCTGTTATCCCTTTCCGTTTTCCTCCTCCATTATTCCCCCCCCCCCCCCCTTCAGTGTTGCCAATTTTTCTACAAAAATGTTTGATCTAGAGGTATTTCCTTCGATGTAGAGACACATTTTTGCATCTGGTGACATTGATTTTAGCAATGTTCTGGAGATTTGGGCCATTTTAGGGAGATATTGTGGAGATTGTGGCATTCTTCTAGCGATTTGCGGCATATAGGGGAGGTGTGGCGGAGTGGTCTTGCCACTGGACTGGTAATCCAATGGACCCGGGTTCGAATCCCAATATGTCAATGGGAAGATATTATTGGGATGGAATTTGTGCTATACCTTGTATCAGTGCATTACTACAGCACACCAAAATGCCAAAACAAAAATACCCTCATTGTTCCCTGATTAAATAGCATTGTATGAATATTCCCATATTCAAAAATATGCTACAGGGGGGGGGCAATACCTAGTGAGTTAATTGCTCAATAGGTGGTGTTCTGAAAGTTAGGGTCCGAGCCTAGGGAATGAGACTGTGAAGCGCAGAGGCGAGGCGGCTTCAGAGATGGGATTGCTTCGAGCCGTGAAGCTTCGCATGTCTCACTCCCTAGACTGGAGCAAGACCTCACGGGCTTCACCGTGTTCAGCGGTAGAGTGTAAAGGCTATCAGCCTATGCCCGAGAGGGAGTAGTTGGAATATAGAAGACAAAAAAATATATATATATTCACTATCTAGAGGACTTGATTTGATAACTCCCCCCCCCTTTTTTATCTCTCTCTCTCTCTCTCTCTCTCTCTCACTCTCACTCTCTCATTTGTACTTCTCTCAATAAAACAATCAAATCAAATCTCTCTCTCTCTCTCTCTCTCTTTCTCTCTTAATCATTGTTCTCCCCCTTCTCCTAATCGCGCGCCCATAAAGATATCATCTGGACTGAATAGCGTGCCGGGTTGTTTGCCAGTAAAACCTATACATGGATTTTCAATACATCTATCTATACATCTATCTATACATTGGTTTCCCATACATATCAATCTGAGCTGCTTGATATATGCTGCATGTTAGCACATATCTTTTAAGGGGAGATTGGTCGTTTTTCTGGCCCCCTTCTTCCTCATGCTTAGCCTCATTAGTTTTCAGATTATAAAAAGTTTGTGTCATTTAGGTGTCGATTTTTTCCTGGCGAGCGACAGCGATCTCTGCCATACCCATAGCTTACTCTGACTGTTCCTTTTACTTATATATTTTCTAGATCTCAAGTGACGGCGTCTCTTCCGTGGATTGACCTCCCAATCTACCAAGATTGGAAGCCAAAGCGTCACATTTTTCCTTTGCCCCTCAACTTTCCCTTCATAATTGCTGAGGGGCACAGGGCCTTGGGTGGGGCTTTGGTTTCCCGGGCGTTTCCGCACCCTCCTCAGCTCCCCGCCTTGGAGTGGCTTCGGTAACCCGGGCATTATTAGTGGTATGCAGGGAGGGTTTTGTGGGGCTGCTCGGTTATGGCCTTGGCCTTGCTCAGGACCTGGGGGCTGCTCGGCCAGACAGCCTGGGGAACAGCAACAACAACAACAACAGTGACACAAAAGGAAAGGCATTATGATAAATAGCAAAAGAAAATATTATCTATACGCAGAATTATGAAAACCGTTCTTATGTTCGGACACAATTAGATCACTCACCGGTTCCAGAGTTGCCAATTGACCACTTGCGAGTTACGTTCTATGAGGAAGTTGGAGTTGTAGACATCGATGGTAACCACTTGCGAGTTTCAGGCTATGAGGAAGTTGGAGTTGTAGACATCGATATTTAGCAGAATTACCAGCTAAAATACGGTTGTAGTACATTTATAAATACATAAAACCCAATTCAACATACTCTTTAGCTATCAGAAACCTAATGTATTTATGCATTTCTGTTTTATATCGATGTTAACAGCACCAACTTCCTTATAAAACGAAACTCGCAAGTGGTTAATTTACCAGTATACTGCTAGACCACTGCAGTCACCTTTAACCCTTTCTGTACCAGCGACGTCCCTTTAAACTCTATTCCGGCTACTATTAGACGATTTGATTCAGTTTAAAAAGGGCCTCCAGCAATTAACAGGTTTCAACTACCTCATATTTTACCCTTTGTACTATCACAGATCCTTCTTAAACAACACAAAATCGTCTTGATATAGCAACAATGAAATTTACAAGACGTCGCCGGTGGAGAAGAGGTTAAACTCGCCAAGATTAAAAATATTATACCACGATTAAACATTATTCTATTTGATTAAGTTTTTTAATGGCTTATCCATATATTTCACTATTATTTTTAACATTTTTTTTTTAAATCTAGCATTTTTGTTTTTTATATTTATGTAGCAATACTTAGCATATAATTGGTAACTCTGATTCCGTGGGCCCGGCCAGTTAGTTCAGTTTGCCTGTGGCCTTGATGGTGGGTGGTTCTTTGGTGGTCACGGAGTGTTTATTTATTTATTATTATTATATATATATATATATATATATATATATATATGTGTGTGTGGGGTTTTTTTCGGACTTCGTGAACATACACATTTTTGACATACAGGCCAGGCAATTTGGACACCAAGGGAATGCGTGGAAGTGTGATGGTTTTTGTGAAGTGTTGTCGTTTGCGTACTGATGTGGGAAATATGGTTCTGGTGTCAGCTGTGAATATCGAGAATCCTGGTAACAAGAGGATGGTGATATCGAACACGGGTGATAATCAAGGTAGGCCTATGTGTTAAGATACTTTATTTGATAATATTCAAGGACACTAGTGCGACGTTATGAGAAGCAATTTATTAGGGAAAATAGGCACCAATAGATTCGTCATATTTTTCTCCATATATTCCGCAAGGAGGATTTTCGTTATTAACAAATTGAAAAATACCCACTTCACAGACAAATACACCAACAATCTAAGTCAAAGCGGGGGTGTGGGGGCGGCAGCCCCCACCTATAATACTATGATAGGTTAGGTAAGGTTGTTAGGTTAGGCTAATGTCCTTTCAAAGGGGTATAGGCTAGTAAACACTAAGATAGCCTATACCCGGTCAGAGGTAAGAAGAAGAAGAAGAAGAGTCTTACAGTAGTCTTCTTGAATGCTACCAAATCGTCTAATGATAGCCCGAATGAAGTGTAGGAGTACATGATAATCTTCTGCCCTATAAACTACCGGTAACCGCTGTTGTCGTTAGCGGTAGTCCGCTGGTTAAGGGGAGGTTTTTAGTTTGATCTCTAGATATCCATCAAGCTTAAAACTACACCCCCTTGAGCCCCTTTCAAGATAAATTTGTACATTTTTCGGTAGAAAAATGTCCCGGCTGAAAGCCGGTTCCTCTTAAATAACAGGCTCGCTATCGCTCGCCAGGATAAAATCGACACCTAAATGGCACGAAAGGTCTTAAAATTGACAGAAATGGGTCGAAAGTTCTTAAAATCGTCAAAATAATGGGGCGAACGTCTTAAAATTAGAAAAACAATGGGGCTAAACACGAGGGAGAAAGGAGTCAAGAAAAAAATCCCTCAAGTGGACATCTCCCCTTAAGGGGAGATCACCGGTTTTTTTTTTATCTTTCTCTCTTTTTCTCTCTTCCCCTGGCTTGTATCCATTCGGCCCCATTCAGTCAACTGTTTTAAAGACGTTTATCCCCATCCAGGTGTCGATTTCTTCCAGGCGAGCGATAGCGAGCCAGCATTGTATGGAGAAATCCAGCTTCGCCGGAGACATTTTTCTATCGAAAAATGTACAAATTTAGCTTGCTGTCAAAAACAAATATATATATATGCTGGCCAGGAAAATGTTGACACCTGGATGGGGTTAACGTCTTAAAACAGTAGGCTGAATGAGGCCGGATAGATACAAGCCAAAGAGAGAGGGAGAGAAAGATGAAAATAAAGGCGAGGTGGGCGCATATATGTGCTTGTTTACACTTATCTGTCTATATATGTGTTTAGTTTCCCTAGACCTCCATCAGACTTAAGGGGAGATCTCCACTTGAGGGATTTTTTTCTTGACCCCTTTCTCTATCATGTTTAGCCCCATTGCTTTTGAGATTTTAAGACGTTTGCCCGATTAGTTTGGCTATTTTAAAACATTTCGCCCCATTTCTGTCAATTTTAAGACCTTTCGTGCCATTTAGGTGTCGTTTTTTTCCTGGCGAGCGATATCGAGCCTGTAATTTAAGAGGAATCGGCCTTCGGCCGGGACATTTTTCTACCGAAAAATTTACACATTTATTTTAAAAGGAGGTTAAGGGGGTGTAATTCTAAGTTTGCTGGAGGTCTAGGGAATAAACTAAATACCTCCCCTTAAAGAAGCACCCCCTAGACCGCCCTTCAAGAAAAATGTGTACATTTTTCGATAGAAAAATGTCCCGGCCGAATGCCGATTCTTCTTATAATTACAGGGTGTTAATTAGTTGTCTTAAATTTACGATAGTTGTAATTAGCATCGGAAATTTCTTTTTACCTCATTATCCATCGATCTTAAAACACTTTGATGTAAGTTTTGTTTAGGTTAAAAAAAAAAAAAAATGCCATGGCATGCAAGATGGGATGAGGGGGTTCTTTGCCCCTCCTCACTTCATCTGACTTATCTATTGTTAAGGGGAGGTTTTTAGTGTGTTTCCTAGATTTAAGGGGAGGTTTTTAGTGTGTTTCCTAGATTTAAGGGGAGGTTTTTAGTGTGTTTCCTAGATTTAAGGGGAGGTTTTTAGTGTGTTTCCTAGATTTAAGGGGAGGTTTTTAGGGTGTTTCCTAGATTTAAGGGGAGGTTTTTAGTGTGTTTCCTAGATTTAAGGGGAGGTTTTTAGTGTGTTTCCTAGATTTAAGGGGAGGTTTTTAGGGTGTTTCCTAGATTTAAGGGGAGGTTTTTAGTGTTTCCTAGATTTAAGGGGAGGTTTGTAGTGTGTTTCCTAGATTTAAGGAGAGGTTTTTAGTGTGTTTCCTAGATTTAAGGGGAGGTTTTTAGTGTGTTTCCTAGATTTAAGGGGAGGTTTTTAGTGTTTCCTAGATTTAAGGGGAGGGTTTTAGTGCGTTTCCTAGATTTCCATCAAGCTTGAAATTGCACCCCCTTGACCCCCTTTCAAGATAAATTTGTACATTTTTCGGTAGAAAAAATGTCCCGGCCGAAGGCCGCTTCCTCTTAAATTACAGGCTCGCTATCGCTCGCCAGGAAAAAATCGATACTCATATGGCACGAAAGGTCTTAAAAGTGACATAAATGGGTCGAAAGTTCTTAAAATCGTCAAACTAATGGGGCGAACGTTTTAAAATATAAAAAGCAACGGGGCTAAACATGAGGAAGAAACGGGTAAATAAAAACATCCCTCAAGTGGAAAAATCTCCCCCCTTAAGGTAATGGGTCTAATTAGAGTTGTAGGGAGAGTTGTTGTTTATACATTGCTTTATATATAGTGTTCATATCATACATTTCCGAACGTCATGACATCAAATAATATGAAGTTTGGAGTATATGTTGTTGATACATTGCTGTTAATTGTCCAGGAATAAAGGTGGCCAGGTTCCTTGCTCTATGTACCACATGGGTTAAATTGTGTGAGAATTGAAACTTTGTGAGGTAATTACCGAACGCTCTGAAGTTCCTCAACGCTGAGCTGATTATACTTAAGTGTTGTTGAGAGAGAGAGAGAGAGAGAGAGAGAGAGAGAGAGAGAGTGGGGGAGGGAGGGAGGGAGAGAGAGAGAGAGGGGCGGGGGGGGGGGGGGGGTGTTACATATGCGATATATTATGTGTGTGTGTGTGTGTGCTTAGGCCAGTAATATTGTTTACACTTGCCTTCTACCCTCCACACTTGTCCCCTATATAAACGAGGTGATATGGGTGTGTGTGTGTGTGTGTTAGTGTTCCTATGTGTGTGTGTATAATGTACGGTCGCACTAATAAGTCATGTCCCTGCTGTCATTACGTTTGGCTTGCTCTGTGCTGTATTAATGTCTGTCAGATGTTGAATGGGGTGGATAAGTGTAGGAACATGTTTGTATATTTCACTCGATATGAAGAAATGAAGCTTAGCTATTGCTGATACCAATTATTGACCAACACATACTTGGTGCCGAGACATCACTTATTAGCGCGATGGTACAGTTGGTCACATAAGTTCTGTTCCTCGTCGTGATCTTATGTATGAAAGTAAAATAGTATGACTGAATTGCAAGTGTGGTTTCGTTTAATTACCAGTTGACTAATCAGATGACTTAGCCACTGCCTAAGACACCACACTCGTAATTCAATCATGCGCACTATAATCCATGTATAAGATCACGGAGAGGAACATAACTTATGTGGCCGACTGTACATGGCTGACTCCACACTGTAAGTCGTGTGTGTGTGTTTGCTGTTGTTAAGGGGGCAGTGCTTGTTTTTTGGTCTATATATTTATTCATTAATATATAATTCGTTTTTCTCGCTAGACCTCCATCAAGCTTAATAAAAACACCTCCTAGACCCCCTTTAAAGATAAATTTGTACATTTTTCGGTAGAAAATGTTACCGGCCAAAGGCCGGTTCCTTCTAAACTTACAGACTTGCTATCGCTCGCCAGGAAAAAATCGACACCTAAGTGGCATGCAGGTCTTAATATTGACAAAGAAATGGGGCGAACAGTCTCAAAATCGATAAACTAATGGAACGAACGCCTGAACATTTCACAGCTAAAATGGTAAACATGAGGGAGAAGGGGGTTCAGAAGAAGCCACTACCTCCCCCCCTTCAATATTGACCAACGCCACCAACTGACCCCATTTACACAGCCCCAGGGGTCGCGAGTGTGTGTGTGTGGGGGGGTGGGGGGGGGGGGGGGGTCAGATCAACGGATGGGAGGGGACTGAGATTGAATAAAACACAAACGTTGCCAATAAAGTGCTCCTCCTCGTTACGGCGTTTATATTCATAAAGCTTGCACCCCCCCCCCCACCCCCCGATGCTTGATCATTAGGGCAACCAAATGGCGTCCACAGAAAAAATACAAGATGGCGAACTCTCTTTCAGGGGGGATGGTACGTTTTTCTGGCCACCTTTGTCCGTCTTGTTTAGCCCCATTAGTTCTGAGATTGTAAGACGTTTACCCCATTAGTTTGTCGATTTGAAAACCTTTCGTCCCATTTCTATATCAATATTAAGACTTATCATGCCATTTAGGTGTCGATATTTTCCTGCCGAGCGATAGCGAGCCTGTAATTTTAAGAGAAACCGCATGTATAAATTTATCTTAAAGGTTAGGAGTCTTGGGAGTGTTATTTATGCTTGATGAAGGTCTAGCGAAGAAACTAAATAATAAATGAATATATTAACAAATAGACCCAAAGAAAAACCACTGTTCCCTTAACCACTGTCCCCTTAACCACTGTCCCCTTAACCACTGTCCCCTTAACCCCTGTCCCCTTAACCACTGTCCCCTTAACCACTGTCCCCTTAACCACTGTCCACCTTAACCCCTGTCAACCCTGTCCCCTTAACCACTGTTAACCACTGTCCCCTTAACCACTGTCCCCTTAACCACTGTCCCCTTAACCACTGTCCCCTTAACCACTGTCCCCTTAACCACTGTCACCTTAACCCCTGTCCCTTAACCCCTTAACCACTGTCCCCTTAACCACTGTCTGTCCCCTTAACCACTGTCCCCTTAACCACTGTCCCCTTAACCACTGTCCCCTTAACCACTGTCCCCTTAACCACTGTCCCCTTAACCACTGTCACCTTAACCACTGTCCCCTTAACCACTGTCCCCTTAACCACTGTCCCCTTAACCACTGTCCCCTTAACCACTGTCCCCTTAACCACTGTCCCCTTAACCACTGTCCCCTTAACCACTGTCCCCTTAACCACTGTCCCCTTAACCACTGTCCCCTTAACCACTGTCACCTTAACCCCTGTCCCCTTAACCCCTGTCCCCTTAACCCCTGTCCCCTTAACCACTGTCACCTTAACCACTGTCCCCTTAACCACTGTCCCCTTAACCACTGTCCCCTTAACCACTGTCCCCTTAACCACTGTCACCTTAACCCCTGTCCCCTTAACCACTGTCCCCTTAACCACTGTCCCCTTAACCACTGTCCCCTTAACCACTGTCCCCTTAACCCCTTCAGCACGATGATGTCCTTTTACCTTTTCTGCAGGCTAAAGTTAGAAGATTTTATGAAGCTGAAGACGGGCTCATTATAGTTAGAGGGTTTATTAAGATTATAATAATTACCCCCTTTGAGTCCTATATAATATAAGCCGATTATAATAATTACCCCTTTGAGTCCTATATAATATAAGCCGATTATAATAATTACCCCTTTGAGTCCTATATAATATAAGCCGATTATAATAATTACCCCTTTGAGTCCTATATAATATAAGCCGATTATAATAATTACCCCTTTGAGTCCTATATAATATAAGCCGATTATAAGCTAAAGAAACTCGTCATATGGTTGGTGATCAGAATAAGAAGAACATTAAGGGGAGATTTCCACTTGAGGGATTTTTTTCTTTACCCCTTTCTCACTCATGTTTAGCCCCATTGCTTTTGATATTTTAAGACGTTCGCCCCATTAGTTTGGCGATTTTAAGAACTTTCACTCCATTTAAGTCACTTTTAAGACCTTTAGTGCCATCTAAGTGTCGATTTTTTCCTGGCGAGCGATAGCGAGCCTGTAATTTAACAGGAACCGGCCTTCGGCCGGGACATTTTTCTACCGAAAAATGTACAAATTTATCTGAAAAGGGGGTCAAGGGAGTTTAATTTCAAGCTTGATGGAAGTCTAGGAAACACACTAAAAACCTCCCCTTAACGTCATCGTGATGAAGGGGTTAAAACAGGATCTGTAGACCTGCCTAATGTTGACCTTTAATTAATATGTTCCAGGAAGAGGAGGTGGTGGTGGTGGTGGTGGTGGAGGTGGTGGTGGTGGTGGTGGTGGAGGTGGTGGTGGTGGTGGTGGAGGTGGTGGTGGTGGTGGTGGAGGTGGTGGTGATGGTGGTGGTGGTGGTGGTGGTGGTGGTGGAGGTGGTGGTGGTGGTGGAGGTGGTGGTGGTGGTGGTGGTGGTGGAGGAGGTGGTGGTGGTGGTGGTGGTGGTGGTGGTGGTGGAGGAGGAGGTGGTGGTGGTGGTGGTGGTGGTGGACGTGGTGGTGGTGGTGGTGGTGGTTGGCAATTAAGGGGGGAGGCAGACCGTTTTTCTGGACCCCCTTCTCTCTCATGTTTAGCCCCACTAGTTTTGAGATTATAAGACGTGCGGCCCATTAGTTTGCCGATTTTAACACCTTTCGCCCCATTTCGTTGTCAAATTTAAGACCTTTCGTGCCATTTAGGTGTCGATTTTTTCCTAGCGAGCGAAAGCGAGCCTGCAATTTTAAGAGGAACCGGCCTTCGGCCGGGAAATTTTTCTACCGAAAAATTTACAAATTTATCTTGAAGGGGGTCTAGGGAGTGTTTTTCTAAGCTTGATGGAGGTCTAGGGAGGAAACTAAAACAATATATGTGAATAAATGAATTAATAGACCAATTAAACGGCCACTGTCTCCTCTTAAGCGCCGCATACGATATTCTCACAACTCCGGCTCATTCCTTTAAAAGGGGGTGTATATTCCCTGGACATCCTTCTCTCTCATGTTTAGCCCCATTCGTTTCGAGATTTTAAGATGTTCGCCGCTTAGTTTATATTACCTTTCGCCCCTCCATTATTATAATTATTATTATTATTATTATTATTATTATTATTATTATTATTATTATCATTATTATTATTATTATTATTATTATTATTATTTTTATTATTATTTTACTATTTTTATTAATATTTGTATTAGTATTATTAATAGTATTTTTTTAAAGATGTGTGTAAATTTGTGTTTTGTCTGTGTTTGTTTGTTGTTTTATGTTGTGTTTCCCTGTTCTTGTTCTGTCTTGAGGCGGCCACCCCCAAGAAAACAAAAATAATAAAATAGAATTAAATAGAAAAAAATTGGAAAAGTGGGGATTGGGCCTGAGCATGTAGATAGATAGATAGATTGTTTAAGACCTTTTGTGCAATTTAAGTGTCGATTTTTCCCTGGCGAGCGAATGACAAAGGTGGGTCAAGTGGTGGCTGTTCGCAATTATTTTCCTCATACGATATTCTCAGAACTGATGGGTTTCACGCCGATAAAGCTGATACCAATGGATTGTCCTCCTCAGCATCTAGTATAAATGCTTGTGAGAGGAAAATTAATACCATTTATTTGCTGCAATCACGTAATATATACACTTACACCATTTTAACCCTTTAAGGGGAGATTTCCACTGGAGGGATTTTTTTCTTTACCCCTTTCTCCCTCATGTTTAGCCCCATTGCTTTTGAGATTTTAAGACGTTCGCCCCATTAGTTTAGTGATTGTAAGAACTTTCACTCCATTTATGTCACTTTTAAGACCTTTCGTACCATTTAGGTGTAGAATCTTTCCTGGCGAGCGATAGCGAGCCTGTAATTTAAGAGGAACCGGCCTTCGGCCGTGACATTTTTCTACCGAAAAATGTACAAACTTATCTTGAAAGGGGGTCAAGGGGGTGTAATTTCAAGATTGATGGAAGTCTAGGAAAGGCACTAAAAACCTCCCCTTAACCATTTCTGTACCAGCGACGTCTGTTATATCTGTGGATGGTGTTCTTTTATTTAATAAATTTTCATTTTAGTAAGCGTTGTTTCCACATAGCGATTTTGATCATTTGACTTTACATTGTCCTTGTCCCAATTTTGGTTTGTTTAGTTTGCAAGTTTAGACAATTTAATATTTTACTGTAGCTATATTTAGACAATTTAATATTTAGACAATTTAATGCAGCTTATGAAGGATCTGTGGTAGTTATAAAAGGGTATGATTGAGATAGTATGAAGCCTTATAATGACTATAGATACCCTTCCTAAACTGCGCAACATCGTTTAATTATAGCTAGAATAATATAGAAAAGACGTCGCTGGTACAAAAGGGGTTAAAGATCCAATACTCACACACACACACACACACACACACACACACACACACACACACACACACACACACACACACACACACACATTTTGTTTACTTCTTAAGGGGGGATGGGCCGGTTTTCTGGACTATTTTCTTCCTCATCTTTAGCCCCATTAGGTTTTAGATGTTAAGATGTTTGCCCTATTACTTAGTCGATTTTAAGACCTTTCGCCCCATTTCTTCGTCAATATTTAGACCCATCGTGCTATTTAGGTGTCGATTTTTTCCCTAGCGAACGATAGTGAGCCTGTAATGTTGAAAGAACCGGCCTTCGGTCGGGACATTTGTGTACCGAAAAATGTACAAATTAATCTAGAAGTGGGATCTAATGGATTTTTTTTTTTCAAATTTGATGGAGGTCTAGGGAGGAAACTAGAAAAATAATTAATACATGCAATAATCCCCCAAAATAATTAATACATGCAATAATCCCCCAAAATAATTAATACATGCAATAATCCCCCAAAATAATTAATACATGCAATAATCCCCCAAAATAATTAATACATGCAATAATCCCCCAAAATAATTAATACATGCAATAATCCCCCAAAATAATTAATACATGCAATAATCCCCCAAAATAATTAATACATGCAATAATCCCCCCAAATAATTAATACATGCAATAATCCCCCAAAATAATTAATACATGCAATAATCGCCCAAAAAGTGAAAGCCAGTTCCTCTTAGAATTAAAGGCTCGCTATCGGTCGCCAGGAAAAAATGGACACCTAAATCGCATGAAAGGTCTTAAAATTGACACCGAAATGGGGCGAAAGGTGTTAAAATCGCCAAAATAATGGGCCGACCGTCTTAAAATATCAAAACTAATGGGGCTAAACACGAGGGAGAAAGGGGTCCAGAAAACCAAACACTACCCCCTTAAAGGAACAGCCCTAATTAGTGCTCCTCAACTCTCAACCGGATTAATGCTTTGGTCAATTTTGTGGAGGATATTGAGGGGAGCTTTTGAACCCCTCTCTCAAGGGAACAGGGTGTTTTTTCGTGTGGGGGTGGGGGTGGGATGGTGGAGGTAGAGAGGTTCGTAGCGTTTTATGAAACACTGAATAACTCTCCCCCCCCCCCTCTCTCTCTCTCTCTCTCTCTCTCTCTCTGGCCGACATGGCCGACACCATTTTGTAAACAAACCTTTTTTGGGGATTATACATATTAAATTCCAGCAAATTTTGTACCAAATTTAAGTGCATTCATTTATCTTTTCCCCCTAGATATATTCTTGACTTTTTCTCCTCAGACTGATTTTACTTTAAGCTAAGGGTGGTATTTGTACAAACTAACCTAGCCTAACCCAACCTGCCAAGCTTTTAACCTAACCCAAACCTAGCCTAGCCTATAGCCAGCCAATCTGTTTTATTATTAACTCTTGTAGATATTGTATTTGGTATCCTACTGTAGCTATATATATCTGTAATTTTAGTTGTTGCTTGCACGATCTTGTAATAACCTTTGACTGATACACTTTTTTATCTAAAAAGAGTAGGCTACTGCTTTACTAGGCTTCAGTGACACCAGGGTCATCTGTTGACACAGTATATTAACCCCTTGTGTGCAGTCACACTTTATTTTTATATAATCTCTATTTGGTGAATTGTATATTTAGTTACATATTCAGTTATACATATATTTGTTTAAGGTTAGGTTATCACACCTGGTAGCCTATTTCTGCGAATTTCAATTTTATTATATTCGGTTAGGCTATTCAACGCTGGTAGCCTATTATTGCGTATTTCAATTTAAAAAAAAAACTTTTGGTTAGGCTATCGCCCTGGAAGCCTAATTCTGCGTATCTCAACATTTTTGTTTTCGGTTAGGCTATCACCCCTGATATCCTATTTCTGCGTATTTCAGCATATTTGTTTTCGGTTGAAGTGATTGAAGTGTTTTTAAAGTGAGTGAAGTGTTGTAAAGTGAGTGAATTGTTTTTTAAGTGCGTGAAGTGATCTGAAGAAAGTGACTGTCACCATGCCTCGCGCTTGTGCGAACTGCGCCGGTAGGTTTGGTGAGTCCATGTTTGCTACTATCGATCTTCAAGTCTGCCGGCTCTGCCAGCAACGAGAGAGAATTTTACAGTGAAATTAGATGAAGCCTACAACAAGATCAACGTCCTCACCATGAAGCTGGAATCACTCCAAGAGTTTGTAACACTCAACGTTGGAGTGCCACAAACTTCAATTGTCACCGCAACTCCAGCAGCCACCAACGCCCCAACGTCAACTGCCAACAATTCAACGCCTACAGTAGCCATTTCAGCTGATGTTTCCGATACTCAAGATACAAATAGCGACTCTCTTTCCCCTCAAGACAACTTCCGTGTCGTGAGGAACAACGTTTGCCCCAAGACCAGGAAACACATACCGATTACCGAGTGTCAAAACCGTTTCCAGATATTCGCAGACTCAGATGACGAAGAGGAAATAGAAGAAGTCCGGCTCGTGGGAGACTCGATGATACGTGGTCAGCTCACAGAGTTTTGCGCCAGGGCACCTAAGACCAGGAAGCGTTTTTGTATCCCTGGTGGTGGTGTGGATGACGTAGTTGCAGCAGTTGACGAAGTATCAAAGCTGGCCCCTGCAAATACAATGTACGTCATCCACGTTGGATCCAACGATATACAGCGAACCCGGTCGGAAGATTTGCTTTTAAAGTACCAGCAGCTGATCAAGTCGTTTAAGGAGAAGTCATCAAGGATCATCGTCTCAGGAATCGTCCCCCGGCTCGGTGTAGAGAGCCGATTTTACAACATAGCCACCAGCACAAATCGTTGTCTAGCAAACCTCTGCAGGAAGGAGAACGTGGGATTCGTCGACACCTGGGACAATTTCTACTACGATGACTATTTGTTTTCGGATGATGGAGTTCATCTGAACCAGGTGGGAGCAGCGCGTTTTGGGCGTCTTCTCAACGATGCGGTGAAGGATTTTCGGAGAAGAAATCGACTCAGCACAGGACAACCAGGAAGGAGGACCGAAGACAGCGAGGACGGCAATCTACAAAGGAATTAAATACTAATCCGTCAAGAACCGCGAATTTGGATAAAGCTCCACCAACACGACCCAAATTCAAAACCGTCAGGGATAACGACCGAGGACCGAGGACAGCCATGAATGTAAATGTAGATCCGACCAGAACCAAAAATTCGATGAAAGAACGATCTGCGAGTTCTAAAACCGCAACTTTAAAGGTTTTCTATGCAAACGCTCGTAGCATACGCAATAAATTTTCAGATTTAGAGGAACTAGTGTTTACAGAAAATTATGATGTGATTGGCATAACAGAATCTTGGCTCAATACACAAGATAGAGACTTTTTAGCAGAGTATTCACTTCCCGGTTATGTAATGTTTGAGAACAGCCGAATAAATAAAAATGGAGGTGGCGTTTTATTTTATATCAAAGAAAGTCTTAACCCGACCCTCGTGTCAAAACCTCAAATTGTGAACGTCGACACATCTTTTGTGCTAATAAAGAATAATAAAGGTACAAAAATAATACTTGCGTTAATATACAGACCTCCAGCTCAATCAGTGCAAACTGACCGAGAAATTTACGAACAAATTGCAGATGTAAGTAACTCACAAGATACCGTAATTTTTGGCGACTTTAATTTACCTGTGACCAAGTGGGGCGATACTCTTACTTCACACTCCGGACATGACTTGTATACGAACTTGCAAGAGAGTTCGCTTTATCAATTTGTTCGAATGCCGACCCGTGGTAATAACGTTCTTGACATTGTACTTGCAACAAAAGAAGAATTGATAGAGAATTTGAATGTTGGTGATGAATTCAGTAACAGCGACCATCGTACGATAACTTTCACTTTAAAGTTTACTAGTAACGAACCAAATAGTAGCATCGAAAAAGTCCCTAATTTCAAGAAAGCAAACTTCCATAAACTTAGAGCTATGTTTAAAGAAACTGACTGGAGCTTTTTAATTAACAATAACGACATAAATACATCTTGGAAGTTATTCGAAACCACTTACCTAAAAGCAGTGCAAGACTGCATACCATCGAAAATACGGCGTCCAGGCCATAATAATAAGCCCAAATGGTGGAATAAAGATATTTCAAACTGCCTGCTTGCTAAAAAATGTGCTAATGATAGATTAAAATCCTCACAAAATGACGAAGAACGGGTGAAATTTGTAGAGCTACGACGCAAAGCCAAAAAGTTAATTAAGCAAAGTAAAAAGACCTTAGAGTTACATATTGCGAATCAAAGTAAAACAAACCCGAAAGAATTCTATAGTTATATCAGAAAGAAAAAAGTAGTTACTTCAACTGTTGGACCGTTAGTCGATGAAAAAGGAGAATACACCAAAGACGAAGTACAAATGAGTAATGCCCTCAATACCTTCTTTGCATCAGTTTTTACAACAGAAGACCTCAGTGATATCCCTACACCATCGCCGATTCAGATTGATAATTCAGATGTTCTAAGCAATATCACCGTTACAGAGAGAGAAGTATTGAATTGTTTAGATAAACTCAAGGTAAATAAAACGCCAGGACCTGACACAATCTCGCCTAGAGTTCTAAAGGAAGCTAAGAATGAGCTCTCCAAACCACTGACATTACTATTCAATAAATCCTTGCAGTCTGGAACTATGCCTGATCAGTGGAAGCTAGCCAACGTAACACCGATATTCAAAAAAGGCAGCAAATCCCTACCCAGTAACTATCGTCCAATTAGCTTAACCTCAGTTGTATGTAAAATGCTAGAAACGGTCATACGAGACAGACTCGTAAATCACTTGGAGGAAAATAACATACTTAAAGATACTCAACACGGCTTTCGTAAAAAACGTTCCTGTTTAACAAACCTCTTAGACTTCTTCCACGATATCCTCAACCTCTACGATGAGAGTAAAGCTGTAGATATTATATACCTTGATTTTCAAAAGGCCTTTGACAAAGTTCCCCACAAACGTTTACTGCTAAAACTAAAAGCGCATGGAATACAAGACGGTGTGTTGAAATGGATAGAAAATTGGCTCAGCAACAGAAAGCAAAGGGTAGTCATAAACGGTAAGGCATCTAAATGGACCAATGTAAGTAGCGGGGTACCCCAGGGATCGGTACTAGGACCAATTCTCTTTCTAATTTACATCAACGACATAGATGAGGGTCTCACCTGCACAATCTCAAAATTTGCTGACGATACAAAAATTGCAAATAGCGTACTCTCAAAAGAACAAGTTGACGATATGCAACACAATCTAGATAAATTGTCATGTTGGGCCCAAATTTGGCAAATGAGTTCAATGCGGATAAATGTAAAGTACTACATGTCGGATACCTAAATGAGAAAGCAAACTATTCGATGAATGGCACTCAGCTTAAGAATGTAAACAGAGAAACTGATCTGGGAGTAACAATATCGAGTAACCTAAAACCGAGTCAACAATGTTCAGAAGTTGTTAAGAAGGCAAACAAAATAATTGGCTTTATAGGCAGGTCATTTGAGCATAAATCCAAAGAAGTTATCCTAACCCTTTACAATTCCTTAGTCCGCCCTCTTCTGGAATACTGCGTTCAATCCTGGTGCCCTTATTACCAAAAAGATATAAACAAGCTAGAACGAGTTCAACGTAGAGTTACCAAAATGATACCTAGCCTAAAGAACAAACCATACGAAGAGCGTCTTAGAGAATTAAATCTATTTCCTTTAACCCAGCGCAGATTAAGAGGCGACTTAATTCAAGTGTTCAAAATCATCAAAGGCATCGACAATATGAACTGTAGTAAGTACTTCACTATCGACCAATCTAATTACACGCGGGGAAACGGTTGCAAAATTATTGGTAAATCTTTTAACTCGCACGAATCTAAGAATTTCTTCTTCAATCGAGTTGTCAACTTGTGGAATGGGCTTCCCCGAGACGTTATAGACTGCAGCACCGTTGATTCATTTAAATTCCGCCTAGACAAATATCTCGCATCAAACCCGCGACTGACTGCGTTTGTAAATGAATAACTTTATCCTCCCCTCAGTTACTAACCCATATGTCCCCTACTAACTTCCTAGTCCTGCCACGTTAGTGGCAGGGCAGTAGTTCCCTTTCCAATGTTCCCTTACCCACTCTAAACCACTGTTTGGACACTTGATCCTCAGTGTTTTGGAGGACAAGCAACCTAGAAGGGTCACTAGATCTGTTGTTGCTTGATTTCCTTTGTACTCCTTTGTACTATCTCTCTCTCTCTCTCTCTCTCTCTCTCTCTCTCTCTCTTTAAATATCTCTCTCTCTCTCTCTTTAACTATCTATCTCTCTCTCTCTCTCTGTCTATCTATCTACCTATCTATCCATCTCGCTCTCTCTCTCTCTCTCTCTCTCTCTCTCTCTCTCTCTCTCTCTCTCTATCTCTGTCTATCTACCTATCTGTCCATCTCTCTCTCTCTCTCTCTCTCTCTCTCTCTCTCTCTCTCTCTCTCTCTCTCTCTCTCTCTCGGTTCTCGGACAACTCAACCAGTAGACCATAATACACAAGAGCAAATAAATAGGCCCATTCTCTCTTAATGAAAACAAAATCGAAACTACTAAGTCTCAAGCTTATATTAATGCCAAATTTTCATAATTAGCCCAACCTTCGTAATGGCTGACTAATCAAGAGGGCATCATGGCAATTTACCCTCCGCTGAAACAAAACAGACTATATATTGACCGTGACTGTGCCGTGGCTGGAGGGCAGAGGAAGGGTGACTAATGGGAGGAAGTGAGAGGGGAGTAGATGAGAGAGAGAGAGAGAGAGTGAGAAGAGAGTGGAGAGAGAGAGGGAGGGTGGATAGATAGATGATAGATAAGGAGAGTGAGAGTGAATGAGTAAGTGTGTGAGAGAGTGAGAGAGAGAGAGAGAGAGAGAGAGAGAGATTATTTCACGGTTACATACACAGTAATATTGCTGTTGTCCCCCACACCGACATATTCCACTCTTGTGTCGGCTATATACTTATCTGCCTTATAAACTGTATGTCCTTTAAGGGGGCCCACCTCGGTTTTTGTTCTCGCTCTCTCTCTCTCTGGGTTGTATCCATTCGGCCCCATTCAGCCTACTGTTTTAAGACGTTTACCCCCATCCAGGTGTCGATTTTTCCAGCATATTTTTTTTTTTTTTTTTGACAGCAGGCTAATTTTGTACATTTTTCGATAGAAAAATATCTCCGGCGAAGCCGGATTTCTTCATACAATGCTGGCTCGCTATCGCTCGCCAGGAAGAAATCGACACCTGGATGGAGATAAACGTCCTAAAACAGTAGGCTGAATGGGTTCGAACGGATACAAGCCAGACAAAAAGGAGAGAAAAAAAGCAGGTCACCCCCCTTAATAAGCAGACTATAAGAGAGAGAGAGAGAGAGAGAGAGAGAGAGAGAGAGAGAGAGAGAGAGAGAGAGAGAGAGAGAGACAGCCTCTATTTGACGGTTATATACACAGTAATATTGCTGTTGTCCCCCACACCGACATATTCCACTCTTGTGTCGGCTATATACTATACTTGTCCGCATCATTGACCCTTTAGGGGAGATAGGTCGTTTGTCTAGATCCCCTTCTCCCTCATGTTTAGCCCCATTAGTTTTTAGATTTTAAGATGTTTGCCCCATTAGCTTGTCGATTTTGAGCCCTTCCGCCCCATTTCCTTGTCAATATTAAGACCCTTCGTGCTATTTAGGTGTCTATTTTTGTCCTGCCGTACGATAGTTTGCCTGTATTTTTGGAAGAACCGGCCTTTGGCCGGGAAATTTTCTACCGAAAAATTTATAAATTAATCTAGAAAAGGAATCTAATGGATGATTTTTTTAGTTGATGGAGGTCTAGGGAGGAAACTAGAACAATATTTAATAAATGAAAATAATCGTCCAAAAAGTGAACCATCCCCCCTAAACCCATTCAATACCAGTGGCATCCTGTTTATCCTATTATGTCAATGATTAGACGACTTTATTTAGCTTAGGAAGGACGTCTTCCCATTTAATAGCTGCTAAGGAAGGATGTCTACTCATATACAAGGTTCTAAATTTGACAACAAAGTGGGGCGAAAGGTTTTGAAATCGTCAAACTAATGGGCCGAACGTCATAAAATCTGAAAACTAATGGGGCTAAACATGAGGAACAAGGGGGGACCAGAAAAACGGCCTATATACCCTTAATGATTATGTCAAGTCATAATTAATAGTTCGTCAAAATCCTTGGTAAACTTTTTAGTGCCGTATCGAAAAAGACGGACATTGATTTGTCTGTTCTATAACGTGAAGCAATACCACTAGTTCTAGTCACAAGCCTTCAGAAACACTTGAGGATGTTCAAGGAAATTAGTGGTAATTTATACTTATACAGTTTATAAGTAATAGTGTCTGCAAAGAGCAAATGTTGGCTGATCTTCGTATGACTAAAGCAAGTATAATAAGATATATATATTTTCGCCAACTGTAAAAACAGAGGAAAATAAAAAGGCAAGTTTTTAGAAGCAGTATTCACTAGGGACATGGACCCGAAAGTCCGTTTACCAACAACATTAAAATCCTCCAATGTTGAGTTTGGGTCCGGCCGTGTGTTGACTTATTTTGTCGACAAACTCTCTTTCTTCCTTTCAAGAACTTCTGTAATGACGTCACCTTATACACCCGACAAAAGATGGAATGCCAAAACTCCTCAGAGACCATGCGGTCCATTCCGGGGAGATACTCAAAGTGGAAGGAGAGAGACTGTTTTGTGCACAACACTCATTACAGAGTGTGCAAAATGCTATCTACTCTCTTCTTGAACTGCTCTATTGAAGAACTGTTTACAACTGCTGAGGGAAGTTTGTTTCAGGTAGAACAGATCTTACATGTGAAAACGTTTCCACAAATACTAGTGCTGAACCTTTTCAATTCTAATATCCAGCCATGGTTGCGTGTTGTATTCATATTGAGGCTAAACATTTTGCTATAATCCACATTGTCAAACCCATTAAGTATTTTAAATACTGTAATGAGCTGAGATCAAGAGCTCTCAACCGGTCCTCATAGTTCATTCTTCTATTTGATGATCGAATAACCTTTGTATCCCTAGCTTGTACTCTTTCCAGTCGCTCTATATTTTTCCTGAGTTCTGGAGACCAGAAATGAACCGCAGAACAATAGTATGTATGATCGATATTTTTTTTTTTTATTGTGAGAGAGATAGAGAGAGAGATAGAGAGAGAGATAGAGAGAGAGAGATAATCGACTATTGATTATTGCACATAATTGGTGTAGTGAACTAGAATTATCATAATAAAGAATGAACATAACATAAAGACGTCAAACAAACACACATAAGACCGACGATAACAAAAACAACAATGATAAGGAACTCCCAAATGGAAATAGAAAGTCGAGGAAATAAAATAACGGAGAAGATTACAAAAATGCAACAGAAGAAATTAATATAATAGACAAGTGTAGTATCGGAAGAAAGGAAGTGGTTGCTCGACGAATATTGCGAGAGGTGTCAAATTTTGCTGAGTGTATTGCCGCGGATAAATGTATCTTGGAAGCGTATTGAACCCAAGTTAGACAATGATTGTACCCTTCTACCACGGAAGCAAAGACATCTTCAGGGTTGTACTGACTTACACACACACACACACACACAGATATATACAGTATATACTGTATATATATATATACTGTACATAGAATAAAATAGAGGAAAATAAAATAAAAAATGGGAAAAGTGGGGATTGGGCCTGAGCATATAGAATATAGAATAGAATATATATATATATATATATATATATATATATATATATATATATATATATATACTCTTTCATCTATCTTCACATCTCCTCTCTATGTATTAATTCTCCTTCACCCACTGCATGGCAACCCTTCCTTCCAACAGTCTTCGCTTTCCCCATTGTGTATTTTTCTCTTAATATTTGTTGCTTTCTCGTTTACTTCCTCACCTCTTTTCCATCCTCACCTCTTTTCCATCCTCACCTCTTTTCCATCCTCACCTCTTTTCCGTTCTCTCTCGTGTATGTATATTTGTAAATGTATTCAGTTTTCTCTGTTCCTCGGGATCCCCTTCTTCGTCGTTCTTCTTTTTCCCTATGGATTTTACGTGTCTTTAGTTAAGGGAGCCCACCTCGCTTTTTGTTTTCTCTTTCTCTCTCTCTCTCTCTTTGGCTTATATCCATTCGGCCCCATTCCGCCTACTATTTTAAGACGTTTACTCCCATCCAGGTGTCAATATTTTCCTGGCGAGCGGTAGCGAGCCAGGAAAATATATATTTTGATTTTACAGCAAGCTAAATTTGTACATTTTTCGATAGAAAAATGTTTCCGGCGAAGCCGGATTTCTTCACACAATGCTGGCTCGCTATCGCTCGCCAGGAAAAAATCGACACCTTGATGGGGATAAACGTCTCAAAACAGTTGACTGAATGGGGCCGAATTGGTACAAGCCAGGGAAAGAGAGAAAAGGAGAGAAAGATAAAAAAAATAGCCGGTGACCCCCCTTAACAAATTGCCCTCTGTGAGCTCAGGTGTTCTCGGTGTGTTTGTAGTTTCCTGTAGTTCCTGCAGTTCCTGTAGTTCCTGTAGTTCAGCTTTCCTGTAGTTCCTGTAGTTCCTGTAGTTCAGTTTTCTCTTTGGTGTCATTTTTTGTATTAAGCGTCTTTTTACTACAGTCCCTCTTCTCCGTTTTCTTGCTTTATGCTCATTTTCTATTTTCCAATTCTGGCTTTCGTTTGACCTCCACATCCCCTCCTTCGCTGTTTTCATCATCTTCTTCATTTCTTCTCTCCTTTTTATTATCACCTTGTTGATTTTCTACTTGTTTCTGTGTATTTATTGAACTATAACGAGTACATATTTTGGATTCGTGTGATTAAGGGGAGATTTCCACTTGAGGGATTTTTTTCTGGACCCCTTTCTCCCTCATCTTTAGCCCCATTGCTTTTGAGATTTTAAGACGTTCGCCCTAGTAGTTTGGACATTTTAAGACATTTTGCCCCATTTCTGTCAATTTTAAGACCTTTCGTGCCATGAAGGTGTCGAGTTTTTCCTGGCGAGCGATAGCGAGCCTGTAATTTAAGAGCAACCGGCCTCTGGCCGGGACATTTTTCTACCGAAAAATGTACAAATTTAGCTTGAAAGGGGGTCTAGGGGGTGTAATTTTAAGGTTGATGGAAACGTAGGGAACGAACTAAATACCTCCCCTTAATGTAGACAAACAAGGAATATATAATTGTAGAGCACATACTGTATATATACCGATAAGTATCAAGTTGTTTGTGATATCAATTAAATATTAAACTCACCTGTATTGTTGCATTGTGTTGTAATGGCATATATCAATTAAATATTAAACTCACCTGTATTGTTGCATTGTGTTGTAATGGCATATATCAATTAAATATTAAACTCACCTGTATTGTTGCATTGTGTTGTAATGGCATATATCAATTAAATATTAAACTCACCTGTATTGTTGCATTGTGTTGTAATGTCATATAACCATTAAATATTAAACTCACCTGTATTGTTGCATTGTGTTGTAATGTCATATAACCATTAAATATTAAACTCACCTGTATTGTTGCATTGTGTTGTAATGTCATATAACCATTAAATATTAAACTCACCTGTATTGTTGCATTGTGTTGTAATGTCATATAACCATTAAATATTAAACTCACCTGTATTGTTGCATTGTGTTGTAATGTCATATAACCATTAAATATTAAACTCACCTGTATTGTTGCATTGTGTTGTAATGTCATATAACCATAAAATATTTAACTCACCTGTATTGTTGCATTGTGTTGTAATGTCATATAACCATTAAATATTAAACTCACCTGTATTGTTGCATTGTGTTGTAATGGCATATAACCATAAAATATTTGAATTTGCAAGGGGACTGGAGTTCTCGAAAAGGTGGCTCCAGTCCTGACGCAATTCTTGATTTGTAGTGTGCAGGCTTAAACCTCTCCGGTTCCTCTTAAATTACCGGCTCGCTATCGCTCGCCAGGAAAAAATCGACACCTAAATGGCACAAAAGGTTTTAAAATTGACAACGAAATGGGGCGAAAGGTGTTAAAATCGCCAAACTAATGGGCCGAACGTCTAAAAATCTCAAAACTAATGAGGCAAAAACACGAGGGAGTAAGTGGTCCAGAAAACCAGCCCATCTCCCCTTAAAGACTAGTACTATATAGGTTCGACTCTTCCTAAGTATATGCAGGGGGATAAAGTCTGAGATCGGCAACCAGGCAGCGGGGAATGTCGGAAAAATTCATGAAAGGAAACTGGAAGAGAGAGAGAGAGAGAGAGAGAATGAGAGTGAGTGAGTGGGTGAGTGAGTGAGTGAGTGAGAGAGTGAGCGAGCGAGAGAGTCAAAAATAATACAACTTCATTCGTGAAAGGTGAATAGAAAGGCATTGAATGTTACCCTGAAGGAAAGGCGGAGAGAGAGAGAGAGAGAGAGAGAGGGGGGGGAGGGAGAGAGATTGATACTGGATAGACATAATATTATATAGTCTAGGAAAGAGAGAGAGAGAGAGAGAGAGAGAGTGAGTGAGTGAGTGAGTGAATAAGTGTGTGAGAGTGAGAGCGAGTGAGTCACAAAGAATACAACTTCTCCCAAAGATCCCGTGTTAGAATATTCCAAGTACCGGTATAGATAAACTAGATAACACACGAAAGGTTATTGTCAAGCGAATTAAGACACTCATAAGAAGAGTCAACAAAATACTCTGTACTCTATTAACCCCTTCCATACCGAGGATGTATTTTGCGTTATTCCATCTACATTTAGACAAATTTTATGCAGCTCAGAAGGAAACTGCGGCACTTAATATGGATAATCGAGATAGTTTGAAGCCTACATCCTTCCTAAGCTGGCTAAAATCCTCTAATAATATCCAGATTATAACGACAAGGACAACTCGGTACTAAAGGGGTTAAGGGGGAGGTAGTCGCTTTTCCTGGACCTCTTCTTCCCCAATTTGTCTACCAAAAAATGTATAAATTTATCTTGAAGTGGAGTCTAGGGGGTATTTGTTTGTTTATAGCTTGATAGAGGTCTAGCGAGGTAACTAGAACATCAATGATTAAATATATATATATATATATATATATATATATATAGACCAAGACTGTAGCCACTAACCCCCCCCCCCCTAATTAGTGTTGAAACTCTTCAGTCCTAACTTCTAACCAGGGTCGTCTGTGGTATACTTATAGGGTATGTATACTGTATATATATATATATATATATATATATATATATAAGCTAATAGGGCCAAATATGAGGGAGAAACGGGTCTTTTGGGATGTTTTTGGATCTCTCTTTTCCTTCTCAACTTCTTCCTGTTCCTGAATCCCTATTTCTTATCTTACCCCTTTGAAAGCTCGACACCTAAATGGCACGAAATGTCTTAAAATCGCCAAACGAATGTCTTTTAATCTCAAAACTAATGAAGCTAAACATGAGGGAGAAAGGGGTCCAGAAATCCTCCCCTCTCTCTCTCTCTCTCTCTCTCTCTCTCTCTCTCTCTCTCTCTCTCTCTCTCTCTCTCTCTCTCTCTCTCTCTCTCTCTCTCTTCCAAGATCAAACAGACTAGGTGGAGCTCTAAATTGATTCTTCCGTTTTTTCTCCTGCAACACAGCTGGCACTCGCTAAAAAGGCTTTCATCTCCTTTCTGTGTGTGTGTGTGTGTGTGTGTGTGTGTGTGTGTGTGTGTGTGTGTGTGTGGACAAGCGGTGGTGTGCTTATAGGTACAAAATTGACTAAATATGTAGGTTTGGGGCGACAGTTTTAAGTGTACACAGCTCTTTAAAATACGTTGAAATAGAGTGTTTTAGGTTAGGTTAGGTTAGGTAGGTTAGGTTGTCAAGTTTGATTTACATAGTTTTATAATAGTTTAATAATCGAAAAATGTACTCGTAAGCATGATTAATTAACGTTTGTACCGATAAACACACTACCACTTGTGTGTGTGTGTGTGGTGTGTGTGTGTGTGTGTGTGTGTGTGTGTGGAGCAAAACCTCGAACGTTTGAAGAATCCCTCCATGCATTTCTCACCAGGTAGACTTTTCACTTGCCTACCAGCCTTTAACACGATTTTTGCACTAATACTTTTAAGGGGGGTGACCTGATTTTTTCTCTCATTTTCTCTCTTTCTCTGGCTTGTATCCATTCGGTCCCATTCAGCCTACTGTTTTAAGACGCTTTTCCCTATCCAAGTGTCAGTTTCTTCCTGGCGAGCGTTAGTGAGCCAGCATTGTATGGAGAAATCTGGCTTCGCCGGATAAATTTTTCTATCGAAAAATGTACAAACATAGCCTGCTGTCAAAAACCTTTAAGAAGTATATGCTGGCTTACTACCGCTCACTATGAAAAAAAATCAACACCTGATGGGGATAAATGTTTTAAAACAGTAGGCTGATTGGGGCCGAATGAATACAACCCAGAGATAGAAGGAGAGAGAGATAAAAAATAGGAGGTGGGTCCAATTCAGGGATTTTGTTTATTCTTAAGTAGGTAGAGATATTTGTGGAAGCTTGTGGAAGAGGTGGTCTGAAGGTAAACGTTGGTAAAAACAAAGTAAAGCTTGTGGAAGAGGTGGTCTGAAGGTAAACGTTGGTAAAAACAAAGTAAAGCTTGTGGAAGAGGTGGTCTGAAGGTAAACGTTGGTAAAAACAAAGTAAAGCTTGTGGAAGAGGTGGTCTGAAGGTAAACGTGAATAAAAACAAAGTAAAGCTTGTGGAAGAGGTGGTCTGAAGGTAAACGTGGGTAAAAACAAAGTAAAGCTTGTGGAAGAGGTGGTCTGAAGGTAAACGTTGGTAAAAACAAAGTAAAGCTTGTGGAAGAGGTGGTCTGAAGGGAAACGTGGGTAAAAACAAAGTAAAGCTTGTGGAAGAGGTGGTCTGAAGGTAAACGTGGGTAAAAACAAAGTAAAGCTTGTGGAAGAGGTGGTCTGAAGGTAAACGTTGGTAAAAACAAAGTAAAGCTTGTGGAAGAGGTGGTCTGAAGGGAAACGTGGGTAAAAACAAAATGATGGTAGTAGAAAGGGAAGGATATTCTGTTTGTAATGTTATGGTTACTGGAGAACAGCTTGAAGTAATTGAATACAAAATAGAGTTTATGTATCATGGAGCCATGATTGAGAATAGAGGAATATATGCAAGAGAAATAGAAACAGAGTAACATATAAGGTCGCTCGCCACGAAAAAACAAATCGACACCTAAATGGCACGAAAGGTCTTAATATTGGCAAAGGAATGGGGCAAAAGGTCTGAAATCGCCAAACTAATGAGGCGACTGTCTTGAAATCTCTTAACTAAGATGGCTAAACATGAGGGAGGAGGAGGACTCTACAAAACAACTGCATCCCCTTATGGGGGGTGACCTGTTTTTGTTCTGTCCGTTTCTATCTTTCTCTGGCTTGTATCCATTCGGCCCCATTCACCCAACTATTTTAAGACGTTTATCCCCATCTAGGTGTCGATTTCTTCCTGGCGAGCGATAGCGAGCCATCATTATATGAAGAAATCCGGCTTCGCCGGAGACATTTTTCTACCGAAAAAATTTACATATTTAGCCTGCTGTCAAACAAAAATAAAAAAATATGCTGGCTCGCTACCGCTCACCAGTAACAAATTGACACCTGGATGGGGATAAACGTCTTAAAACAGTAGGCTGAATGGGGCCAAATGGATACAAGCCAGAGAAAGAGAGAAAAGGACAGAAATAACAAAAAGCAGGTCATCCCCCTTAAGCATGACAGCATTGAGAGGATTACATGAGAGTGTGTTAGTGCCAACATTGATATATGGGTGCTGAACTCTGATTTGCAAAATAATAACAGATATTATCCAATGATGCTTCGCGATCTTGTTTGCATCACTATTCCCGCAGAAGATGGCAACATCTCGGATGTTTTTTTTTTTTTTTTTTTTTTTTTTTTTGGTATCCTCATCTAATTACTCAGGTATTATAAAGTTGCTGGATTGTTTAGCCCAGTATGGTGTTAACTGCTACTGTGCCGGCGACGTCTTTTCAATTTTATCTATCTATCTATCTATTGCCTGACGCCGCGATCCCCGAAGGGGTGGCCACGAACGAACCGACCCCATGCACCTCTGTCCCCAGTCAGTCGACGCCCCTCCCCCCAACCAGCACCGCCTTCGTTCATGTAGTTCCTCACTCCATCCTTCCACCTCTCTTTCGGTCTACCTCTCCCCCTCTGTCCCTCCACCTCGCTCTCGTACACCCTCTTAGTCATTCTCTCGCTTTCCATACGTTCCATATGGCCGAACCATCTCAAGTTGTTCCTTTTCACACTTTCCAGCACATCTACCTCCACACCACACCTCCTTCTTACTTCCTCATTAGTCTGTCTATCCCTCCATGTAACTCCGCACGCACTCCTTAAGTAATTCATTTCCACTGCTCTCACTCTTGGTCTGAGTCTCTCAACCAACGTCCATGCTTCGCTTCCGTAAGTCAGTGTCGGGATTACCACACTGTCATGCAAGGACTTCTTCACTTCCATACTGACCACCCTATTTCTTGTTACTGCTTTTAGCGTTCCTACAACCCTCTTCCCCTGTTGTACCCTCTCCCGCACCTCTTCATCCATAGTCCCATCTTTACTCAACACACTGCCCAGATACTTAAAAGAGTTGACGATCTCCATAGCCTGACCGTTCAGCTTCACCTCACACTCTGTGACTTCACCCCTTTCGAAGACCATAACCTTGCTCTTCCCCGTATTTACCTTCAAATTCCGTTTTTCGCACACTGTTCCAAATTCATTTAATTTTATTCTGGCTATAATTAGACGATTTTGTGCATTTTGGCTCGAACGTCCCTTGATTTTGGCCCTGTCACTCTTTCAACTATGGGGGAGGCACTCGCTATAGGCAGTTATGCCTTTTGCCTCCCTCAATCACATAGAAAAAAAAAAAAAAAAAAAAAAGAAGCTTCAGAATGATTTGTGGAGGCCCTTTTTAAGCTGAATATAAACGTCCAAATGTAGCCAGAATCAAGTTAAAAGGACGTTCCCGGTACTGTAGGGGTTAATTTTGTAAACTTGAGAGACAAAGCTATTTCATATTTTGTTCATTAAGTATCGATAAATCAGGTTCTAGGGGATTAATCTTTCCGTCAGGTTAAAATATATCGCGTATGGTGCTAAAATATATCGCGTATAGTGCTAAAATATATTGCGTATAGTGCTAAAATAAATTGCGTATGGTGCTAAAATATATCGCGTATGGTGCTAAAATATATCGCGCATGGTGCTAAAATATATTGCGTATAGTGCTAAAATATATCGCGTATAATGCTAAAATATATCGCGTATGGTGCTAAAATAAATCGCGTATAGCGCTAAAATATATCGCATGTAGTGCTAAAATATATTGCGTATAGTGCTAAAATAAATCGCGTATAGTGCTAAAATATATTGCGTATAGTGCTAAAATATATCGCGTATAGTGCTAAAATATATTGCGTATAGTGCTAAAATATATTGCGTATAGTGCTAAAATAAATCGCGTATAGTGCTAAAATATATTGCGTATAGTGCTAAAATATATCGCAATAGTGCTAAGGGGACATCAAACAGAGCTTTAATCGCCATTCTTCGGAAAATAGACTGATTGTAGATTGAATTATGCGACTGAATAAATATGATTAAATATGACTGCATAAGCTGCCAGGCCACTGTATATTTGTTTTAAGATAAACAACGCTTCTATGATACCGGCTTTATTCTGAACAGTGATATTGAAAGGATTTATACATGAATACACGCAGAAATACACACTCACACGCTATCTCTCTCTCTCTCTCTCTGTCTGTCTGTCTGTCTGTCTGTCTCTATCTGCCTCTCTCTCTCTCTCTCTCTCTAGCTAACTCTAACTCATTCTCTCTCTCTCTCTCTCTATCTGCCTCTCTCTCTCTCGCTCTCTCTCTATCTCTAAATCTAACTCTCTAACTCATTCTCTCGCTCTCTCTCTCTCTCTCTCTCTCTCTCTCATAATGTCAATACAATCTGCTAGCCTTTCACAGGCTGGGAATCCTATCTCTATCTCTCTCTCTCTCTTTCTCTCTCTCTCTCTTTCATAATATCAATACAATCTGCTAGCCTTTCACAGGCTGGGAATCCTATCTCTATCTATCTCTCTCTCTCTCTCTCTCTCTCTCTCTCTCTCTCTCTCTCTCTCTCTTAGCTACCATATATCCCGCCTAAGCTACATAAAATCGTCTAAACGCACACACACACACATATGCACACACACACATATGCACACCCACCCACTCACTCACTCACCCACACCCACACATACATACACACCCACATACACACACACACACACACATACACACATGGTTTATTGGCTTACTCTTGTATGACAGTTTGACAAAAGGATTCCGAAGATAGGTCAGGTCACACACACACACACACAGACACACACACACACACACACATATACACACTTGGTTTATTGGCTTACTCTTGTATGACAGTTTGACAAAAGGATTCCGAAAATAGGGCAGGTCACACACACACACACACACACACACACACACGCTCACTCACTCACCCACATACACATACACACACACACACGCACACACACACCTCCCCGTGGCGTAACTGATAGCGCATCTGGCTCACAACCAGAAGGTCCCGGGTTCGAGACCAGGGCGGGAAAGAGACATTTGGGCAAGTCTCCTAACGGTGTAGCCTCTGTTCACCTAGCAGTATAAATAGGAACCTGGTATAAGTGGATGAAGTTGTGACGTCCCATCTGGGGTTGGTGATCGGTTACAAGGTGAGATGGGTATCGTACTGGTCAACCTAAGCTACTGGTCAACCTAGAGCTAAGCCTTCGGGTGAGACTGGTACCGTAGTGAGAATGGTACCATACAGATCCACCCTAAGCCTTCGTTTCCGATGTCGCCAATTGGCTAAACTACAGACTACACACACATCCACAGCCATTCCAACAGTACATAAAACACTTAACATGCATTTCACGCAATACATTCCCAGTTAAGGAGGCGCGATAATAATGAGCTTAGCTCGCATTGCGTGGATTCCCCTTGACGAACAAGTAACTGAGTAACTGAGTAACGCCGGATTTGATGCACTATGCTAATTAATTTGTTATCATATGCTCGCTAACGCTATTTAGGAAAGACTTAATTACTGTAGTCAAATAAGTGACAATCGTTAATTTAATTTGCAGTTCAGCATTTTCAATTTATTTTGGGTAATATTATTTGTAATTGTTTTTATCATCGTTTTTAAGGGGGATGACCTGTTTTTGTTCTGTCCTTTTCTATCTTTTTCTGGCTTGTATCCATTTGGCCCCATTCAGCCTACTGTTTTAAGACGTTTATCATCATCCAGGTGTCAATTTTTTACTGGTGAGCTGTAGCGACCCAGCATATTTTTTTATTTTTTGTTTGACAGCAGGCTAAATTTGTAAATTTTTCGATAGAAAAATGTCTCCGGCGAAGCCTGATTTCTTCATATAAAGCTGGCTCGCTATCGTTCGCCAGAAAGAAATCGACAACTAGATGGGGATAAACGTCTTAAAATAGTTGGCTGAATGGGGCCGAATGGATACAAGCCAGAGAAAGAGAGAAAAGGACAGAAATAACAAAAAGCAGGTCACCCCCCTTAAAGGGAGATGGGTAGCTTTTCTGGTCCTCCTTCTCCCTCATGTTCAGCCTAATTAGTTTGTTTTTTGATTTAAAGACGTTCGCCCCATTAGTTTGTCGATTTTAATACGTTTGGTCCCATTTCTATATCAACATCAAGACCTTTCGTGCCATTTAGGTATCAATTTTTTCCTGGCGAGCGATAGCGAGTCTGTAATTTTAAGAGATACCAGCCTTCGGCCGCGACTTTTTCTATCGAAAAAATTTACACATTTATCTTGAAAGGGGATCTAGGGAGTGTTTTTTTTTTTAAAGTTTGATCGAGGTCTAGCGAGGAAACAAAAAAATTATCTATCTATCTATTGCCCGACGCCGTGATCCCCGAAGGGGTGGCCACGAACGAACCGCCCCCATGCACCTCTGTCCCCAGTCAGTCGACGCCCCTCCCCCCAACCAGCACCGCCTTCGTTCATATACTTCCTCACTCCATCCTTCCACCTCTCTTTCGGTCTACCTCTCCCTGTCTGTCCCTCCACCTCGCTCTCGTACACCCTCTTAGTCATTCTCTCGCTTTCCATACGTTCCATATGGCCGAACCATCTCAAGTTGTTCCTCTTCACACTTTCCAGCACATCTACCTCCACACCACACCTCCTTCTTACTTCCTCATTAGTCTGTCTATCCCTCCATGTAACTCCGCACGCACTTCTTAAGTAATTCATTTCCACTGCTCTCACTCTTGGTCTGAGTCTCTCAACCAACGTCCATGCTTCGCTTCCGTAAGTCAGTGTCGGGATTACCACACTGTCATGCAAGGACTTCTTCACTTCCATACTGACCACCCTATTTCTTGTTACTGCTTTCAGCGTTCCTACAACCCTCTTCCCCTGTTGTACCCTCTCCCGCACTTCTTCATCCATAGTCCCATCTTTACTCAACACAACAAAATAGTGAATATATAAACCCCCACAATGTACACAATAACCAGTATCGCCTTAACCTGTACACAATAACCAGTGTCCCCTTAACCTGTACACAATAACAGTATCCCCTTAACCTGTACACAATAACCAGTATCGCCTTAACCTGTACACAATAACCAGTATCCCCTTAACCTGTACACAATAACCAGTATCCCCTTAACCTGTACACAATAACCAGTATCCTCTTAACCTGTACACAATATCCAGTATCCCCTTAACCTGTACACAATAACCAGTATCCCCTTAACCTGTACACAATAACCAGTATCGCCTTAACCTGTACACAATAACCAGTATCGCCTTAACCTGTACACAATAACCAGTATCCTCTTAACCTGTACACAATAACCAGTATCGCCTTAACCTTTACACAATAACCAGTATCCCCTTAACCCTCTCCGACATATGACGCAATTTTGAGCCTATTAGGGATACTTTAAAGCCTTTATTACCATCAGGGTTTTTTTACAAACCTTTATTTTAGTTACTTCAACCTCTGCAGTTGTCTTTGAGTTAGATGTGGGCAGAAAACTAATTTTGGAGAGGTAATTATAAGAGTGAGAGAACTCTATTTCTTATTGCTAATCTGGCAACCTCTGCGTCATATATGTCTGAAGGGGTTAACCTGTACACAATAACCAGTATCCTCTTAACCTGTACACAATAACCAGTATCCCCTTAACCTGTACACAATAACCAGTATCCTCTTAACCTGTACACAATAACCAGTATCCTCTTAACCTGTACACAATAACCAGTATCCTCCTTAACCTGTACACAATAACCAGTGTCCCCTTAACCTGTACACAATAACCAGTATCCCCTTAACCTGTACACAATAACCAGTATCCCCTTAACCTGTACACAATAACCAGTATCCTCTTAACCTGTACACAATAACCAGTATCCTCTTAACCTGTACACAATAACCAGTATCCTCTTAACCTGTACACAATAACCAGTATCCCCTTAACCTGTACACAATAACCAGTATCCCCTTAACCTGTACACAATAACCAGTGTCCTCTTAACCTGTACACAATAACCAGTATCCCCTTAACCTGTACACAATAACCAGTGTCACCTAACCTGTACACAATAACCAGTATCCTCTTAACCTGTACACAATAACCAGTATCCCCTTAACCTGTACACAATAACCAGTATCCTCTTAACCTGTACAAAATCCCTCAGTGTTTACAAGAATTAAATGAAGACCTGCATCCTAGTGTTGAAGGCGACACCAATTCTGACATTGAAGGACAAATTACGTATTCAACAAGGTGTAGTCTAAACATTGTGAAAAGAAAGCTACCCATAAACAAATACTATCCTGACATTGATAATATAGTGATTCCTAATGTTAAGGGGAGGTTTTTAGTTAATTACCTATACCTCCATCAAGCTTAAAATTACTCCCCATAGACTCCCTTTCAAGATAAATTTGTACATTTTTCGGTAGAAAAATTTCCCGGCCCAAGGCCGGTTCCCCTTAAATTACAGGCTCGCTATCGCTCGCCAGGAAAAAATTGACACCTAAATGGCACGAATGGTCTTAAAATTGACAGAAATGGGGCGACGGTTCTTAAAATCGCCAAACCAATGGGGCAAACGTCTTAAAATCTCAAAAGCAATGGGGCTAAACATACGGTAAAAAGGGGTCCAGAAAAAAATCCTCCAGGTGGAAATCTCCCCTTAATATAATCATTATACTTATTATACTTATTATTATTATTATTATTATTATTATTATTATTATTATTATTAGTAGTAGTAGTAGTAGTAGTAGTAGTAGCATAACCAATATTATTGTTGTACTAATATATATACATACTGTATATATATATATATATATATATGTATGTCTGAGTTAGAGGAAAATCTTGACACGCCTTCAAAATGTCCGAGTGTCTCTTAAGCTAAAATCGGTATCCTTTATTGTCATGCTCAGTATCATGTTTATATTTCCTCTTCGCCTTCTCTCTCTCTTATCCCATTATGTTCCCCTTCTTCTTCTTCTTCTTCTTCTTCTTTTTCTTTTTCTTTTTCTTCTTCTTCTTCTTCTTCTTCTTCTTCTTCTTCTTTTTCTTTCTTCTTCTTCTTCTTCTTCTTCTTCGTCTTCTTCTTTTGTTTTTTCCCTCTTTGTCTTGTTCTTCTTTATCTTTGTATTTATCTTCTTCCTTCTTCTTCTTCTATTCTTGGTTCTCTTTAATGTTGATTATGTCGTAACTTTCTGGTCCCAATCTCTCTCTCTCTCTGTCTGTCTCTCTCTCTCTCTCTCTCGCTCTCGCTCTCTCTATCTATATATCTATCTATCTATCTATCTATCTATCTATCTATCTATCTATCTATCTATCTATCTATCTATCTATCTATCTATCTATCTATTATTTAGTGTTATTTAAATGTTAAAATTGAAGGTGAATGTGACTCCAGTAAAATTGCTGAGAAATTTTCGCAGAATTTTAAAAACGTTTTTGATGACAGCAAATGCCAGAAAAGAGATAAATATGAACTTATAAGAGACAAGTTAACTGTACATGTGCAAAGAGGCAATTTATTGGAAGTTATCAACACCAAGGATGTTTGTTTGGCATTATCTGAGCTAAATTGGGTCATTGGCCATGATAACATTCATTCTAATCATGTGAAGTTTTGTTCTGAAAGCGCGGTAAGACTAATTGCTAAAATGTTTTCATCATTTATTGCACATGGACATTTGCCTGATGAGATGACGTCCGGACTTATTTTGCCCCTTATTAAAGATAAATATAAAGATCAAAGCTCCTTGGATAATTATAGACCTATTATATCATCGCCAGTTTTCTTAAAATTATTTGAATATTGCTTAAAATATAAAATTTTGCATTATGTGAACTTTAATGAGAGGCAGCATGGGTTTAGGGCTAATCACTCTACATCCTCAGCGTGCTTGATTTTTAAAGAAACAATTTTAAGATACAGATTAGAAGACTCAAATGTTTATACAGCTTTCATTGATTTTAAAAAAGCTTTTGATAAAGTTAATCATTTCACATTAATAAGTAAACTTATTGAAGCAGGTATTCCACACTTTTATGCGAACATAATATTATATCTTTATAGAAATCAACTGGTTGCTACTAAGCATAAAGAATCAATATCAAAACCCTGGAAAATAATGAATGGAGTAAGACAGGGAGGAGTCTTGTCTCCGATATTATTTAATCTTTATATAGATAAGTGATTGAAAAAGTGTCTAAATGTAAAAAGGGGTGCACACTAGGAAATATATCCAGTAATATTAGTGCTTACGCTGACGATATTGTTTTATTAGCACCATCGTCATCGGGATTACAGTTTTTACTGAATATGCTTGGAAATGAAGCAAAAGAAATTGATATTGACATTAATATTAATAAATCATCATGCATGTATTTCAAAGACAATAAAGATAAAAACTTTAAGCCAAAGTTGATGCTATGTGGAGAGATATTGAATGTTGTTAATGAACAAAAGTATCTAGGGTTTATAATAGATGATAATTTAAATAATGACAAAGACGTAATTAGGTGTCGTAACAAGTTTTATAATGAATTTAATTGTATTTTACGTAAATTTTCTAATGTTAATGTTAGGGTTTTTTACTCAGTTGTTCCAAAGTTACTGCTCAAGTTTTTATGGTTCTGAATTATGGTTTTATAACAAAAAGTGCAAACTTCCTCTTAAGCAATTTGCAATTGGTTACCACAAAGCAATAAAGAAAATGCTGAAATTAAAATATTGGGAAAGTAATCATCATGCATGTGAATTGGCTGGACTAATGACATTTAATAATTTAATGAATTGGTTAAAAATTAGATTTGCTCACAAATGTCTCCTAAAACCTTGCAAGTTTTTACAGAAATGTTTATTAAACCTATCGTTAGGAAAGGAAGTTAACCATATCCTATTACATGAATATGACGTATCAGATTTGAAAACTAATGATATAAATGCTATCAAGTCAAGAATTATGTTTGTACAAAACCATGAACCTAGAATGCGGTAATGTATGAGGTTACTGTTATCTCTATTGTATATATGTAAAAAGTTAATTGTGTTGCCTTTTATGAAAAAAAAAAATTGAGTCTGAGTCTATCTGTATATATGTAAAATGTTACCATGTAACCTTTTATGAAATAAAGAATTAACTAACTAACTAACTAACTGTCTATCTAGCTATCTATCTATCTATCTATCTATCTATCTATCTATCTATCTATCTATCTATCTATCTATCTATCTATCTATCTATCTATCTATCTATCTATCTATCTATCTATCTATCTATCTATCTATCTATCTATCTATCTATCTATCTATCTATCTATCTATCTATCTATCTATCTATCTATCTATCTATCTATCTATCTATCTATCTATCTGGCTGGCTGGCTGGCTGGCTGGCTGGCTGGCTGGCTGGCTGGCTGGCTGGCTGTGTAAATATATTGATGCGTGTGTGAACTGTATAGAAGTGTGCATGTCATAGTTTTAAGGTATACCGCTTTTGTATAGATTTTCGCTACTGGTTTGATGTAATGAGAATAATATAGAATGAGTGTATTTCATCATCAACACACAACCATCTGGCTATATCCAACCTTGCACGGAAATAATACTGGCATTATATATATATACGCTTCACCTGTTTTCATATATATTACTTCAAATGATACATCAAACTCACCCTAAAGGACGATAGGAGCAGTTTATGTGAGCTGTATATAATGTGATACGACTAATACTATCGCCAATCTCCTGTCCAGATATGTATAACTTGACTCATAGTTAAGGGGAGATTTTCACATGGTGGAGTTTTTTCTTGACCCCTTTCTCCCTCATGTTTTGCCTCATTGTTTTTTTAGATTTTTTAGACAGTCCCCCCATTAGTTTGGCGATTGTAAGAATTTTCGCCCCATTTCTGTCAATTTTAAGGCTTTTCGTGCCATATAGGTGTTGATTTTTTTCCCAGCGAAAAAGGTGAACGGTATTGTGGAAGAACTACCCGAGGAACGAGTTGACTTGTTGGCGAACTGAGGTGGGTAAATTCAATATCTGGCTGACAATCGGCTGTCGGTGCAGGGAAAAGAGAATTTGTGAGTCAGACGATGCAATTCCCGCGTACCTGGAACCGCTGACGAGGTTATAGGAACTCTAGGGGTATACCGTACAGTCGCCCAAATAAGTGATATCTCGGCACCAGTTTATCTATCTATCTATCTATATGCTCAGGCCCAATCCCCACTTTTCCCATTTTTTTATTTATATTTTTTATTTTTTTATTTTTTTCTTGGGGGTGGCCAACTCAAGACAGAGCAAGAATAGGGAAAACACAAAACACAACATAAAACAACGACCTAACAGTTTATGTGTTGATCAATAATTGGTATCAACAATATTTACACATAATGTATTCCTTTGGAGTGAGATATCCAAACCATGTTCCTACACGGAGCCACCCTATTCAACATCTGACAGACATTAGGACAGCACAGAGCGAGCCAAACGTAATGCCAGCTGAGACATGACTTATTAGTGCCACTGTAGTACACTCGGATACCATGGTCTTTAGCCCACTCATGCGAATATGTGGACCCCCCCCCCCCTATGTATTTTCTGTGTGCAATTATAATTATCTGGGCTGATTTTGGGATAGAACTTGCTTCTCAATAAATAGTATTAAATAGCTGTGTAGTTGTGTAATAGTCATAGTCTAAATAGTTGTGTAATAGTCATAGTCTAAATAGCTGTGTAGTTGTGTAATAGTCATAGTCTAAATAGTTGTGTAATAGTCATAGTCTAAATAGCTGTGTAGTTGTGTAATAGTCATAGTCTAAATAGTTGTGTAGTTGTGTAATAGTATTAAATAGTTGTGTAGTTGACCTTACGTGCCAATTAGGTGTCAATATTTTCCTGGCGAGCGATAGCGAGGCCTGTAAATTAGGAGAAACCGGCATTCGGCCTGGACATATGTCTACCCAAAAATGTACACATTTATCTCTAATGGGGGTCTTGGGGGTACTTTTATAAACTTGATGGAGGACTTGGGAGCAAACTAAAAACCTCCCCTTTATGATTAATGACTTATGCTTAAGGGGAGGTATTTAGTTTGTTCCCTAGACCTCCAGCAAGCTTAAAATTACACCCCCTTGAGTCCCTTTAAAGATTAATTTGTACATTTTTTGGTAGAAAAATGTCCCGGCCGAAGGCCGTTTCTTCTTAAATTACAGGCTCGCTATCGCTCGCCAGGATAAAATCGACACCTGAATGGCACGAAAGGTTTTAAAATGGGGCGAAAGTTCTTAAAATCGCCAAACTAACGGGGCGAACGTTTTATAATATCAAAAGCAATGGGGCTAAACATGAGGGAGAAAGGGGTCAAGAAAAAAAATCCATCAAGTGGAGATCTCCCCTTACAGGCTCTCCCATTCAAACCAACTGTATATGGGTAAAAGACTTTCTCACATAACACACTACAGAATCACACTCTCTCTCTCTCTCTCTCTCTCTCTCTCTCTCTCTCTCTCTCTCTCTCTCTCTCTCTCTCTCTCTCTCTCTCTCTTCTTATTCTTCTTCTTCTTCTTTGCTATCCTTTCCTTCCACTGTACGTTACTCTCGGGTTAGCTATCTCTACTAAGAATTAAGTCCTGACCACCTCGCTGGGATCGTAAGGTCTGTGTGGTCAGTGTATATATGTAAATATATGTAAATTCTCTCTCTCTCTCTCTCTCTCTCTCTCTCTCTCTCTCTCTCTCTCTCTCTCATACATATATATACACAGTAGTGTTGGGTCAAGGACAGAGATGAACAGAATCCATTTCATAGTTCAGGGCACATCGTGATGGTTCGCTTGTCATCAGGGTTGTATCCAGCTGTGTGTGTGTGAGTGAGTGAGTGAGTGTGTGTGAGTGTGTTTCAAGCCGTAAACGAGGGCTGAAGAGAGTAAACAGGTAAACAACGGTAATGACCGCTATTAACCCGGGGCAACACAAGGGGAGAGAGAGAGAGAGAGTAAACAGGTAAACAACGGTAATGACCGCTATTAACCCGGGGCAACACAAGGGGAGAGAGAGAGAGAGAGAGAGAGTAAACAGGTAAACAACGGTAATGACCGCTATTAACCCGGGGCAACACAAGGGGAGAGAGAGAGAGAGAGAGAGAGAGTAAACAGGTAAACAACGGTAATGACCGCTATTAACCCGGGGCAACACAAGGGGAGAGAGAGAGTGAGAGTGAGAGTAAACAGGTAAACAACAGTAATGACCGTATTAACCCGGGGCAACACAAGGGGAGAGAGAGAGAGAGAGAGTAAACAGGTAAACAACGGTAATGACCGCTATTAACCCGGGGCAACACAAGGGGAGAGAGAGAGAGAGAGAGAGACGGTAAGAGAGTGAGAGTGAGAGTAAACAGGTAAACAACAGTAATAACCGCTATTAACCCGGGGCAACACAAGGAGAAAGTGAGAGTTAGAGAGAGAGAGAGAGAGAGAGCTAATAGAAGTACTTAAGGAGGATGGGCGTATTTATTTGATCATTTATCTATCTTTATATTGTGTTCTATAGCTTACTCCATAGACCTCCATCAAACTTTAAACAAAAAACTTAGCCCCTCCTTCAAGATAAATTTGTACATTTTTCGATAGAAATGTTTCCCGGCCGAAGGCCAGTTCCTCTCAAATCACAGGTTCGCTATCGCTCGCCAGGATAAAATCGACACGAAAAGTCTAAATATTGAGAAAGAAATGGGTCGAAAGGTCTTGAAATCACCAAATTATTGGGCCGAACGTCTTAATATCTGAAAACTAATGGGGCTAAACATGAGGAAGCAGGGGGACCAGAAAAACGAGCCATATCCCCTTAAAGAGAGAGGGAGAGAGGAGATAAGCCCACACACACACACACACACACACACACAAGGGGAGAGAGAGAGAGAGGGTAATAAAAGGGTTACGAGTGTTAACCCGGTGTCACACGAGCCCTTTTTCCGACAATTTTCGATGATCAAAGTTTTTTCTCGTAATATTTTGAGGCTTTTTCACATCGGCATCGGAAACTAGACTGAAGGTAGATTGCATAAGGTGGCTGAATTCTGATATAACTGAGATTTTAAAGCTGCCAGACAAAAATTGCTCATAAATATTGACGGAAAAAGCACCCGTGTAATACCGCCTTTACGGAGGAGAGGGCAGACAGAGAATTATACCATATACTGTTTTTTACCTGAAAAAATGTTTACTCCATTACCTGCTGATGTCTTGATATTTAATGGCAATGTAAGTAACTGGTATATCTCTGTATCGTGTAAATGCTAGGTTTTCACAATTAACACCACACTTTTTAGCTGGTTCCATGCCATCTCAACCAGTAGACCATTTCAACCAGTAGCTCTCAACCAGTACCAAATTAACCCAGACCAACCAAACCAGTGCCAAAATATAGTACTAACCTAACCTAACCTAACCTAACCGTATTGTTTGATTTAGTACTGGTTGAGAGCTACTGGTTGAAATGGTCTACTGGTTGAGTTGACCGGTCACCTTTTTAGCTATATGCACTTCGTAAAAGCAGAGTAATTAAGATTGAGATAAGTACATCATGGCTTATTACTTAGTGATCTGTGTTGTTAAGGTCATTGCAACAATGCCCTCAGGCTTATAAAGTCTCATATCTATCAGGTAGATCATAGAGCGTGGTAGTTGGGCAGACATTTTCACACTCTGTCTTCACTTTGGAGTCCCACAGGGATTAGTTTTAGGCCCAGTTTTGTTCGCAGTTTACACTGGTAGCCTGCCATATCTGTTCCATGCACATGATATTTCTCATCACTTCTATGGCTATGATGCGAATATGTTGATTAAAATAACTAATATAAAGGACACTAGGAAAATAATTGAGTCCCTATTGCCCGACATTATAATCTGGATGAGGAGGAGAAGACTTATTTTGAATGATAGCAAGACTGAAATCATTATAATCAGAGGAAATCGAAGATGTGAAGATGCTGATATAACCTAGTCTTTTGACATTGGTGAGTATCAGCTCCGTCTAGTGAATTATCTCCGAAACTTTGAAACTTATTATAACTCAAAGCTAAATTATAGTGAACACATTAACCAGGTTAGCAGGAGCTGCAATTAGCAAACCAGCACATCAGCCCCTAGATAATATAATAAACTGCGGCTTTCCAATAGACTAATAACTTCCATTGAGTCTTTTTCGAGGGAGCTCAACGCTTTTCTTTTCTTGAAAAGTTAGGATCTCCAAAGAGGTGTCATGACTGACAGTTACTGGGTGTAAATGTGTGGTTCTTTTTATAATTATTTAGCATTGAGGTTCTTCTTAAGGGGAGGTATTTAGCTTGTTCCCTAGACCTCCATCAAGCTTAAAATTACACCCCCTTGAGTCCCTTTCAAGATTAATTTGTACATTTTTCGGTAGAAAAATGTCCCGGCCAAAGGCCGGTTCCTCTTACATTACAGGCTCGCTATCGCTCGCCAGGATAAAATAGACACCTGAATGGCACGAAAGGTCTTAATATGGGGTGAAAGTTCTTAAAATCGCTAAACTAATGGGGCAAATGTTTTATAATATCAAAAGCAATGGGGCTAAACATGAGGGAGAAAGGGGTCAAGAAAAAAATCCCTCAAGTGGAGATCTCCCCTTAACTGGTGACTCGAGCGCTAATGAAGTCATGTGTATTGAAAGAACTGGCATTTTGTTTGAAAGAAAAGATTAAATTATTATAATTATTAGTATTAGTAATAGTATTATGATTATTAGGCTATTATTATTATTATTATTATTATTATTATTATTATTATTATTATCACTGCTTCCTCATCTTTCCCCTACTTTCCTGTACTTCCTTTAATAATTTGTTTGGAAATCTTTCGTTCTTCCCTTCTAATGTCCTCCCCTCTCCCTTACACGGTCTCCTTCTTCTCCTCTTGCTCGGTTTAATTTAATTAGCATCCTATTTCCCTTCCACCTCCCTTTAAGAGAGAGAGAGAGAGAGAGAGAGAGAGAGAGAGAGAGAGAGAGAGAGAGGAGGGAAAGGAGGAAGGGTTAGAGAAAGAGAACGAGCTTTTCTTGTTTCTCCTTACACAACAACAAAAAATATATATATATATACCGGTATATATATAGATATATAGATATAGATATATATATATATATATATATATATATATATATATATATATACTGTATATATAGATATATTATATATTATATATATATATATATATATAGATATATATATATATATATACATATATATATATATATATATTATATATATATATATATATATATATATATATATATATATATATATATATATTAAATAGACAGATACATTGATTAATAAAAGAGAAACATTTTGGTATGAAGACATTTTGGAGCGTTGGTATACCTTATTGTGTAGACTGACACACACATACCATAAAGAATAAGGCATTTACGCATTAGCTTCATTTTATCCTCAATTGCAATCGAATTTGTCGAGAAGTCTAGAGGAGTGACCAGAACTACTACGTGACTGGAATGTGTGTGTGAGAGAGAGAGAGAGAGAGAGAGAGAGAGAGAGAGAGAGAGAGAGAGAGAGAGAGAGAGAGAGAGAGAGAGAGAGATAATATATATTACCTAAACTATCATATGACTTTACGGTGAGTGCGAAAGATATTTTCATGGTGAATATAGACAAACCATTCAGAACAGTCCTCTCATTAAAAAAAAATAAAAACAAATATATATATATAATATAATATATATTCTTTTCCTAAACTTGGCTTCCGATAGGTTATTTATTATATTTAGGATATGTTCGATCAACGTAGGCTAGATCTAATGTATTTAAACAAAATCACATAAACTACGTCTCTGCATGTACAACATCCGTGATTGCATCCTCTATTCCTAATGGAATTAAGCATCTTATTAAGGGGAGATTTCCACTTGAGGGATTTTTTTCTGGACCCCTTTCTCTCTCATGTTTAGCCCCATTGCTTTTTAGATTTTAAGACGTTCGCCCCATTAGTTTGGCGATTTTAAGACCCTCGCCCCATTTCTGTCAATTTTAAGACCATTCGTGACATTTAGGTGTCGATTTCTTCCTGGCGAGCGACAGCGAGCCTGTAATTTAAGGGGGCCCGGCCTTCGGTCGGGACATTTTTCTACCGAAAAATTTACAAATTTATCTTGAAAGGGGGTCTAGGGGGAGTAATTTTAAGCTTGATGGAAGTCTAGGGAATCAACTAAATACCTCCCCTTAAAACACACATTATCAAACCCATTTACCATGTGAAATATTTGTGTGAACTAACTTGGTAGTCTCCACGTTTCCCAGGCACGTGACCGGTCCTCATTCCTCTTCCTCCTAATCGATGTAATTATTGTGTAGCCTATCTTATAGTCTGACTATAAGTCTATTTGTTTCCACCTGAGGGTAAATTGCCATGTTGCTATCTTTGTTACTCAGCTATAAGGTAGAATTTGTAGCGAAATATGATGGTAATTATGAAAACTTGTTAATACGACACACAGCCATAGTAGTTTCACATTTTTTCCATTAGGTGTCGATAAATCAGCTCCTAAGGGATTCAATTTACCATCAGCTGGTAAATAATAGCATATAGTTGTTCTATGTATTGTTTTTTCCAGAATATTGGAGGGAAGAATTTATCAGCATAGTCCAGTAGTAAATAGACATTAGAGAGTTTAAGAATTACTCTTAATATGCCTTACATTAAAGCCCAATATGTAATTTCGATCAAATATGTCTATGCACTGCTTGGAAAGTTTTAAGTTACTGGAAAGCAGAACACCCAATTCCTTTTCCAAGACACTTTAAGAATAGGGGCCTAGTGATAATGAAGAGACAGTGACGGAGGAGCGTTGAGGAGGATGTTGGGCTATTTTTGCATGTATTCATTATTTTTGCATGTATTCATTATTTTTGCATGTATTCATTATTTTTCTAGTTTCCTCCCTAGACCTCCATCATATTTAAAAAAACATCCATTAGATCCCCCTTTTAGATTAATTTGTACCTTTTTCGGTAGAAATATTTCCCGGCCGAAGGCCGGTTCTTCCAACATTACAGCCTCACTATCGTTCGCCAGGGAAAAATCGACACCTAAATAGCACGAAAGGTCTAAATATTGACGGCGAAATGGGGCGAAAGGTCTTAAAATCGACTAAATAATGGGGCAAACATCTTAACATCTGAAAACTAATGGGGCTAAACATGGGGGATCCAGAAAACCGGCCCATCCCCCCTTAACCCCTTCTGTCTTCTCAAATTTAATCCGGCTACTATTAGACGATTATATTCAGTATATAAAGGGCTTCCACTAATTAACAGGCTTCGAGCTATATGACTTCACCCTTTGTACTGCCACAGATCCTTTTTAAGCTAAACAAAATCCTCTTAATACAGCTTGACTAAAATTAAAAGACGTCGCCGGTACAGAAGGGGTTAAGCGGAGATTTTTGTCCATATTTATTTATTTGTTCATTGAAATATTTATTTACTATATCTAGTTTCCTTCCAACACCTCCATCAAGCTTTTAAAAATACCCCTTCTAGATACACTTTTAAATTTCTCGGTAGAAAAATTTCCCGGCCTTCAACTACAGGCTCGCTATCGCTCGTCAGGAAGAAATCGACACCTAAATGGCACAAAAGGTCTTAAAATCGCCAAACTAATGGGGCTAGGCATGAGGGAGAAGGGGGTCGAGAGACAGTGGGATGTAGAGGCTTTGATATTTATTCATAACCTATTGTACAGTTCTCGGCATATAAGGCTACACCAGTTCGAATCTTTGAACCTTTAAAGCCAAGTTGTGAAGCATCTGGGCTATAATAAAGCATTGTATTGTCTCGTTTGTGTTCGATACTGATTCATACGGGTGTGTCGCCATTTATGCTCTTGACTGTACCTTTGAGCTAAACAACATATTAACAGTAAAACACATTTTGTTGTTAACCCCTTTCTTATGCACCTTGAAAATGTTTAGGTACCCCAAACCTCTTCAGTTTTCTTTCAATGGTGGTTTAAAGAAAACTATATTTTGAGGATTAACTTTATTAAATATTCCTGAGAAAAAAATATTTAAAAATAAAAACTGGCATCCCTGCACCTCAGGGGTTAATGTGTTATGCCCCGGCCGGGAATCAAACCCACGATCTTAAGAGTAAGAGCCAGGCCTCTTACCAACCATACTTTGAACTGATAAAAAGAATCTATATACTGTATATATATATATACATATATATGTGTGTGTGTTTGCCTGTAGAGAGACAGAGATAAGTGTGCGTGTGCGTGTGTGTGTGCGTGTCTGTGTATGAGTATTACAGTTCATTAACTGCCTTCGTTCACACCCTGCTCAAAATAATCCTCATTGATTTGGCCATGTGAATTTCAGACGACCTTCATAAAATAGATCCGGGGTGTTGTGATGAGCCGAGTTATATTTATTACTAAAACAACATCCGGGTATGACACATTCTCTCTCTCTCTCTCTCTCCTCTGCTATCATCACACACACATAACTTATAATTTATATAGTTATTCACATACAGGCACACCTTACATAAACACACTACATATGACATAGAATGGCACCAACAGCATCGCACTCTCTAACCTACGTTCATGCAACCTGAACTTGAATTGTTCTCATTCTGATGTCTGCTGATTATTTGTATTCCTTAAATTATGGGAGGTAATATTAACTAAAAATCTACTAGCAGCTGCAAAGATATTATACTAACATGTTGGTGTGTTTATGGGGAAGGGATGCAACCTTAACATTCAAACCCAAATCTACAAGAACAAAGTTCCAGTACAATTAAAGTTCAGCGATACTTTATATATACACACATATATATATATATATATATATATATATATATATATATATATATATATATATATATATATATATATATATATATATATATATATATATATATATATATATATATATACCAGCTGAGGTACTCGGCATTGCCCAGGGGAAAGATCAAAGCATGGGCTGTCTATCTTTGGGGGGGGGGGAGGGGGACAAAAATATTTTAGCTTAAAACCTTTTCTGGCACCTCCTTAGTATGCATGCCAAGTATGGGCTCAACTCAAATCAAGTAATAAAAGCCGCTTGGAGCCTCATTGAAGCAAGCAGCCGCCTCACCTTCAACGGAACTCGGCCAAGCTGGTTTACTTTCATCACTCGGTTCCAGGAAGAGGTGGGTGAAGGCTATTAACGCAAGTGTCCTCACCCGACTTTCTGGGAACTTATAATTTCTTGTTCACAGTTATGATATTGATGCAGTGTACACACATCCACACACACACACACAGGGAGAGAGAGAGAGACAGAGAGAGACCGAGAGAGTTACAAGGAGCTATAAAGAGTTAACAGGAATAGTTAGTATGTCAGAGACATTGCGGTCCATTCCAGGAACATATTTGAAGTGAAAGGAGAGAGACTGTTTAGTGCACTAAGCTCACTACAGAGTGTGCAAAGTACTATCTACTCTCTGCTTGAACTGCTCTACTGAAGAAAGAGAGAGAGAGAGAGAATAGAACCCTTGGCTAAATCTCTCTATATTATCCAGCCTTGCATCTTTAGTTACACTCTTTCTATACTACTGTAGAGGCTTTACTCTTGCCTCCCCCCCCCCTCTCTCTCTCTCTCTCTCTCTCTCTCTCTCTCTTTCTCTCTCTCTCTCTCTCTCTCTCTCTCTCTCTCAGTGTTGACTCCATCTCAGGTTAAGAGGGTTGTAATTCCAAGAGAAAATTATGTTCAATTAGTGACTGAGGCTTGTCTATTTTAAGCTATGCACACACAAAACTACTAGCAAACACCATTCACATGCACACACGTATCCATTATGCGTTAGAAGGAGGCTGTAGGCACCATCCGAACAGGGCGGTACTCCCGGGGAATGGTAGGTGGTTGATAAGGAGAGCTGGAACTCCTGTTTCACCATCTGGCCTCCCTAGCTGATCCTTTCTGTGCCTCATCAGTATTGAGGGCAACCCCAGCCTGCCCTCCCAAAGCCCTTGTCTTCCTATCAATACATTATACTATAAACCCCTTATATATATAAACCCCTTATATATATATATACAGTACTACACTGCCTTTGGAAAAAGAGAATATTTTAAGGGGAGGTATTTAGTTTGTTCCCTACGTTTTCATCAAGCTTAAAATTACACCCCCTAGACCCCCTTTCAAGATAAATTTGTAAATTTTTCGGTAGAAAAATGTCGAGGCCGGTTGCTCTTAAATTACAGGCTCGCTATCGCTCGCCAGGAAAAAAATGACACCTTAATGTGAAAGGTCTTAAAATTGACAGAAATGGTGCAAAATGTCTTAAATGTCCAAACTACTAGGGCGAACGTCTTAAAATCTCAAAAGCAATGGGGCTAAACATGAGGGAGAAAGGGGTCCAGAAAAAAATCCCTCGAGTGGAAATCTCCCCTTAATAATGATTAGGAAAATACACCAAGCCTCGGAGAGAGAGAGAGAGAGAGAGAGAGAGAGAGAGACCATATGCGTGTAACATTAGTGGCCTTTCCTCTAACTTCCCTTCTGTGGAACACCGTCTTTCTTCTACCAAACCTGACTTACTTTTCCTCACCGGCTTTTTGTTATTTCTGTCCTTTTCTCTCTTTCTCTGGCTTGTATCCATTCGGCCCAATCGGCCAACTATTTTAAGACGTTTATCCCCATCTAGGTGTCGATTTCTTCCTGGCGAGCGATAGCGAGCCAGCATTATATGAAGAAATCTGGCTTCGCCGGAGACATTTTTCTATCAAAAAATGTACAAATGTAGCCTGCTGTCTAATAAAAATAAAAAATATTTTGGCTCGCTACCGCTCACCAGTAAAAAAATACACATGGATGGGGATAAACGTCTTAAAACAGTAGGCTGAATTGGGCCAAATGGATACAAGCCAGAGAAAGATAGAAAAGGACAGAACAAAAACAGGTCTCCCCCCTCTTAAGGGTGGTCGATATCCCCTCGCTCCATTCACTCTAATATTGGAGTCTCTATTCATCGCTAGCAATTATGTATAGAAAATGTGTCACCTTCACCACTATCAGTCGTATCAATACCATCACCTATAGTACAGTCGCGCTAATAAGTCATGTCCCAGCTGTCATTACGTTTGGCTTGCTCTGTGCTGTATTAATGTCTGTCAGATGTTGAATAGGGTGGGGTAAGTGTAGGAACATGTTTTGTATATTTCACTCGATATGACGAAATGAAGCTTAGATATGGCGGTTACCAATTATTGATCAAAAAACATACTTGGTGCCGAGAGGTGACTTATTAGCGCGACTGTACACTCGGATACCATAGTCTCCAGTCCACTCGCACAAATTCGTCGAGCCCCTGTGGGTTTTCTTTATGCAATTATAATTATCTGGATTGATTTATGGATAGAACTTGCTTTTCAATAAATAGTATATATATATAGTTTTGTAGTTGATATAAATACAATAATATCAAAAGATTGGTTTCCAGAGATATACTTCCATATTTAGAAATAGGTACGGTCCACAAATAAATAGAAATAGGTACGGTCCACGAATAATTAGAAATAGGTACGGTCCACGAATAAATAGAAATAGGTACGGTCCACGAATAATTAGAAATAGGTACGGTCCACGAATAAATAGAAATAGGTACGGTCCACGAATAATTAGAAATAGGTACGGTCCACGAATAATTAGAAATAGGTACGGTCCACGAATAAATAGAAATAGGTACGGTCCACGAATAAATAGAAATAGGTACGGTCCACGAATAATTAGAAATAGGTACGATCCACGAATAATTAGAAATAGGTACGGTCCACGAATAATTAGAAATAGGTAAGGTCCACAAATAATTAGAAATAGGTACGGTCCACGAATAATTAGAAATAGGTACGGTCCCCGAATAATTAGAAATAGGTACGGTCCCCGAATAATTAGAAATAGGTACGGTCCACGAATAATTAGAAATAGGTACGGTCCACGAATAATTAGAAATAGGTACGGTCCACGAATATTTATGAGTGGGCTAGGGACTGTAGTATGCGACTGTACCATAACTATTACTATGATCACATGCATTGTAAAAAAACAAATCTATGTCAAAAATACACGGTAATGCTGAAGATAGAAGATTCAAATGTTTAGTCAAAGTACAGCACATCTTTTCGATCGTACTCTGTGACTTCCCTGTAAGCCATCACTAACCGGTTTTCTGGACCACTTTCTCCCTCATGTTTAGTTTTCAGATGTTAATATGACTGTTTTCCCCATTAGTTAGTCGATTTTAAGATCTTTCGCCCCATTTCTTCGTCAATATTTAGACCTTTCGTGCTATTTAGGTGTCGATTTTTTCCCTGGCGAATGATAGTGAGCCTGTAATGTTGGAAGAACCGGCCTTCGCCCGAGACTATTTTCTACCGAAAAAGTACAAATTAATCTAGAAGGGGGATCTAATGGATGTTTTTTTTTTTTTTTTAATTTGATGGAGGTCTAGGGAGGAAACTAGAAAAATAATGAATACATGCAAAAATCGCCCAAAAAGTAAACCATCCCACCTTAAGCCATTCCGTACCGGCGACGTCTTGTCAATTATATTCTAACCATATTTAGACGAGTTTGTCAGTTTATGAAGGTGCTGTGGTAGGAAAAAGGGTTAAGTGAGATAGTTCGAAGCTTGTTAATTGCCGGAGGCCCGTTTAATACTGAATAACATAGTTTAATAGGAGCCAGAGTGAAGTTAAAAGGACGGCACCGGTACTTTAGGGGTTAAAAGGACGGCACCGGTACTTTAGGGGTTAAAAGGACGGCACCGGTACTTTAGGGGTTAAAAGGACGGCACCGGTACTTTAGGGGTTAAAAGGACGACACCGGTACTTTAGGGGTTAAAAGGACGACACCGGTACTGTAGGGGTTAAAAGGACGGCACCGGTACTTTAGGGGTTAAAAGGACGGCACCGGTACTTTAGGGGTTAAAAGGACGGCACCGGTACATTAGGGGTTAAAAGGACGGCACCAGTACTTTAGGGGTTAAAAGGACGGCACCGGTACTTTAGGGGATAAAAGGACGGCACCGGTACTTTAGGGGTTAAAAGGACGGCACCGGTACTTTAGGGGTTAAAAGGACGGCACCGGTACTTTAGGGGTTAAAAGGACGACACCTGTACTGTAGGGGTTAAAAGGACGGCACCGGTACTGTAGGGGTTAAAAGGACGGCACCGGTACTTTAGGGGTTAAAAGGACGGCACCGGTACTTTAGGGGCTAAAAGGACGGCACCGGTACTTTAGGGCCTAAAAGGACGGCACCGGTACTTTAGGGGTTAAAAGGACGGCACCGGTACTTTAGGGGCTAAAAGGACGGCACCGGTACTTTAGGGGCTAAAAGGACGGCACCGGTACTGTAGGGGTTAAAAGGACGGCACCGGTACTTTAGGGGTTAAAAGGACGGCACCGGTACTTTAGGGGTTAAAAGGACGGCACCGGTACTTTAGGGGCTAAAAGGACGGCACCGGTACTTTAGGGGTTACAAATTATGATATCACATATAAGGAAAAAGAAACACGACCGTATTATCTATATATATATATATATGAATATTTATGCAAGAAACTCATCACTGCCAGTCAGCATTTTTTTACACATTTTCCTCGCTTCCTTGAATTGACCACCTGCGACTTTCAGGCTATAGGGAAGTTGGAGTGGTTTTACATTGATATTTAGCAGAATTACCAGCTAAAATGCGGCTGTAGTACATTTATAAATACACACAACTAAATTCAACCTACGTTTTATCCATTAGACAGCTACTGCATTATTGTATGTCTGTTTCATACCCATCTTTACGGCTTCAACTTCCTTATAGCCTGCAACTCGCAAGCGGTCAATTGAGGTACAGATACTACTACATAATTATATACATTCTGTTTCTTAAAGGGGGCCCACCTTTTGTTTTATTCTATCTCCTCTCTTTCTCTGGGTTGTATCCATTCGGCCCCATTTACCCTACTGTTTTAAGACTTATATCCCCATCAGGTGTCGATTTTTTCCTGGCGAGCGGTAGCGAGCCATCATATTTATTTGATTTGTTTTTTACAGCAGGCTAAATTTGTAAATTTTTCGATAGCAAAATTTTCCGGCGAAGCCGGATTTCTCCATGCAATGCTGGCTCGCTATCGCTCGCCAGGAAAAAAATCGACACCTGGATGGGGATAAAAGTCTTAAAACAGTAGGCTGAATGGGGCCGATTGGATATAAGCCAGAGAAAGAGAGAAAAGGAGAACAAAAAAGCAGGTGACCCCCCTTAACTATTTACTCATACTTGCAAGAGACGCGGAAAGGAGCACAACAATCTAATTTCAGGACAATATTAATGAAGGTCGAGATAAAGGTTAAAGGTCAAGGTTAGCCATATATACGTCTAATACCAACGACATTATTTGGGTAGCGTTCACCGAATTAGGCACATATATTTAAGGGATTTTCACTGAAGGTTTATTTTTCTGGACCCCCTTCTCCCTCGTGTTTAACCCCATTAGTTTTGGCGTTCTTTGAAGGTCACCCCATTAGTTTGGCGATTTCAAGACCTTTCACCCCATATCTGTCAATTTTAGACCTGTTGTGCCATATAGATTTCGAGTTTCTCCTGGCGAGCGAGAGCGAGCCTCTAATTTAGGAGGAATCGGCCATCGGCCGGAACATTTTTCTATAAAAAAATTACAAATTTATATCGCATCGGGTCTTGCGGGTATTTGTTTTTTTAAAGCTTGATAGAGGTCTAAGGAGTAAACTTAAAACCTCCCCTTATTTTTAAAGCTTGATAGAGGTCTAGGGAGTAAACTTAAAACCTCCCCTTTTTTTTAAAGCTTGATAGAGGTCTAGGGAGTACACTAAAAACCTCCCCTTATTTCTAAAGCTTGATAGAGGTCTAGGGAGTAAACTAAAAACCTCCCCTTATTTTTAAAGCTTGATAGAGGTCTAGGGAGTAAACTAAAAACCTCCCCTTATTTTTAAAGCTTGATAGAGGTCTAGGGAGTAAACTAAAAACCTCCCCTTATTTTTAAAGCTTGACATAGGTCTAGGGAGTAAACTAAAAACCTCCCCTTATTTTTAAAGCTTGATAGAGGTCTAGGGAGTAAACTAAAAACCTCCCCTTATTTTTAAAGCTTGATAGTGGTCTAGGGAGTAAACTAAAAACCTCCCCTTAATTTGCCAATGCAAGAAATGTATTCCTACATAAAGGTCAGGGTCAAAGGTCAAGATCGAAGGTCATTGTTTACATGTTTAGTAATATATTAAACAATCAGCAAACTCATGGTGTTAGTTACCTATACATAAATAACACACTTACCGGATTAAATAAAGATACTGGTCTTTAATAATCTTTAATAATATTTATCTTTAACCCTATTTGATATTTTGGAATACCTAGTCAAGCAACGGAGAAGTAAAGGAAATATTGTAGTGAACAGGTCGAGGTCACGGGTAAAGGTCATTTGGTAAGGTCAATGTAAGATCTTCACAATTGTGAGTATAAATTGAACTAAATTTACTCCTATTGTTATTCATGATATGGACATTATATTAGCCATTATTAAGACAAACATCTTCAGGCTCACAGGTCAAGGTAAAAAATGAATATATATATATATAATGTGAGCATAACAAAGTGGTGTATGGACAGCGATACATGGGTTACAATAGCTTACAGTTAGTGTGAATAAAAGGGGGAGGGGTCGTTTTTCTAGACACCCTTCTCCCTTATGCTAAGCCCCATTAGTTTGGCGATGCTAAGACCTTTTGTCCCATTTCTTTGCCAATACTATGACTCAGCGTTTCGCTTAGGTGTCAATTTTTTCCTGGCGAGCGAGAGCGAGCCTGTAATTTAAGAGGAACCGGCCTTCTGCCAGGACATTATCCTATCAAAAAATGTAAAGTTAACCTTGAAAGAGGGTCTTGGGCGGGTGTTTTATATACCAGCGACGGTGCACAGCCGTCGGTAGCCGTCGGTACAAATGTGACTCACCAGTATCAGCGGCGGCTCTCAGCCGTTCTACATGTTCTGCTAATATCTAGCTGGAGCTGCTAACATGACTTGGAGGCACTGCTGTGAGGAGTTGGTAACACTGCTGTGAGGAGTTGGTAACACTGCTGTGAGGAGCTGGTAACACTGCTGTGAGGAGCTGGTAACACTGTTGTGAGGAGCTGGTAACACTGCTGTGAGGAGTTGGTAACACTTATCATGGTCCCTCCCAGCTACTCCGGGCCGGCTGAGTCAGTTACCCACCAACTCTTGAGCTGAGAGGGTATTGTCTAATTGCTTTTGGCAACAAGTCTGGTACTGGAGGGTACTTTTTATCTACTATGCCCTGGTACAGTATGGGACAGTACATGGAAGGCTGTACTGTTAGATTCAGTGTTCCTTGGGCACTCACTAGCTGTTGAAGCCTTATCCAATGTCAACCAAACGCCACCATCCATTTACATGCCTCGGGACCTTTAGTATCTATAGAGATTCGTCTTGCCATCAGTTATGTCACCGAAGCACTCTTCGAAAAGTAGATAAGAGGTGCCGTTGTAAAGGCTTATCCCTTAATACCTTCACCTTCACATTGTCGGTTAGAATACACTGCGAATGCGGCCATCCTATTGAATAGCGTTCACAAAGTATTGAGAAAGTACTTAATCTTGAAAGTATTGAAACTCTGGCTATCATCTGGGTGGCAGGTACTTCGAGACTGCCAAACTGTATAGGCAAATAAACGCTAATCCCCAGTAGTAGAGTAGAGGGGAGGAGGAGGAAGAGAGAGAGGAGATAAGAAGGAAGGAGGAAGATAGGGAGGAGATAAGAATGAAGAAGGAAGAGAGAGAGGAGGTAAGAATGGAGGAGGAAGAAAGACAGGAGGTAAGAATGAAGGAGGAAGAGAGGGAGGAGATAAGAAGGAAGGAGGAAGAGAGGGAGGAGATAAGAAGGAAGGAGGAAGAGGAAGATAGGGAGGAGGAGGAGGAAGAAGAGTGCCCCCGCCTCTGTACTGCTGCCACGGTGTCTCCTCCTGGTGGAAAAATATAATATTAGTTCCTTATTATAGTTCCATTAAGGGGAGGTTTTTAGTTTGGTCCCTAGATATCCATCAAGCTTAAGATTACACCCCCTTGAGCCCCTTTCAAGATAAATTTGTACATTTTTCGGTAGAAAAATTTCCCGGCTGAAAGCCGGTTCCTCTTAAATTACAGGCTCGCTATCGCTCGCCAGGATAAAATCGACACCTAAATTGCACGAATGGTCCTAAAATTGACAGAAATGGGATGAAAGTTCTTAAAATCGTCAAAATAATGGGGCGAACGTCTTAAAAGTAGAAAAACAATGGGGCTAAACATGAGGGAGAAAGAAGTCAAGAAAAAACTCCCTCAAGTGGAAATCTCCCCTTAACAAACTAGTCAAAATAATCCAAACATAATTTACATAATTTGGTTTACAATAGATACCCTCCTTCAGTCTATCATGGTGATAATTGTTTTCATCATCATAACCCTTTCAGTAGCAGCGACGTCTTTTTGGTTTTATTTCAGCTACATTTAGACGATTATATGAAGCTTAGGAAGTATGTATGGTAGCTAAAAGGATTACTTGAGATAGTCCTGTAGTCGTTTAGCGGGTAGACATCCTTCCTGGGCTGAATAACACCGTCTAATTGTTGCCAGAATATAATGAAAAAGACGTCACCGGTACACAATGGGATAACCAGGATCAGTTTACGTCACCGGTACACAATGGGATAACCAGGATCAGTTGACGTCACCGGTACACCATGGGATAACCAGGATCAGTTTACGTCACCGGTACACAATGGGATAACCAGGATCAGTTTACGTCACCGGTACACAATGGGATAACCAGGATCAGTTTACGTCACCGGTACACAATGGGATAACCAGGATCAGTTTACGTCACCGGTACACAATGGGATAACCAGGATCAGTTTACTTCCACGGGAAACCCCTCGTAAAAGATGGCTATAGTGGAAGTACTTTTATGTTCTTCTGGCTGCCCTAAAATGTGGCCTTAGCAAAGAACTTCCTTATATATTGTAGGTGTCTTCTCCTGAACTTGACCTAACAGAACCTAAGCAAGGACTACCAATTATATATATATACAGTATAGTGTATATACTGCATATACTGTATATACACATATAATTTGTATAATATTTACTTGTCAATAATCATTATCTATCACGATCTTTAACCCCTTCTGTAGCGTCGACATCTTTTTAATTTAGTTATGGCTACTACTAATCGATTTGATTCAGTTTAGGAAGGATCTCTAGCAATTATAAGGCTTCGAACTATGGCAGTCAACCCTTTCAACTACCACAGATCCTTCTTAAGCTGCATTAAATATGTAAATATAGCTATAAATAAATATAACAAACGTCACTGGTACAGAAAGGCTTCACTCTACATACACATACAGATCTGCCTATATATGTCAACTTCATGTAGCCTAATATATATATATATATATTTTTTTTTTTTTTTTTTTTTTTTTTTTCCAGCTAACCTAATCCCACAAGGACCCCAATGGAAATACGCCTAACGGCCTTATTGGGCTATCCTTAGTTGGAATTATGCAAGGCTGGTACATGTCATATTTTGTAATATACTATGTGGTACCAACTCTGTAAATTGCTAACTGAATAAATATTATTATTATTATTATTATTATTATTAATATTATTACTTACTCTCCGAGACAAAGACGACAACGCGTGCTGGAATAACATTGGGAGGGATGCAGGAATAATTGCCAGAATCATGGTTCCTAGAGGGAGAAAGAGAATTGAATGGTTAGCTTGACAAACACACACATCGATTCAAGTTAATCATTATCAACATGTATTTATCTATTTATGTATTTATCTATATATATATACGTGTATATATATTTATTTTGCGTCTGCCATAGTTCTTTTCCAGTCTCTATAATTTTAATTGGTATTTTATTAACCCCTTCTATACCGGTGCCGTCCTTTTAGCTGTATTCTGGCTACTATTACACGGTTCTGTTCAGTTTAAAAGAGGCCTCCAGCAATTAGCAGTCTTCAAACTGTCTCACTTAACACTATTTACTACCACAGATCCTTCTTAAGCTGCACTAAATCATCTAACTATAGCTAGGTTAAAATAAAAAATAAAACACGTCGGTACAGTGAAGGTTAAGCTATGTTATCCCATTTCCGGAAAGTTACATCTACAAAAAAAGACGTCTCCGGTACAAAAGGGGTAATAAAAAGACGTCTCCGGTACAAAAGGGGTAATAAAAAGACGTCTCCGGTACAAAAGGGGTAATAAAAAGACGCCTCCGGTACAGAAGGGGTAATAAAAAGACGTCTCCGGTACAAAAGGGGTAATAAAAAGACGTCTCCTGTACAGAAGGGGTAATAAAAAAGACGTCTCCGGTACAGAAGGGGTAATAAAAAGACGTCTCCGGTACAAAAGGGGTAATAAAAAGACGTCTCCGGTACAAAAGGGGTAATAAAAACTCCACTCCCTGGGCATCATGTATGGTGAGGGTGGAGTGGGTTCCGGTGCCTCCCTCCTCCTCCTCCTCCTCCTCCTCCAACGCAGGAGCAACGCAGGTGCAACGCAGAGTCACTAAAATGATACCTAGATTGCGTAATAAACCGTACGAAGAGCGCTTAAAAGAACTAAATTTGTTTAGCTTAACAAAGCGCAGAATGAGAGGTGACCTAATAGAGGTGTTCAAAATCTTCAAGGGATTCAGCAACCTAAATGTAAGCGAATTATTTACGATCAATCAAGCAAACACGAGAAACAATGGTTATAAGATTATAGGCAAGCGTTTTCATTCTCACGAGGCGAAGCATTTCTTCTTCAACCGCGTTGTGAATAATTGGAACAGACTACCCTCGAACATTGTAAACTGTAATACTGTCGAAACATTTAAGAACCATCTGGATAAACACATGGCAAATAACCCCCGATTAACACAGTTTCTTTCAGAATAACGCGCAACGAAATGTCAACGCATACCGCAATGTATATTGATTTTCATACATCTATTCCCTTTCAGAATTGTAGTAAATAGAGTTAGCTTCGATTACAAATCAACTTCCTTTACTCCCTGTCCTATTCAAATTTCCGTGTCAGTTTGTTCCATACTACATGGTATTTTTCCTATCTGTTTCCATGCCAGCATTAGCTGGAGGGAGTGGTGGGTGGGGAGGAGCCTTCTTCTTTGCTATCCTTTTCTCTACCTCGTAGTCAGTAGATTAGTAGTTTTAGATATCCAAACTGCCCCGTAAGGACCAATAGGTCTGTTGCAGTTTGTTCTCCTTTGTATTCCCTTTGTATTCCTCCTCCTCTTCCTCTTCCGCCTCCTCCTCCTCCTATATAAAATCGTAGCCCCTAATTTTACCCATTACCTACTGTAGTAAGTATCAATTTAACTGCCTTGTATGTAAGTAAAGCTTTGCATATTAATTTGCTAATAAACAATATTGTTTACTAACTAACCGCCTACAGGGACTAACGCCGACACCATTTTGTAAACAAACCTTTTTTGGGGATTATACATATTAAATTCCAGCAAATTTTGTACCAAATTTAAGTGCATTCATTTATCTTTTCCCCCTAGATATATTCTTGACTTTTTCTCCTCAGACTGATTTTACTTTAAGCTAAGGGTGGTATTTGTACAAACTAACCTAGCCTAACCCAACCTGCCAAGCTTTTAACCTAACCCAAACCTAGCCTAGCCTATAGCCAGCCAATCTGGTTTATTATTAACTCTTGTAGATATTGTATTTGGTATCCTACTGTAGCTATATATATCTGTAATTTTAGTTGTTGCTTGCACGATCTTGTAATAACCTTTGACTGATACACTTTTTTATCTAAAAAGAGTAGGCTACTGCTTTACTAGGCTTCAGTGACACCAGGGTCATCTGTTGACACAGTATATTAACCCCTTGTGTGCAGTCACACTTTATTTTTATATAATCTCTATTTGGTGAATTGTATATTTAGTTACATATTCTGTTATACATATATTTGTTTAAGGTTAGGTTATCACACCTGGTAGCCTATTTCTGCGAATTTCAATTTTATTATATTCGGTTAGGCTATTCAACGCTGGTAGCCTATTATTGCGTATTTCAATTTAAAAAAAAAAACTTTTGGTTAGGCTATCGCCCCTGGAAGCCTAATTCTGCGTATCTCAACATTTTTGTTTTCGGTTAGGCTATCACCCCTGATATCCTATTTCTGCGTATTTCAGCATATTTGTTTTCGGTTGAAGTGATTGAAGTGTTTTTAAAGTGAGTGAAGTGTTGTAAAGTGAGTGAATTGTTTTTTAAGTGAGTGAAGTGATCTGAAGAAAGTGACTGTCACCATGCCTCGCGCTTGTGCGAACTGCGCCGGTAGGTTTGGTGAGTCCATGTTTGCTACTATCGATCTTCAAGTCTGCCGGCTCTGCCAGCAACGAGAGAATTTTACAGTGAAATTAGATGAAGCCTACAACAAGATCAACGTCCTCACCATGAAGCTGGAATCACTCCAAGAGTTTGTAACACTCAACGTTGGAGTGCCACAAACTTCAATTGTCACCGCAACTCCAGCAGCCACCAACGCCCCAACGTCAACTGCCAACAATTCAACGCCTACAGTAGCCATTTCAGCTGATGTTTCCGATACTCAAGATACAAATAGCGACTCTCTTCCCCCTCAAGACAACTTCCGTGTCGTGAGGAACAACGTTTGCCCCAAGACCAGGAAACACATACCGATTACCGAGTGTCAAAACCGTTTCCAGATATTCGCAGACTCAGATGACGAAGAGGAAATAGAAGAAGTCCGGCTCGTGGGAGACTCGATGATACGTGGTCAGCTCACAGAGTTTTGCGCCAGGGCACCTAAGACCAGGAAGCGTTTTTGTATCCCTGGTGGTGGTGTGGATGACGTAGTTGCAGCAGTTGACGAAGTATCAAAGCTGGCCCCTGCAAATACAATGTACGTCATCCACGTTGGATCCAACGATATATACAGCGAACCCGGTCGGAAGATTTGCTTTTAAAGTACCAGCAGCTGATCAAGTCGTTTAAGGAGAAGTCATCAAGGATCATCGTCTCAGGAATCGTCCCCCGGCTCGGTGTAGAGAGCCGATTTTACAACATAGCCACCAGCACAAATCGTTGTCTAGCAAACCTCTGCAGGAAGGAGAACGTGGGATTCGTCGACACCTGGGACAATTTCTACTACGATGACTATTTGTTTTCGGATGATGGAGTTCATCTGAACCAGGTGGGAGCAGCGCGTTTTGGGCGTCTTCTCAACGATGCGGTGAAGGATTTTCGGAGAAGAAATCGACTCAGCACAGGACAACCAGGAAGGAGGACCGAAGACAGCGAGGACGGCAATCTACAAAGGAATTAAATACTAATCCGTCAAGAACCGCGAATTTGGATAAAGCTCCACCAACACGACCCAAATTCAAAACCGTCAGGGATAACGACCGAGGACCGAGGACAGCCATGAATGTAAATGTAGATCCGACCAGAACCAAAAATTCGATGAAAGAACGATCTGCGAGTTCTAAAACCGCAACTTTAAAGGTTTTCTATGCAAACGCTCGTAGCATACGCAATAAATTTTCAGATTTAGAGGAACTAGTGTTTACAGAAAATTATGATGTGATTGGCATAACAGAATCTTGGCTCAATACACAAGATAGAGACTTTTTAGCAGAGTATTCACTTCCCGGTTATGTAATGTTTGAGAACAGCCGAATAAATAAAAATGGAGGTGGCGTTTTATTTTATATCAAAGAAAGTCTTAACCCGACCCTCGTGTCAAAACCTCAAATTGTGAACGTCGACACATCTTTTGTGCTAATAAAGAATAATAAAGGTACAAAAATAATACTTGCGTTAATATACAGACCTCCAGCTCAATCAGTGCAAACTGACCGAGAAATTTACGAACAAATTGCAGATGTAAGTAACTCACAAGATACCGTAATTTTTGGCGGCTTTAATTTACCTGTGACCAAGTGGGGCGATACTCTTACTTCACACTCCGGACATGACTTGTATACGAACTTGCAAGAGAGTTCGCTTTATCAATTTGTTCGAATGCCGACCCGTGGTAATAACGTTCTTGACATTGTACTTGCAACAAAAGAAGAATTGATAGAGAATTTGAATGTTGGTGATGAATTCAGTAACAGCGACCATCGTACGATAACTTTCACTTTAAAGTCTACTAGTAACGAACCAAATAGTAGCATCGAAAAAGTCCCTAATTTCAAGAAAGCAAACTTCCATAAACTTAGAGCTATGTTTAAAGAAACTGACTGGAGCTTTTTAATTAACAATAACGACATAAATACATCTTGGAAGTTATTCGAAACCACTTACCTAAAAGCAGTGCAAGACTGCATACCATCGAAAATACGGCGTCCAGGCCATAATAATAAGCCCAAATGGTGGAATAAAGATATTTCAAACTGCCTGCTTGCTAAAAAATGTGCTAATGATAGATTAAAATCCTCACAAAATGACGAAGAACGGGTGAAATTTGTAGAGCTACGACGCAAAGCCAAAAAGTTAATTAAGCAAAGTAAAAAGACCTTAGAGTTACATATTGCGAATCAAAGTAAAACAAACCCGAAAGAATTCTATAGTTATATCAGAAAGAAAAAAGTAGTTACTTCAACTGTTGGACCGTTAGTCGATGAAAAAGGAGAATACACCAAAGACGAAGTACAAATGAGTAATGCCCTCAATACCTTCTTTGCATCAGTTTTTACAACAGAAGACCTCAGTGATATCCCTACACCATCGCCGATTCAGATTGATAATTCAGATGTTCTAAGCAATATCACCGTTACAGAGAGAGAGTATTGAATTGTTTAGATAAACTCAAGGTAAATAAAACGCCAGGACCTGATACAATCTCGCCTAGAGTTCTAAAGGAAGCTAAGAATGAGCTCTCCAAACCCACTGACATTACTATTCAATAAATCCTTGCAGTCTGGAACTATGCCTGATCAGTGGAAGCTAGCCAACGTAACACCGATATTCAAAAAAGGCAGCAAATCCCTACCCAGTAACTATCGTCCAATTAGCTTAACCTCAGTTGTATGTAAAATGCTAGAAACGGTCATACGAGACAGACTCGTAAATCACTTGGAGGAAAATAACATACTTAAAGATACTCAACACGGCTTTCGTAAAAAACGTTCCTGTTTAACAAACCTCTTAGACTTCTTCCACGATATCCTCAACCTCTACGATGAGAGTAAAGCTGTAGATATTATATACCTAAAGGCCTTTGACAAAGTTCCCCACAAACGTTTACTGCTAAACTAAAAGCGCATGGAATACAAGACGGTGTGTTGAAATGGATAGAAAATTGGCTCAGCAACAGAAAGCAAAGGGTAGTCATAAACGGTAAGGCATCTAAATGGACCAATGTAAGTAGCGGGGTACCCCAGGGATCGGTACTAGGACCAATTCTCTTTCTAATTTACATCAACGACATAGATGAGGGTCTCACCTGCACAATCTCAAAATTTGCTGACGATACAAAAATTGCAAATAGCGTACTCTCAAAAGAACAAGTTGACGATATGCAACACAATCTAGATAAATTGTCATGTTGGGCCCAAATTTGGCAAAATGAGTTTCAATGCGGATAAATGTAAAGTACTACATGTCGGATACCTAAATGAGAAAGCAAACTATTCGATGAATGGCACTCAGCTTAAGAATGTAAACAGAGAAACTGATCTGGGAGTAAACAATATCGAGTAACCTAAAACCGAGTCAAACAATGCTCAGAAGTTGTTAAGAAGGCAAACAAAATAATTGGCTTTATAGGCAGGTCATTTGAGCATAAATCCAAAGAAGTTATCCTAACCCTTTACAATTCCTTAGTCCGCCCTCTTCTGGAATACTGCGTTCAATCCTGGTGCCCTTATTACCAAAAAGATATAAACAAGCTAGAACGAGTTCAACGTAGAGTTACCAAAATGATACCTAGCCTAAAGAACAAACCATACGAAGAGCGTCTTAGAGAATTAAATCTATTTCCTTTAACCAGCGCAGATTAAGAGGCGACTTAATTCAAGTGTTCAAAATCATCAAAGGCATCGACAATATGAACTGTAGTAAGTACTTCACTATCGACCAATCTAATTACACGCGGGGAAACGGTTGCAAAATTATTGGTAAATCTTTTAACTCGCACGAATCTAAGAATTTCTTCTTCAATCGAGTTGTCAACTTGTGGAATGGGCTTCCCCGAGACGTTATAGACTGCAGCACCGTTGATTCATTTAAATTCCGCCTAGACAAATATCTCGCATCAAACCCGCGACTGACTGCGTTTGTAAATGAATAACTTTATCCTCCCCTCAGTTACTAACCCATATGTCCCCTACTAACTTCCTAGTCCTGCCACGTTAGTGGCAGGGCAGTAGTTCCCTTTCCAATGTTCCCTTACCCACTCTAAACCACTGTTTGGACACTTGATCCTCAGTGTTTTGGAGGACAAGCAACCTAGAAGGGTCACTAGATCTGTTGTTGCTTGATTTCCTTTGTACTCCTTTGTACTCCTCCTCCTCCTCCTCCTCCTCCTCCACTCTGGTCATAACGTTCAGTCGGTCGTCATAGTTCATCCAGTAGTGGTGACATTCTTTTTATTTTGGTAACTATTAGCCGATTATATTTTGCTTAAGAAGGACGTCTACCCATTATATAAGGCCACAGACTATCTAAATTAACCCTTTTTTACTACCACAAATCCTTCTTAAACTGCATGAAATCGTCTCAACATAACTATAATAAAAACAAAAAGACGTGGCCGGTACTGAAGGGGTTAAAAACTATATATTCACTTACTGAGCATCATGTATGGTGAGGGTGGAGTGGGTCCCGGTACGTCCACCTTCCTCCACCACCCCGTCCTCCTCCACTCGGGTCATAACGTTCAGTCGGTCGTTATAGTTCACCATCAGTTCACCGTGGTACCAGAACACGAAGGGTGGCTGGCTCTGAGGGGAAAGTAAGAACAAGGATTATATAGAAAAGAACAGAGAAAAAGAACTAAATAACACCGTGTTTGATCATAAAGGGTCGAAAATAACAGAACACAACTAGGACTGTATCTTAAAAAATTTACTCCTAGAGGCTCTGGGAGGAAATATGAGAAAAGATCAAGGACTTCATATTAACTTCATTGCTCCTAGAGGCTCTGGGAGGAAATATGAGAAAAGAACAAGGACTTCATATTAACTTCATTGCTCCTAGAGGCTCTGGGAGGAAATATGAGAAAATATCAAGGACTTCATATTAACTTCATTGCTCCTAGAGGCTCTGGGAGGAAATATGAGAAAAGAACAAGGACTTCATATTAACTTCATTGCTCCTAGAGGCTCTGGGAGGAAATATGAGAAAAGATCAAGGACTTCATATTAACTTCATTGCTCCTAGAGGCTCTGGGAGGAAATATGAGAAAAGATCAAGGACTTCATATTAACTTCATTGCTCCTAGAGGCTCTGGGAGGAAATATGAGAAAAGATCAAGGACTTCATATTAACTTTATTGCTCCTAGAGGCTCTGGGAGGAAATACGAGAAAAGAACAAGGACTACGTATTAGCATTTTTACTCCTAGAAGCTCTGGTAGGAAACAAGAGGAAAGAACATTGACTACATAGTAAAGATTTTACTCCTAGAGGCTCCTGGGTGAGAAAAGAACAAAAACAAGGACTATATATTAACATTTGTTCTCCTAGAGTCTCTGGTTTAAACAAGAGAAAATATAAAGGACTATATATTAACATGTTTGCATATTCTAGAACACTATATCGTGGTCTTAAGGGGAGGTTTTTAGTTTGGTCCCTAGATATCCTTCAAGCTTAAGATTACACCTCCTTGAGCCCCTTTCAAGATAAATTTGTACATTTTTCGGTAGAAAAATGTCCCGGCTGAAAGCCGGTTCCTCTTAAATTACAGGCTCGCTATCGCTCGCCAGGATAAAATCGACACCTAAATGGCACGAAAAGTCTTAAAATTGACAGAAATGGGTTGAAAGTTCTTAAAATCGTCAAAATAATGGGGCAAACGTCTTAAAATTAGAAAAACAATGAGGCTAAACATGAGGGAGAAAGGAGTCGAGAAAAAATCCCTCAAGTGGAAATCTCCCCTTAAGGTTCTAAAGTTATACCGAACTGAATTGCAACTTCTCAATATTTACATTTCGAAGGTTGGTGTTGCTGTTCGAGAGTCCATATTGGGCCAGAATAATGTCTTAGAAAGTACAGTCGCGCTAATAAGTCATGTTTCTGCACCTAGTATATTTTGATCAATAATTGGTATCGGCAATGTCTAAAACTTGACATTTTCTTTTCGAGTGAGACATTTAAACATGTTCCTACACTTAGCCACCCTAGTCAACATCTGACAGCCAATAATACAGCACAGAGCAAGCCAAACGTAATGACAGCTGGGACATGACTTATTAGCGCGACCGTACGCCTGTTCATTTGAGCTGATGGTAAATTGAATCCCTTAAGGGGAGGTATTTAGTTTGTTCCCTACTTTTTCATCAAGCTTAAAAGTACACCCCCTAGACCCCTTTTCAAGATAAATTTGTACATTTTTCGGTAGAAAAATGTCCTGGCCGGAGGCCGGTTGCTCTTAAATTACAGGCTCGCTATCGCTCGCCAGGAAAAAATCGACACCTTAACGGCACGAAAGGTCTTAAAATTGACAGAAATGGGGCAAAATGTCTTAACATATCCAAACTACTAGGGCGAAGGTCTTAAAATCTCAAAAGCAATGGGGCTAAACATGAGGGAGAAAGGGGTCCAGAAAAAAATCCCTCGAGTGGATATCTCCCTTTAACAACTGATTTCTCAAACTTTATGAACAAACTTCAATATCTCTACATCCTAATATTGCCAACTTTTCAGAATTAACAACTTATTTCGCTACAAAATGTTCGTAATAGCTGAGTGATCCATTGACCACTTGCGAGTTTCGTTCTATAAGGAAGTTGGAGCTGTAGTCATCGATATTTAGCGGAATTACCAGCTTAAAATGCGGTTCTCGTACATTTATAAATACATAAAACCAAATTCAACATACTCTTTACGACCCATCTGAAACTTACATTATCATGACATTTCTGTTTACTATCGATGTCTACAGCTCCAACTTCCTTGTAGAACGAAACTCGCAAGTGGTCAATTACCCCTCTGACTTCCATATACCCCTCCAAATCGAATTGAAATCGTCTAATAATGGCAAAAACAATAACAAATATACAAGATACAAAAATAAAAATAAAAACTATACGCATCATCGTATCTTGCCACTACTTGGAGACCAAAACGGCTTCAACCACACCAGCTGATACTCCCTCCCTTCTTCCTACCTCCTTGATCATTACCTACCATTTCTTTTTCATTTTCTTTTTCTTCCAAGTCGGAGAACGAGATCTTCTCCAGACTTTATGAGGTGTGTCGAGATCAGTGTACAAAGGAGTACAAAGGAGTACAAAAGAGTACAAAGGAAATCAAGCAACAACAGATCTAGTGACCCTTCTAGGTTGCTTGTCCTCCAAAACACTGAGGATCAAGTGTCCAAACAGTGGTTTAGAGTGGGTAAGGGAACATTGGAAAGGGAATTACTGCCCTGGAACTAATGTCCGTGGCAGGATTAGGAAGTTAGTAGGGGACAGATGGGTTAGTAACTGAGGGGGGGATAAAATAAAGTTATTCATTTACAAACGCAGTCAGTCGCGGGTTTGATGCGAGATATTTGTCTAGGCGGAGTTTAAATGAATCAACGGTGATGCAGTCTATAACGTTTCGGGGAAGCCCATTCCACAAGTTGACAACTCGATTGAAGAAGAAATTCTTAGATTCGTGTGAGTTAAAAGATTTACCAATAATTTTGCAACCGTTTCCCCGCGTGTAATTAGATTGGTCGATAGTGAAGTACTTACTACAGTTCATATTGTCGATGCCTTTGATGATTTTGAACACTTGAATTAAGTCACCTCTTAATCTGCGCTGGGTTAAAGGAAATAGATTTAATTCTCTAAGACGCTCTTCGTATGGTTTGTTCTTTAGGCTAGGTATCATTTTGGTAACTCTACGTTGAACTCGTTCTAGCTTGTTTATATCTTTTTGGTAATAAGGGCACCAGGATTGAACGCAGTATTCCAGAAGAGGGCGGACTAATGAATTGTAAAGGGTTAGGATAACTTCTTTGGATTTATGCTCAAATGACCTGCCTATAAAGCCAATTATTTTGTTTGCCTTCTTAACAACTTCTGAACATTGTTGACTCGGTTTTAGGTTACTCGATAGTGTGTATGAGAGCGCGCGGGCGTGTGTGTGTGTGTGTGTGTGTGTGTGTGCGTTTGTTTTTTTTTTTTTTTTTTGTTTTTTTTCCTATATATATATATATGTGTGTGTGTGTGTCAATACTAGAGAGAAAGAGTGTGTGTGTGTTAGGGGATGGATAGGTTTATTTGAGTCTATATTTGTATAATTATGCTTTAGAAATTTGTCCTGGTGTGTGTGTGTGTGTGTTTGTGTGTGTGTGTGTTTGTGTGTGTGTGTGTTTGTGTGTGTGTGTGTTTGTGTGTGTGTGTGTTTGTGTGTGTGTGCTAGGGGATGGATAGGTATATTTGAGTCTATAATTGTATTTGCTTTATAAATTTGTCATTGTGTGTGTGTGTGTGTCTGTGTGTCTGTGTGTGTGGGTGTGGGTGTATTAGGGGATGGATAGTTATGCATAGGCTTTATACATTTGTCATAGTGTGTATGTGTGTGTGTGTGTGGGTGTGCATAATGTGTACAGGAGTCTACGTGCCTACGTGCCCCAACTAACCTTGTGTATAACACATACAAGGGTGACGTTATCCCCCTCCTGTACGTGCAGTTCCCGCGGCCCCAGGATGGCTGCACGGGGGGTGTTCACGTGCAGGTTGACGAACTGAGACAGCACGCCCGTACCCGTGTACATCTGGTGAGGAGAGAGAGAACAAAAACAGGCACGTGAGAAAAACACGTACTTATATGCCTTATTTTCAAGACTAGTTTGTTTATCTATTCTATATTAATACCGGTATTTATATTTGTTTATATGTCTTATATTAATACCGGTATTTATATTTGTTTATATGTCTTATATTAATACCGGTATTTATATTTGTTTATCTATCCTATATTATTACCGGTATTTATATTTGTTTATCTATCCTATATTATTACCGGTATTTATATTTGTTTATTCTATCCTATATTATTACCGGTATTTATATTTGTTTGTTCCTTATACCTCAACCAAGCTTAAGGGGAGGTTTTTAGTGTGTTCCCTAGACCTCCATCAAGCTTAAAATGACACCCTTTCAAGATAAATGTGTACATTTTTCGGTAGAAAAATGTCCCGGCCTCTTAAATTACAGGCTCGCTATCGCTCGCCAGAAAAAAATTGACACCTAAATTGCATGAAAGGTCTTAAAATTGACATAAATTGGGCGAAAGGTCTTAATTATGGGGCGAACGTCTTAAAATATCAAAAGCAATGGGGTGAACATGAGGGAGAAAGGGGTCCAGAAAAATAATCCCTCAAGTGGAAATCTCCCCTTAAAGAAACGCCATCCCAAAGACCCCCTTTTCGAGATAAATAATGTACAAAATAATTAATCCTCCTAAAATACAGGTTCGCTAACGCTCGCCAGGAACAAATCGACACCTAAATGGCACAAAAGGTCTTAATAATGACAAAGAAATGGACGAAACTATAAAAATGTGATAACTAATGGGGCTAAACATGAAGGATAAAAAAGCGAATACTTCCCCTTAAAGGGAGATTTCCACTTGAGGGATTTTTTTCTTGACCTCCTTCTCCCTCATGTTTAGCCCCATTGCTTTTGATATTATGAAACGTTTGCCCCATTAGTTTAGCGATTTTAAGAACTTTCACCCCATATTAAGACCTTTCGTGCAATTCAGGTGTCAATGTTATCCTGGCGAGCGATAGCGAGCCTGTAATTTAAGAGGAACCGGCCTTCGGCCGGGACATTTTTCTACCGAAAAATGTACAAATTTATCTTGAAAGGGACTCAAGGGGGTGTAATTTTAAGCTTGATGGAGGTCTAGGGAACGCACTAAAAACCTCCCCTTAAGTGTTAGCGAGCAAAAGCGTAACTGGTACCATATTTGTCTTGCATGCCTAAAGCTTTGGCAATTGCACAAATATGATTGATAAAATGCAACAAACAACTCCCTGTAAGCTCTTTTGAACCCCCATCTAAATAGCGTTATACTATGACCTGTTCCAAATAGGTAGGCCAGAAATCGTGAACCATAACCTCTGTAACTCAAAAAGGGGTAGAGCAAACGGGCTGTACCATTTGACATATTCCCTGGCTGAGCTTTCCCAAATGGTAGAAATACTGAGCACCCACAGCAACAAAGAACATACCTAGCCAATCTATTCAACAATTAACCCTCTGTGGTGATGGGCTGGTCTATCAGAGTGAGAACTGAGCAATCTCTGCCATACCCATAGCTTACTCTGACTGTTCCTTTTACTTATATATTTTCTAGATCTCAAGTGACGGCGTCTCTAACGTGGATTGACCTCCCAATCTACCAAGATTGGAAGCCAAAGCGTCACATTTTTCCCTTGCCCCTCAACTTTCTCTTCATAATTGCTGAGGGACACAGGGCCCTGGGTGGGGCTTTGGTTTCCCGGGCGTTTCCGCACCCTCCTCAGCTCCCCGCCATGGAGTGGCTTCGGTCACCCAGGCTTTATTGTGGTCGGCGGGGAGGGTTCTGTGGGGGCGCTCGGTTATGGCCTTGGCCTTGCTCGGGGCCTTGGGGCTGTTCGGCCAGGCAGCTTGGGGAACAACAACAACAACAACAACAATTAACCCTCTCAAGATTATATCGCAGATTGATCATTTATTCTGGCTAGTGTTAGACAATTTTTTACAGCGTAGGAAGGATCTGTGAGCATTAAAAGGGTAAATAATGACTGTCTCAATTAACCCTCTGACTTCCATATACATACCTTGGCTAATCTGAATGAAATCGTCTAATAATAGTCATACAGCAGAAAAGCAATGTGTCCTAGTTTCCTGGAAAAAAAAAGTTTGGACTCTAACGGACCATGAAATTGGGTCCCTGTCGCTCTTTCAACTTTCGGGGGGTGGGGTGGGCGGGGGGGGGGGGGTGACACTTGGTTCAGGCAGCATTGCCTATTGTCTCCTTCATACGCATAAAAAAAAAGGAAAAAAGTATATATACCTTTCCTAATCTGAGTATAATCTGAGTATAATCTGAGTATAATCTGAGTATAATCTGAGTATAATCTGAGTATAATCTGAGTATAATCTGAGTATAATCTGAGTATAATCTGAGTATAATCTGAGTATAATCTGAGTATAATCTGAGTATAATCTGAGTATAATCTGAGTATAATCTGAGCATAATCTTGAGTATAATCTGAGTATAATCTGAGTATAATCTGAGTATAATCTGAGTATAATCTGAGTATAATCTGAGTATAATCTGAGCATAATCTTGAGTATAATCTGAGTATAATCTGAGTATAATCTGAGCATAATCTTGAGTATAATCTTTATATAATCTGAGTATAATCTGAGTATAATCTGAGTATAATCTGAGTATAATCGTATAATAATAGCCAGAAAACAGAAAAGAAAAGTGTCGTCATACCTTAATCTTGGTAAATAACTTTCAACACAAAGACTGGATGGCTCCGTCGACGACACCTGTCCAGGATGCAACACAGCACCCCATACTATTAAACACATCACAGAAGGCTGCATTCCACACAATTACTTATGCCAACAACATAATCTACACCCCTTGAGAGCCCTGTGGGAAAGCCCGATCGTGGCCATGGCATTCCTTAAGGACTCGGGGCTGTTCGACCAAGCTGCCTAGGGAACGGTAACAAAAACAACAACAACAACGACAACCACAACAACAACAATCATTATCTTACCTGGCATTCATATGTGCCATTATCTCTCTTATCCACTCTCTTTATCATGAGGGTCCAGTCGTCGGAGTGTTGTGGATGGAGTATTTTGAAGCGGAGGTCTGAGGTGTAGGTGTAGACGCCCGTGGTGAGGATGTGCCAATCCCGACGCCTCATCCATGATACCTGGTGGGGGGAGAGAGATGGAGGTAGTAGACAGACAGACAGACAGGTAGACAGACAGACAGACAGACAGAGAGACAGGTAGACAGATAGATAGACAGACAAAGACAGGTAGACAGACAGACAGACATATATACAGATAGACAGACAGACAGAGAGACAGGTAGACAGACAGACAGACAGACAGACAGGCAGGCATCCATCCACGATACCTGGTGGGTTAAGGAGAGGTATTTGGTTTAGTTAAGGGGAGGCAGTTGTTTTTCGAGTCCTCCTCCTCCCTCATGTTTAACCCTATCAGTTATGAGATTTCAAGACATTCGCCCCATTAGCTTGGCGATTTTTAGACCTTTTGCCTCATTTCTTTGCCAATATTAAGACCTTTCCTGCCATTTAGGTGTCGATTTGTTTCCTGGCGATCGATAGCTAGCCTGCATTTGAAGAGGAATCAGCCTTCGGCCGGGACATTTTTCTACCGAAAAATGTACAAATATATATCGAAGGGGGGGGGGGGGGTCTTGTGGGTGATTTGTTTAAGCTTGATAGAGGTTTAGAGAGCAAACTAAACCCCTTCCTTAAACCATTGAGCCGAACCAGTACATTATGCTGCACAATACCGTCTGGGCCCCCTTAAGTCTACTTAGGGAGGGAAGCATGGACGTTGGTGAAGAGACTCAAACCAGGAGCGAGAGAGGTGGACATGAGTTACTTGAGAAGTGCGTGCGGAGTTACATGGAGGGATAGACAGACAAATGAGGAAGTACGAGAGAGGTGTGGTGTGGATGTAGATGTGCTGGAAGTGTGAAAAGGAACACCTTGAGATGGTTCGGCCATGTGGAACGTATGGGAAGCGAGAGAATGACTAAGAGAGTGTAGGAGAGTGAGGTGGAAGGACAGAGAGGGAGAAGTAGACCGAGTGAGAGGTGGATGGATGGAGCTAAGGAGTATATGAGTGAAGGCGGTGCTGGATTGGAGGAGGGGCGTTGACTAACAGGGGACAGAGGTGCATGGGGCCGTTTCGTTCGTGACCACCCCTTCGGGGATCACGGCGTCTGGCGATAGATAGATAAATAGAGGCTTCTATATTCAATATTGTAAAAGCTGTGTACAATGCGAAATATATATGAAGTGTTCAGTCATTTGCATATGAAAGAATGGGGTAATGAGTAGGAGACAAGAAGTCATTGATTCGAATTAGGAAGAGTTTATTGTAAAAGCTGTGTAAAATGCGAACGATGTATGAAGTAAAACTTCATCTGCATAGGAGTGAATAGGGTTATGACTAGGAGACAAGAGGTCATTGATTATAATTAGGAAAAGAGTTGGGGTTTACACTGATCCTTGGCACCCCAGTATTAATCGAGTGAAAAATAATCCTTAGGCCATTGCATGTATCTCCCTATTGCCGATATAATAGATGAAACTCATGGGAGTAGTGGCATTAGGTCTTCGTTAGAAAGTGTGTGCTATTACAGTTGGGATTCCTTTATCTTACTCTGCTACCAAGACCAAAATTTAGTTGGGTGTGCTCAACTGTCTCCGTGGGTTTTTTACCACCCCCCCCCCCCCCTCCCCCCACAGCCTCTTGCTTTGTACGGTCGAGGTTAATAAGTGTTGTCATATATTTCACAAAGTTTCGGACACTGACTAATACTCTGAGGGATGAGCACTTTTCCCAGTAACTATAAAGATACCAATAACACTTTTTGAGCGAAAACTGCTGGAATCTATGACAACACTTAAGGGGAGATTTCCACTTGATGGATTTTTTTCTTGACCTCTTTCTCCCTCATGTTTAGCCCCATTGCTTTTGATATTATGAAACGTTTGCCCCATTAGTTTAGCGATTTTAAGAACTTTCACCCCATATTAAGACCTTTCGTGCAATTCAGGAGTCAATGTTATCCTGGCGAGCGATAGCGAGCCTGTAATTTAAGAGGAACCGGCCTTCGGCCGGGACATTTTTCTACCGAAAAATGTACAAATTTATCTTGAAAGGGACTCAAGGGGGTGTAATTTTAAGCTTGATGGAGGTCTAGGGAACGCACTAAATACCTCCCCTTAATACCCCAGATTGTACAGGGGCACCGTGCGGCCATGTATCGAGTACTGATCATATGTGTGGGAGGGTTACCCCCATAATGCACTTCTCGAAAGAGCAAAGAGCAAAGCAGAGTCCAAAGCAGTCCACCTTATTAACACACGCACCACCTCTTACTAATTGCTAATAATATTTTTCTCCACGCCGCAACGTTGCATCTCTCTCACTCTTCTATCGCTATTACTACAATCAATGTTCTTCAGAGCTCTCTTGGTGATACCCCATTCCTTACGGCGAGTGGGAGGCACCTGCCTTTCAACATAATCCTACCCCTATTATGTCCAGCTTTCCAACCCATGAATTAAAAAAAAATATCAAACTTTCGTCTACTCAAAAGGTAAGCTCTGGAACTCTCTCCCTCAATCAATATTGATGTCATACTATGACTTAGGCTTCTTTAAACTGTGTGTGTCCAGGCATTCTGACTCCAACGTTCCTTGAATTTGACTCTCTGTCACTCCTCTGGCTTTGGGGGAGACACTCGTTACAGGCAGCTCTGCGCTTTTGTTTACATAGAACAAATAAATATAGTAAAATAAAACATATGGCTGAATTTGTGTAGATTTCTCACATGGTCGAAGGTAAACCATAGCTTGATATTGTTCAAAAAAGGGTTGCATTAATTTCATAGGGAGGTGTTTGGTGTTGGAGTGAAATTAATCAAAATAGGTTATATTAAAACTGTCATTCTCTTTAAATGTAATACTGTATAAATATGTTGTCAGATCAAGTTGGTTATCTTATGTCCGGGCAGGTCAGGACCAGTAGGGTTGTTCAAGGTTAGTTACCTGTTGCAAGGTTGAGAGCTCTGGGAATCGGCAGGGAAGGTAAGCCATCTCTCCCGTGTTGACCCTAACAGTCCTCACTGTGTTGTTCTCCAGGTCCAGGTTAGGCAGGATGTGGCGGATCTGCCACACCGGGTCCACAGCTTTTGACACCATTCCCTCTGTTGACGAGTTAAGGGGACGTTATCTTAATTATGTTTTTATTTCTTATTATCATTGTTATAAAAATGTGTTTTAATTTGCTCCCTAGACCTTAATTATACTTAATAAATAACATTCCAAAGACCCCCTTTACCGATAAATTTCAACATTTATCGGTAGAAAAATGTCCAGGCCGAAGGTCGGTTCCTTCTAAAAAATGGGTTTACCCTTTCAAGAATACACCTTTGTTTAACCTCCCATACCCTTACCGAAGCACGGAATACGGGTTCGAGTGACTAACCCTGTACCGGTATCAAATATTAATACCCCCCTTCCACCGTAGTGAGGATATTGGCACCCACGATTATTATTCAAAGCTATTGATGGGCCGGACATAAACCTATGTGTCCAAAGTGCATTGTGGTGCATTGGTAGCGCGTTCAACTCACAACATGGCGCATCCTGGTTCTATTCCTGAACAGAATGAGAAGGATTGATATCTATAAATATATATATATATATATATATATATATATATATATATATATATATATATATATATATAATTATATATATAATATATATATATCTATAAATATATATATATATATATATATATATATATATATATATATATATATATATATATATAATTATATATTAGCCTGACTTACCTGAGCTCCTGTCCCGGCGTCGAGTATAGACCGGTGTCAGAGTGCAGATCACCACCATCACCACCACACTCAGTCGACACCAACACTCCATCACCTCACAATCTGATAAAGAGAGAGAAAGTCATCAATTGGTTATTCAGCCAAGCCCTTGGTGTATTATAATTTGTATTGTGTTTGTGTGTATTTTATATTTTATTTTACATTTTGTCTTCTTAATTTGCTCCCTATCATGCATTAAACACACACACACACACACACACACACACACACACACACACACACACACACACACACTTCAGCTTTCCATATAGAAGTATTAATATGTGGAATCAGTTGGATGATGAAGTGGTGGGTGCGGGGAATATCCACATTTTTAAAGCCAAATTAGATAACAGAATCTTTGGAGGCGGGACAATACGAGCCTAAAAACTCAAATCCTGTATACTACAATTAGGTGAGCACACACACACACACACACACACACACACACACACACACACACACACACACACACACCTCCCCGTGGCGTAACTGATAGCGCGTCTGGCTCACAACCAGAAGGTCCCGGGTTCGAGACCCTGGCGGGGAAAAGACATTTGGGCAAGTCTCCTAACGGTGTAGCCTCTGTTCACCTAGCAGTATAAATAGGAACCTGGTATAAGTGGACGAAGTTGTGACGTCCCATCTGGGGTTGGTGATCGGTTACAAGGTGAGATGGGTATCGTACTGGTCAACTTAAGCTACTGGTCAACCTAAGCCTTCGGGTGAGACTGGTACCGTAGTGAGAATGGTATCGTACAGATTAACCCTAAGCCTTCGTTTCTAGATGTCGCCAATTGGGTAAAATACAGACTACACACACATCCACAGCCATTCCAACGATACATAAACACTTAACATGCATTTCACGCAATACATTCCCAGTTAAGGAAGCGCGATAATAATGAGCTGAGCTCGCATTGCGTGGATTCCCCTTGACGAACAAGCAAGTGAACCAAGTGAACACACACACACCTGGGTGTGAACTTAGTGTGAAGTAAAGTATTGTAAAGTATTTTGTTTTAGTTTACTATCTTAAAACTAGTATAGTGATTGTTTTTAGTTGTTAATTGGTCCGTCCACACGTGTCGAACACGTTGTTGTTAACAAATTATGTTAGTTGGCAACAATAATTATATTAGTTGGCAACAATAATTATGTTAGTTGGCAACAATAATTATGTTAGTTGGCAACAATAATAATGTTAGTTGGCAACAATAATTATGTTAGTTGGCAACAATAATTATATTAGTTGGCAACAATAATTATGTTAGTTGGCAACAATAATTATGTTAGTTGGCAACAATAATTATGTTAGTTGGCAACAATAATAATGTTAGTTGGCAACAATAATTATGTTAGTTGGCAACAATAATTTTGTTAGTTGGCAACAATAATTATGTTAGTTGGCAACAATAATTATGTTAGTTGGCAACAATAATTATGTTAGTTGGCAACAATAATTATGTTAGTTGGCAACAATAATTATATTAGTTGGCAACAATAATTATGTTAGTTGGCAACAATAATTATGTTAGTTGGCAACAATAATTATGTTAGTTGGCAACAATAATTATGTTAGTTGGCAACAATAATTATGTTAGTTGGCAACAATAATAATGTTAGTTGGCAACAATAATTATGTTAGTTGGCAACAATAATTTAAAGGGAGGAACCATATAAATGTTGTCAAATATTTGTGGGCAATCTGTTGGTAACATGATGATAATGCAGGTTACAGAAAACTGTTTCATAATAATGTAATCGGACTTTTCGTAATAATGGACATATTATCTGAATCATGGGATTAAGGGGAGATTTCCACTTGAGGGATTTTTTTTACCTCGTTCTCCCTCATGGTTAGCCCCATTGCTTTTGATATTATAAGACGTTCGCCCCATTAGTTTGGCGATTTTAAGAACTTTCGCCCCATTTCTCTCAATTTTAAGACTTTTCGTGCCATTTAGGTGTCGATTTTTTCCTGGCGAGCGATAGCGAGCCTGTAATTTAAGAGGAACCGGCCTTCGGCCGGGACATTTTTCTACCGAAAAATTTACAGTACAAATTTATCTTGAAAGGGGGTCTAGGGGCTGTAATGTTAAGCTTGATGGAGGTCTAGCGAATTAACTAAAAACCTCCCCTTAAACTAAAAACCTCCCCTTAATGGTTAGAAGCGAGGAAGGGACCTATCATAATTAGTAAAGATCTTTAGTAGGATTTGTCAAAGTAATTAATCCAGCATCATGCCTTGTCGTGTCTAGTAAGCACTGTATTTCTGTGACTAGGATTATCACATCAACTGATAGGATTTATCTTCTATCGGTCAGGCAATTATTTATATTATTTGTTGTAAAATATGACTTACTTGTATTTGACGACAATCTACATATCTCGTCTCTTCCAGCGTAAGTGGTCTCTGGAGCCTGGAAGATCTGAAGTCTGGAAAAGAGGAATTGGAATATCTAATTGGTGAGTAAAACTAGAATATATATATATGTATGTATATATGTATGTATTTATATATATATATATGTATGTATGTATGTATATATGTATGTATTTATATATATATATATATATATATGTATGTATATATATGTTGTATTATATATGTATTATATATATATATATCTATATTATGTTATTTATATATTTTGTGTATTTATATATACTTACATACTGATATATTGGGACTAAATTTGCAAGTCCTTTTGAGTATCTTGGTGTGACGCAGGTATCACGTATGTAGTAGCCTCGTTACTGAATATGGCTCCCTGAATACATAACCCCCCCACAATGTCAGCGTTGTGTAGTGAATTGTGGGTGTAGATGTGCTGGAAAGTGAGAAAAGGAACGCCTTGAGATGGTTCGGCCATGTGGAACGTATGGGAAGCGAGAGAATGACTAAGAGAGTGTACGAGATCGAAGTGGACGGACAAAGAGGGAGAGGTAAACCGAGAAAGAGGTGGAAGGATGGAGTTAAGAAATATATGCGTGAAAGTGGTGCTGGATGGGAGGAGGGCCGTTGGACAGAGGTGCAGGGGGGCGATTCGTTCGTGGCCACACCGAATTACGCGGGCTGGAAACATCAGGTATACTTTGGTGGATAATGGTGACAGAGAGAGAGGGTCTGTATGTGTGTGTGTGTGTGTGTGTGTGTGTGTGTGTGTGTAACAGCGAGGGTGAGTGAGAGAGAGAGTCCGTATATGTGTGTGTGTGACAGAGTGAGAGAGCGAGTCCGTCTGTGTGTGCGTGTGTGTGACAGAGTGAGAGAGAGAGAGAGAGTCCGTATGTGTGTGTGTATGTGTGTGACAGAGAGAGTGAGTGAGAGAGTCCGTATGTGTGTGTGTGTGTATGAAAGAGAGGGGGGGGGTAACGCCTCTAGTACACTCGACTTCAAGCACTGTGAGGTTGATGAAAGCGATATCACACTCACACACACACACACACACACACACACATGGACTATCTCTATCTCTCTTTCTCACACTAACACACACACTGACTCTCTCTCTCTCTCTCTTTCACACACAGACACACGGACTCTCTCTCTCTCTATTTCTCTCTCTCTCTCTCTCTCTCTCTCTCTCTCTCTCTCTCTCTCTCTCTCTCTCTCTCTCTCTCTCATTTCACACACACACACACACACACACACACTGACTATCTTTCTCTCTCTTTCACACACATAAACACACTGACAATTTTTCTCTCTCACACTATTTTCTATCTTTCTTTCACACAGAGAGCGAGAGATAGAGAGAGACAGAGAAAGCGAGAGAGAGAGAGAGAGAGAGAGAGAGAGAGAGAGAGAGAGAGAGAGAGAGAGACAGACAGATATAGGGAGAGAGAGAGAGATAAAGAGAGAGAGAGAGAGACAGAGCGAGAGAGAGAGAGAGAGAGAGAGAGAGAGGCAGGTCCCGTTATCCACCAATCAGCGTCAATCACCACTCGGCCTTTGGATTGAGATGGAAATTAGCTTTAAGGGGGTTCAAGGGGGGAGGGTTGGTTTTTGTAGCTCCCCTTCTTCCCCATGTTTAGCCCCATTAGTAGTGAGATTCTAAGACGTTCGGACCATTATTATGACGATTATAAGACCTTTCACCCCATGTCTTTGTCAATAGAAAGACCTTTCGTGCCATTTAAGTG
>CM064546.1:4729885-4777385 GCA_032716605.1 Paralithodes platypus | reverse complement strand
GTTCTAAATAAAAAAAATTGCAAATTCTGAGAGAAATTTGCACTGGGTATAAAGGTTCTTAGATGTCATAAAGTATTCACACCTACTAGATCTATAGCCTTCTTCACCATACTAGAAGTATTCAACATATATATGCAACATACACTAGAACTACTTGACTTATTCAAAGCTAACTTCCAGTCATGATTGCGTGTTATATTCATCTTAAGGGGGGTGCTGATCTCCTGCTTTTTTTTCTTCATATTTCTGTCCTTTTCTCTCTTTCTCTGGCTTGTATCCATTCGGCCCCATTCAGCCAATTATTTTAAGACGTTTATCCCCATCTAGGTGTCGATTTCGCGAGCCAGCATTATATGAAGAAATCCGGCTTCGCCGGAGACATTTTTCTATCGAAAAATTTACAAATTTAGCCTGCTGTCAAACAAAAACTAAAAAATATGCTGGCTCGCTACCGCTCACCAGTAAAAAATTAACACCTGGATGGGGATAAACGTCTTAAAACAGTAGGCTGAATGGGGCCAAATGGATACAAGCCAGAGAAAGATAGAAAAGGACAGAAATAACAAAAAACAGGTCACCCACCTCCCTTAAGGCTACATGATGTATTAGGATAACCTCAGAGGTGCGAACATGATGTATTAGGATAACCTCAGAGGTGCGAACATGATGTATTAGGATAACCTCAGAGGTGCGAACATGATGTATTAGGATAACCTCAGAGGTGCGAACATGATGTATTAGGATAACCTCAGAGGTGCGAACATGATGTATTAGGATAACCTCAGAGGTGCGAACATGATGTATTAGGATAACCTCAGAGGTGCGAACATGATGTATTAGGATAACCTCAGAGGTGCGAACATGATGTATTAGGATAACCTCAGAGGTGCGAACATGATGTATTAGGATAACCTCAGAGGTGCGAACATGATGTATTAGGATAACCTCAGAGGTGCGAACATGATGTATTAGGATAACCTCAGAGGTGCGAACATGATGTATTAGGATAACCTCAGAGGTGCGAACATGATGTATTAGGATGACCTCAGAGGTGCGAACATGATGTATTAGGATAACCTCAGAGGTGCGAACAAAGCCACATCGATGTTCCCATTCAACCTGCACAGCTTAAGGGAGGTCACCTGCTTTTGTTTTCTCTCTTTCTCACCTTTTCTCTCTTTCTCTGACTTGTATCCATTCGGCCCCATTCAGCCTACTGTTTAAGACGTTTATCCCCATCCAGGTGTCGGTTTCTTCCTGGCGAGCGATAGCGAGCCAGCATTGTATGGAGAAATCCGGCTTCGCCGGAGACATTTTTCTATCGAAAAATGTACAAATTTAGCTTCCTGTCAAAACAAACATATATATGCTGGCTCGCTACCGCTCGCCAGGAAAATATTGACACCTGGATGGGGGTAAACGTCCTAAAACAGTAGGTTGAATGGGGCCGAATGGATACAAGCCAAAGAGAGAGGGAGAGAAAGAGAAAAAAAGCGAGGTGGGCCCCCTTAAATGGTATGCACGTGCCAGCATAATATTGATAGCCACGCAAACACACACACGCAGGTGTGGTGGAGTGGTCTTGCCACTGGCCTGGTAATCCAAAGGTCCCGGGTTCAAATCCCGATGTATCAATGGGAAGATATTATTGGGATGGAATTTGTGCTGTACCTGGTATCAGTGCATTACCACAAGCCCACCGAAACGTCAATAAAATACCCTCATTGTTCCCTGATTAAATAGCAGTGTATGAATATTCCCATATTCAAAATATGCTATAGGGGTGCAATACCTGGTGAGTTATCTGCTCAACAGGTGGCGTTCTGTGTGTGTAAGTGTGAGAGTCCGAGTGTAGGAGGTGAGACAGTGAAGCACGGGAACGAGGTGGCTTCAGAGATGGGGTCGTTTCGGGCCATGAGTGAGCACCGTGCCTCATGTGAAGGCAAGATGGCAGGTGCTCGTTGTACTCTACGTGCTTCACATGTCTCACTCCCTAGACTGGAACAAGACCTCACGGGCTTCACTGTTCATTGTAAAGCGGTGAATGTTAAGGCTCTCAGCCTATGCCCGAGAGGAAGTAAGTTGGAATATAGAAAAAAAAAAAAAAAAAAAACACACACACACACATAATCTCTCTCTCTCTCTCTCTCTCTCTCTCTCTCAAGTAATCATGTTTCACCCCTGGAGCGTCTTATGCCTCCTGGCTCTAATTAACACATACACACATACATACTAAGACGCCGAGTATCTGGCTTTATATAACTGTGTTGGTGGTGTAATGGCTTAGGTGCTTATGTTCCGGGTGTGGTGTCCCGAGTTCGAATCCCGGGAGGACCATATGTTTTCATTAGTTTATTCAAGGACAGTGGGGTTTGTAATTGATGATTAATGTTAAGAATTACTATTTAACTTCGTTTTTTTTTTTTTTTTTTTTTTTTTTTTTTTTTTTTATAAAACTCACAATCATTCCAGGGTTGCAGTAGGTCCTTATAATTTACGGGGAGAACTAAGATTTAATCACATACACGTTTATAAAGTGTATCTAATGTAGATTTATATATATATAAATAGAGAGAGAGAGAGAGAGAGTGTGAGTGAGTGAGTGAGTGAGTGAGTGAGAGATAGATAGATAGATAGATATGTATTATGCTACAAATATGCTGCAAAGAGCATTATATGGCTCTATAATTAATGTGTCCGTGTTCATCACCACACACACACACACACACTCGCTCACACATATATGTGTTCCCCTCCGGAGTATAATTAATGTTGGAGTGATCATACATGTACCATCCCAGGAGAGTTGGAAATACATATACTGTATATTTCCTTTTTCATGAGCTTGCCTACTGTTTTAAGACGTTTACCCCCATCCAGGTGTCAATATTTTCCTGGCGAGCGGTAGCGAGCCAGCATATATATTTTTTGTTTTGATAGCAAGCTAAATTTGTACATTTTTCGATAGAAAAATGTCTCCGGCGAAGCCGGATTTCTCCATACAATGCTGGCTCGCTATCGCTCGCCAGGAAGAAACCGACACCTGGATGGGGATAAACGTCTTAAAAAAGTTGGCTGAATGGGGCCGAATGGATACAAGCCAGGGAAAAGGAGAAAAGGAGAGAAAGATAAAAAAAAACAGGTGACCCCCCTTAAAAGTGTACTCCCGAAATCCAGAGATAGGGATTATGCAAAAAGTATTAAGTCTCTATAATGTGTCCGTTTTCACCATATTCACCCCCCCCCCCCCCCACTCTCAATTACATATATTTTCCCCCTCCAGAGTATTAAGCCGGTATCACACGAGCACTTTTTCCCTCAACATTGGTCCTCAAAATTGGTCTGACAGCTTCTGAGGTCAACATTTCGAATATTTCGGTGACCCAAATTTTCATCTACCACCAGTCTAGTTTCCGATACCAGTGCAACATAGTCCGGGAATGTTGCCAGAAAAATGTTGATCATCGAATGTTGACTCTAAAGGCTCTCGTGTGATAAATGTTGCAGGGATCATATATGTTACATCCCAGGTGAGTTGGAAATACACATACGGTATTTTTAGTGTGTTTAAGGGGAGGTTTTAGTGTGTTTAAGGGGAGGTTTTTAGTGTGTTTAAGGGGAGGTTTTAGTGTGTTTAAGGGGAGGTTTTTAGTGTGTTTAAGGGGAGGTTTTTAGTGTGTTTAAGGGGAGGTTTTTAGTGTGTTTAAGGGGAGGTTTTTAGTGTGTTAAGGGGAGGTTTTTAGTGTGTTAAGGGGAGGTTTTTAGTGTGTTAAGGGGAGGTTTTAGTGTGTTAAGGGGAGGTTTTAGTGTGTTAAGGGGAGGTTTTAGTGTGTTAAGGGGAGGTTTTTAGTGTGTTTAAGGGGAGGTATTAGTGTGTTTAAGGGGAGTTTTTTAGTGTGTTTAAGGGGAGGTTTTAGTGTGTTTAAGTGGAGGTTTTTAGTGTGAATGGTTTAAGGGGAGGTTTTTAGTGTGTTTCCTAGACTTACATCAAGCTTGAAATTACACCCCCTTGACCCCCTTTCAAGATAAATTTGTAAATTTTTCGGTAGAAAAATTTCCCGGCCAAAGGCCGGTTACTCTTTAATTACAGGCTCGCTATCGCTCGCCAGGAAAAAATCGACACCTAAATGGGACGAAAGGTCTTAAAAGTGTCATAAATGGGGTGAAAGTTCTTAAAATCGCCAAACTAATGGGGCGAACGTCTTAAAATCTCAAAAGCAATGGGGATAAACATGAGGGAAAAAGGGGTAAAGAAAAAAATCCCTCGAGTGGAATTCTCCCCTTTTTAAGCTACGTAGGCCTTTTATTTACTTAGAGTTATGATTTGATTGTGTATTATTATTCCTGTCGGCTTTTTATCAGGCGGGTTCTTATTTAACGTTTTGGTAATCATTCTGTTTTTTTTTTTTTTTTTTTTTTTTTTTTTTTTTTTTTTTATTGAGGGAGGCAAAAGGCAGAACTGCCTATAGCGAGTGCCTCCCCCATAGTTGAAAGAGTGACAGGGCCAGGTTACCGATATTAGCACAACAATGGCCCCAATATTTCTGTAAAAAAGTTTATCATCTGACAATTTCAAGATTGTGTGTGTGTGTGTGTGTGTGTGTGTGTGTGTGTGTGTGTAGGATTGATTACTGGGGCATTTCATATTATGCAGTACCGGTATGTAAAAGTGAATGACAAATGATGTGATTATTGGTGTGACTAAACTACACACACACACACACACGTACGTATACACACACGCACAGAGAGAGAGAGAGAGAGAGAGAGAGTCATTCATTATACCCCTACTAAAAACACAACAGTTTCATTTCACTTTGAGCTCAAGATAAACCAAAAACGTTTATGCCACTACACAACAAACGTTTATACGGTTTATTTTAAGGGGGTACTACTCGCTTTTCTGGACCTCCTTCTCTCTCGTGTTTAGCATATTAGTGTTTAGGTTTTAAGACGTTCCTTCCATTAGTTTGTAGATATTAAGACATTTCGCCCCAATTCTTTGTCAATATTAAGACCTTTCGTGCCATTTAGGTGTGATTTTTTCCTGGCGAGCGATAGCGAGCCTGTAATTTTAAGAGAAACCGGCCTTCGGCCGGACCATTTTTCTACCGAAAAATGTAAACAATTATCTTGAAAGGGGGTCTAGGTGATGCATTTCTAAGTTTGATGGAGGTCTAGCGAGGAAGCTAAAAAATAAATTAATAAACTAATAAATTAATTAATAGGCCATTAAGTATGTACCTGAACTGTAATGTCTTTGTTTACACTGTGGTGGTGTGTCATTAGACCAAGGGTTCCCCGTACACAGTGTGTCGTTCATCATCATTCCTTCCATGCAACCATCATCCCTCACTCGGTCACCTGCTACCCTTGGCTACATTATTATATGCTTAAACTAAATTATTTACCCGTCATCTTCAATAATAACTAGATAAATAGATGGATGCATACAAATATAACTAACTAACTAACTCACTCAATAAATGATACACACTGTTCGAGAAATAACTTTGTACAGTCCGATGCCATATACTCTCTAGTCCACTCATAAGAATTCGTGTACCCCCCTATTAATATATATATATATATATATATATATATATATATATATATATATATATATATATATATATATATATGCATACATTAATTATCAGAAATACACTTCCATAAATAAAAACATGTAAACTCCACGAATATTTACACACACACACATACACACACACACACACACTCACACACACACACACCCACACACAAACACACACACACACACACACACACACACACACCTACCCCCACACACACACCCACACACCTACCCCCACACACACACACACACACACACCCACCCACACACACACACACACACAAATGGTACAAGGCGAGATGGGTATCATATGGTTCACCTAAGCTGATGGCTACCTAAGCCTTCGGGCGAGACGGTACCGTCAATAGTGAGAATGGTACCATACAGATCCACCCTAAGCCTTCGTTTCCGATGTCGCCAATTGGCTAAAAATACAGACTACACACACATCCACAGCCATTCCAACGATACATATAACACCTACACATATAGGAGGCGGGAAATAACGAGCATGCTCACTCCCGCAATACAACTAGAGTAAGTACAACTAGAGTAAGTACACACACACACACACACACACACACACACGTCCCAGCTTTGTTTTGCCTGGCGCGGGAGTGTAGAGGTATATATAATTCTAACAGAGGATGATAATTATGGGAGGCTTGTTTGAGGTCGTATATCTCTGTCGCTTGGTGTTGCCGGGCGGAGTTTAAGGGGGGTGACCTGCTTTGTTTAAGGGGGGTGACCTGCTTTGTTTAAGGGGGGTGACCTGCTTTGTTTAAGGGGGGTGACCTGCTTTGTTTAAGGGGGGTGACCTGCTTTGTTTAAGGGGGGTGACCTGCTTTGTTTAAGGGGGGTGACCTGCTTTGTTTAAGGGGGGTGACCTGCTTTGTTTAAGGGGGGTGACCTGCTTTGTTTCTCTCCTTTTCTCTCTTTCTCGGGCTTATAATCCATTCGGCCCCATTCAGCCTACTGTTTTAAGACGTTTATCCCCATCCAGGTGTCGATTTTTTCCTGGCGAGTGGTAGTGAGCCAGCATATTTAAAAAAATGTTTTCTACAGCAGGCTAAATGTGTACATTTTTCGATAGAAAAATTTCTCCGGCGAAGCCGGATTTCTCCATATAATGCTGGCTCGCTATCGCTCGCCAGGAAAAAATCGACACTTGGATGGGGATAAACGTCTTAAAACCGTAGGCTGAATGGGGCCGAATGGATACAAGCCAGAGAAAGGAAAGAGAGAAAAGGAGAAAAAAAAGCAGGTCAACCCCCTTAACTGGAGATGGGCGTATTTATTTGTTTATTTATGTATATAATGATTAACCCTTTCAAGCTCCAATACGCGTTTCTGTTCTGTTTCTGGCTACTATTAGACGATTTTATTCAGATTAGTAACGGTATATGGAAGACAAAGGGTTGATTGAGATAGTATTTACCCTTCTTAATACCCACAGATACTTCCTAAGCTGCATAAAATCGTCTAATGATAGCCAAGATAAATGCTAAGATTCGTCAGAGCTTCAGAGGGTTAATATATTAGCTTCCTCCCTAGAACTCCGTCAAGCTTCAAAAACACCCGCCCAAGACCCTCCTTCAAGATAAATTTGTAAAAAAAATCGATAGAGAAATTTCCCGGCCGAAAACCGGTTTCTCTTAAACTACAGGCTCGCTATCGCTCGCCAGGAAAAAAATCGACACCTACTGTAGATGACACAAAAAGTTTTAATATTGACAACGAAATGGGGCGAAAAGTCTTAAAATCGCCAAAGTAGTGGACCGAACGTCTTATAATCTGAAAACTATTGGGGCTAAACATGAAGAAGAAGGGAGATCAGAAAAACGGCCCATCTCCCCTTAAGGGCAGATCTCCACTTGAGGGATTTTTTTCTTGACCCCTTTCTCCCTCATGTTTAGCCCCATTGCTTTTGATATTATAAAACGTTTGCCCCATTAGTTTAGCGATTTTAAGAACTTTCACCCCATATTAAGACCTTTCGTGTAATTCAGGTGTCGATTTTATCCTGGCGAGCGATAGCGAGCCTGTAATTTAAGAGGAACCGGCCTTCGGCCGGGACATTTTTCTTCCGAAAAATGTACAAATTTATCTTGAAAGGGACTCAAGTGGGTGTAATTTTGAGCTTGATGGAGGTCTAGGGAACAAACTAAATACCTCCCCTTAAGGGCAGATTTTCATATAAGGGTTTATTTCTGAACCTTATTCTCCCTCATGTTTAGCCCCATTGCTTTTGATATCGTAACACATTCGGCCTATTAGTGTGGCGATTCAAAGACTTATCGTCCCATTGAAGTGTCGGTTTTGGCTAGCAATTTAGGATAAATCAACTTTTGGCCGGGTTATTATTTTTTACTGAAAAGGAAACCAAAAATATTATTATGTTTTTTTACACCAACCAACTTCACCTCTAAACCCAATTAATGAAATCAACCAATATATGTGGCACTCCGAGGACTCGAACCCAGGATACTCACATCGAAATTCCGCGCACTATGCATTACGCTATCGAGACAGTTGCATAAATAAACAAAAACAACAAATATAAAATCTCCCGTTAAGGGGAGATTTCCACTTGAGGGATTTGTTTTCGAACGTCCTTCTCCCTCATGTTTAGCCCCATTGTTTTTGAGATTTTAAGACGTTTGCCCCATTAGTTTGGCGATATTAATAACTTTTTCCCCATTTCTGTCAATTTAAGACCTTTCGTGCCATTTAGGTGTAGATTTTTTCCTGGCGAGCGATAGCGAGCCTGTAACTTAAGAAAAATCGGCCTGGGACATTTTTCTACCGAAAAATGTACATATTTATCTTGAAAGGGGGTCTAGGGGATGTAATTTTAAGCTCGATGCAGGTCTAAACAACACACTAGAAACCTCCCCTTAACGAAATGAGACCTGATTTTTAGAGTGCAACGTGTGTGGGGAGGTTCCAACCATATTGCAACGTGTGTGGGGGAGGTTCCAGCCATATTGCAACGTGTGTGGGGGATGTTCCAGCCATATTTCAACGTGTGTGGGGGATGTTCCAGCCATATTGCAACGTGTGTGGGGATGTTCCAGCCATATTGCAACGTGTGTGGGGGATGTTCCAGCCATATTGCAACGTGTGTGGGGGATGTTCCAGCCATATTGCAACGTATGTGGGGGATGTTCCAGCCATATTGCAACGTGTGTGGGGTATGTTCCAGCCATATTGCAACGTGTGTGGGGGATGTTCCAGCCATATTGCAACGTGTGTGGGGGAGGTTCCAGCCATATTGCAACGTGTGTGGGGGATGTTCCAGCCATATTGCAACTGTGTGGGGGATGTTCCAGCCATATTGCAACGTGTGTGGGGGATGTTCCAGCCATATTGCAACGTGTGTGGGGGAGGTTCCAGCCATATTGCAACGTGTGTGGGGGATGTTCCAGCCATATTGCAACGTGTGTGGGGGATGTTCCAGCCATATTGCAATGTGTGTGGGGGATGTTCCAGCCATATTGCAACGTGTGTGGGGGATGTTCCAGCCATATTGCAACGTGTGTGGGGGAGGTTCCAGCCATATTGCAACGTGTGTGGGGGAGGTTCCAGCCATATTGCAACGTGTGTGGGGGATGTTCCAGCCATATTGCAACGTGTGTGGGGGATGTTCCAGCCATATTGCACTTCTCTTAATTCCCTAATCCTACACTCTCTCTCTCTCTCTCTCGCTACAGTACACGCCGCTATGACAATAATCAGGTTTCTTTAAAGGGGGGGGGGGGGTCACCGGCTTTTTTTATCTTTCTCCTTTTCTCTCTTTCCCTGGCTTGTATCCATTCGGCCCCATTCAGCCAACTATTTTAAGACGTTTATCCCCATTAGGTGTCGATTTCTTCCTGGTGAACGATAGCGAACCAGCATTGTATGGAGAAATCCGGCTTCGCCAGAGAATTTTTTTATCGAAAAATGTACAAATTTAGCTTGCTGTCAAAACAAAAATATATATATATGCTGGCTCCTTACCGCTCGCCAGGAAAATATTGAAAAAAGTAGGCTGAATGGGGCCGAATGGATACAAGCCAAAGAGAGAAGGAGAGAAAGAGAAAAAAAGCGAGGTGGGCTCCCTTAAAGATTTCTGAGTGTATGCCTCCTCCCACCCCTGTTCTTTCCAACTCTCTAACCCAAGGCTGAAATAATTTTACCAGTTTTTCTTTCACTCAACAAGTAAACTTTGGAACTCTCTCCCTCAATCTGTCTATCCCTCATCCTATAACTTAATCTGATTCAAGCTCCGTGTGTCCAGACATTTTGACTCTAACATACTTCGAATTTGGCTCTGTTACTCTTTCAACTTTGGGGGAGACACTTGTTACAGGCAGCTTTGCCTTTTGTCTCCTTCATTCAAATAGAATATATATATATATATATATATATATATATATATATATATATATATATATATATTTATACATGAAGCTACTTATTTCAATTTTACTCTATCTCTACAGTATCTACCAATTACACCCCCCTCTTCTCTCTCTCTCTCTGTCTCTCTCTCTCTCTCTCTCTCTCTCTCTCTCTCTCTCTCTCTCTCTCTCTGTCTCTCTGTCTCTGTCTCTCTCTCTCTCTTTCTCTCTCTCTGTCTCTCTCTCTCTCTCTCTCTCTCTCTCTCTCTCTTTTTTCTGTCTCTCTCTTCTCTCTCTACTCTCTCATCCCTCTCTCCTCTCGCTCTCCTCTGGTCTTTCTCTGTCTCTGATCTCTCTGTCTCTCTCTCTCTCTCTCTCTCTCTCTCTGTCCCCTCGTTCCCTCTCTCTCTCTCTCTCTCTCTCTCTCTCTCTCTCTCTCTCTCTCTCTCTCTCCATTGTGTTTTTAACATGACTTTCCTTTCATAGTGCCATTCTCCATATTCTCTTTCCCATAGCCATATTTTCAGGTTTTTATCTTTACTGTTTCCAAACTATATCCACCTAAATAACTTGATTAACCCTCACATATATATATATATATATATATATATATATATATATATAGAGAGAGAGAGAGAGAGAGAGAGAGAGAGAGAGAGACAGAGAGAGATAGATAGATCTAAAAAAAAAAAAAAAAAAAAAATATATATTTTGTATTCAAGGATTTACCTGGTGTATGACTCATTACCGCTTATTGTATTTCAACAGTCTTTGCCTATTATATGATTTCGTTTATGTATTTACCCTAAAATACACCAACCAAAAGTTAAATACTCTCCTTGCTAGCAAACTCATTACTAAGACTTACTCTAACGTCATTAACCCCTTTTGTATTATGACGCCTTATTACCTTTGATTCTGGCTAAAAATAAGACGAGTTTATGCAGTTTAAGAAGGACCTATATTATTAAGAGGGTTTATTGAGATCGTTTTTACCCATTTGAGTCGTAGAGGTAGATTATACACTAAATATAATTGTCTAATAGTAAACTGAATATGATGATAGTAACGTAATGGTGGTGAAGGGGATAACAACATTAACATATACTAGCAGGGGTACCCGGCGTTGCCCGGGTTTAAATTCTACTACCATAATCACCATCATCAATCACTACTACCACAATCATCGCAATACTACTACTACCATAATCACCGTCCTCGACCTCCCTGTGCCTCATTAAACGGCGACCTCGATTTCGGTCGCTAGATTACCTCCGATTTTGGATCTGACCTCATCAGTACCCCCATTTTGGGGGGCTGCGAACAACTTTTGTTCCATACACCTTTTCGATCGGAGGCCTCCTTCTGCCCCAAACGGCATTTTTTTTTTTTTTTTTTCAATTTCGGCCTCGAAACTACCTCCGATCGTGGCCTCGCCCCTTATATGACCTGACCCAGGTCAATTGACACCCACATGCAAAGTTTCAGCTCCCCGGGTCCAAAACTGCGGCCGCCTATGAAGAACACACAGACAGACAAACAGACACACGAACTGATTTAATTTATGTATAGATAAACTTCCTAGCATTGAACCAAGCCATGTTATCCATCTCAGAATAATACTCCGATAGAGAAGGGTTAAAACTACAAAGGCATTCACTATTCAATAACAAGCCTATGAATACTGTATGTCCGTCCCTTCCCCTGAATGTATGTGGCATTTATTCCAGTTATCTAAAAAAATAGTGTGGGGCGAGTTTTTGTACAGTGATCCAGATTAAGGGGAGATGGGTCGTTTTTCTGGTCCCTCTTCTTCCTCATGTTTAGCCCCATTAGATTTCAGATTTTAAGATGTTTGTCCCATTAGTTAGTCGATCTTAAGACATTTCGCCCCATTTATTCGTCAATATTTAGACCTTTCGTGCTATTTAGGTATCGATTTTTTTTCATGGCGAACGATAGTGAGCCTGTAATTTTGGAAGAATCGGCCTTCGGCCGGTAATTTTTTTTTATCGAAAACTGTACAAATTAATCTACAAGGGTGATATAGTGGATGTGTTTTTAAGTTTGATGGAAGTCTAGGGAGGAACCTAAAAAATAATAATAAATGTATGAAATAAAATAAACAAATATAACAAATAAAGCCTTCCTAAGTCGGGTTTAATGTTCGTTGTGAGAATGAGGGTGTTATAATTTGATTCTTACTATTAACCCTTTCAGCACGATGAGGCCTTTCTACCTTCCCCTGAATATATGTTGCATTTATTCCAGCTATCTAAAAAATAGTGTGGGGCGAGTTTATGCACAGTGCTCCAGATTAACCCTTTCACGCATATATGATGCAGAGGTTGCCAGATTAGCAATAAGAAATAGAGTTCTCTCACTCTTATAATTACCTCTCCAAAATTAGTGTCCTGCCCACAGCTAACTCAAAGACAACTGCAGAGGTTGAAGTAACTAAACTAAAGGTTTCTAAATACCCCTGATGGTAACAAAGGCTTTAAAGTATCCCTAATAGGCTCAAAATCGCGTCATATGTTGGAGAGGGTTAAGAGGACAGTGGTTATTTGTTGGGGTCTATTTATCTATATATTAATGTATTGTTAAGTTTCCTCGCTAGACCTTCATCAAACTTAAGGGGGGTGACCTGGTTTTGTTCTGTCCTTCTCTATCTTTCTCTGGCTTGTATCCATTTGGCCCCATTCAGCCTACTGTTTTAAGACGTTTATCCCCATCCAAGTGTCAATTTTTTACTGGTGAGCGGTAGCGAGCCAGCATATTTTTTATTTTTGTTTGACAGCAGGCTAAATTTGTACATTTTTCGATAGAAAAATGTCTCCGGCGAAGCCGGATTTCTTCATATAATGCTGGCTCGCTATCGCTCGCCAGGAAGAAATCGACACCTACATGGGGATAAACGTCTTAAAATAGTTGGCTAAATGGGGCCGAATGGATACAAGCCAGAGAAAGAGAGAAAAGGACAGAAATAACAAAAAGCTGGTCACCCCCTTAAGTATATAGACCCTAGAGTAATGTGTACATACATGTGTGCATAAACTATTGTCATACCTTTGTTTATACCTTTGTGTTCTTAAGGGGGGGAGGGGGGGGTTCTGGAGCCCCTTCTCCCTCGTGTTTAGCCCCATTAGTTATTTGACGAGGTTCGCCCTATTTGTTTGGTGATTATAAAACCTTTCACCCCATTTCTCTGTCAGTTTTCAGACCTTTCGTCCCCTATTGGCGTCGATTTTTTTCCTGGCGAGCAATAGCCTGCCTGCAATTTAGCAAGAACATTTTTGTACCGAAAACTGTAATAATTTATCTCGAAGGAAGCTCTTGGCGGTATTTTTATTAAAGGTTGTTGGAGGTCTAGGGAACAGACTTAAAACAAAAGTCCCTTAGCAAATAACTTTCAACCAGTGCCAATTAACTTAACTAATGGTGTTAATCTAGGTTAGCTTAGGTTATCACTTTAACTTGGCACTGGTTTGGTTGGCCTTGGTTCATTTGGCACTGGTTGAGATCTACTGGTTGAGTAGAACCAACCAAAATAACTCCTGGGATGGTTTTATGAAAGTAATGTAATTTGTTTTGTATTAAGGGGAGGTATTTAGTTTGTTCCCTAGACCTCCATCAAGCTTAAAATTTCACCCCCTTGAGTCCCTTTCAAGATATATTTGTACATTTTTCGGTAGAAAAATGTCCCGGCCGAAGGCCGGTTCCTCTTAAATTACAGGCTCGCTATCGCTCGCCAGGATAAAATTGACACCTGAATGGCACGAAAGGTCTTAATATGGGGTGAAAGTTCTTAAAATCGCTAAACTAATGGGGCAAACGTTTCATAATATCAAAAGCAATGGGGCTAAACATGAGGGAGAAAGGGGTCAAGAAAAAAATCCCTGAAGTGGAGATCTCCCCTTAAACTGTAAAACTGGCAAACTAAACGAACTAAAACTCGGACAAAGACAGTATCAAGGCAAAACTTGCACAAAGACAGTATAAAGGCAAAATATCTAATCCAAATCGCTATGTGGAAACAACGCTTACTAAAAGAAAATGTATGAAATAAAAGAACACAATCCACCACATAGGGTGCATTGGAGAGAGTTATGACATTATCACTTAAGGGGAGGTATTTAGTTTGTTCCCTACGTTTTCATCAAGCTTAAAATTAAATCCCCTAGACCCCCTTTCAAGATAAATTTGTACATTTTTCGGTAGAAAAATGTCCAGGCCGGAGGCCGGTAGCTCTTAAATTATAGGCTCGCTATCGCTCGCCAGGAAAAAATCGACACCTTAACGGCACGAAAGGTCTTAAAATTGACAGAAATGGGGCAAAATGTCTTAAAATATCCAAACTACTAGGGCGAAGGTCTTAAAATCTCAAAAGCAATGGGGCTAAACAGGAGGGAGAAAGGGGTCCAGAAAAAAGTCCCTCAAGTGGACATCTCCCCTTAAGTACCGGTATACAAAAGTGCATTCGTAAACTATAATTCTAGGTTGGGCAGAAATCGTGACCTCTAACCTCTGTCACTCAGAAAGGGGCTGGAGCAAATGCGCTGTCAATGTCTACACCTCTTCCCTAGCCAAGTCTTCCTATGTGGTAGAAATATTAGCTCGCTTACTCTAGTCCTTTTTGAGTTATAAGAGGTTAGAGGTTACGAATTCTGCCCAGCCTAGAATGAACGGACTACAGCTAAGAAACATACACCTGCACACTGAACATACATGATCTGCACACTGAACATACGTGATCAACTGTACCAAGACTTTAACTTTCCACTGATAGAAAGAGTAAGTGTGACAACGATATTTTTATTTAAGGTGAGGTATTTAGTTTGTTCCGTAGACCTCCAACAAGCTTAAAATTACACCCCCTTGAGTCCCTTTCAAGATAAATTTGTACATTTTTCGGTAGAAAACTGTCCCGGCCGAAGGCCAATTCCTCTTAAATTACAGGCTCGCTATCGCTCGCCAGGATAAAATCGACACCTGAATTGCACGAAAGGTCTTAATATGGGGTGAAAGTTCTTAAAATCGCTAAACTAATGGGGCAAACGTTTTATAATAGCAAAAGCAATGGGGCTAAACATGAGGGAGAAAGGGGTCAAGAAAAAAATCCCTCAAGTGGAGATCTCCCCTTAAGTTCACTAAGTATAATATGAAAGCAAATATTAGTTCAGCGGTCACAAATTTAACCGACGATGTGTTATGAACAGTGAAAGATGAAACACGACTAACTAAGCCAAAAATTATCATCACCATAACAACAAAATATATACATTTTCTTTGACATGAACCATAAATTAGTTCATCTCTTAGGGTTTTAGTGCAAGTCTTTAATCTATGAATTATTGACATTTGAGTTAAAAAATAATTCAGTATCGACTATTTAAGATAATCGGTCCCTGTGTTATATTTTTGACAACTGATTAATCTTCTTCAATCGGAAATAGTCCACACAAATAATTTGTACTCCACGACAAGCCTATATGAGTTAGCCAGTCATATTCTAGACGTTATTTGACGAAATATAACTTTTCTGAGCACTACCATCAGCATTTTCACCCCACTTCCCCCCGCGGATCACTGCCGGCCCTACCCAACGTACCTCCTCCCTCTCCACTAGCTCGAGCGACACTGACGATCCGAGGGCCCGAGGCACGGGGGACCAAGGACCCAGCTCTTCCTCTCCTAGAACAGGCACACGCGCACGAACACACGCATTGAGGCGATAAATATCATTAAGTGAGTTCACACACACATACACACACACACACACGGAGAGAGATAGAGAGTTACATAGAGTTATATATATACACAGACTACACCGAACTTGCGATCCCTACTAGGTAGTCCGGACTTAATGCTAAAATAGAATTTGGTACAAATTAGAAGGCAAGGATAGCAAAGCAGAAGGCTCTCTCCCCACCTACCTCTCCCTCCGACCGTTGGTCGGCATGAAATTAAGTTGGGGAAAAGAAATCCCCCAGCAGAATGAGAAAAACTTCTACTGGGAAATGTATAGTAAAGAACAAAGTTGAGACATATACTGTATACTACTGATGCTTAACTTTTTTTGTTTTTCTTTTTCTTTTTTTAACTATATTATTCCCACCTCCTCAAATTGAATGTCTAGACTTCTTTTGAATGTGTCAATTGTCTTACATTGTACCACTTTCTGTCTAGACTTCTTTTGAATGTGTCAATTGTCTTACATTGTACCACTTGCTCTGGCAGTTTGTTCCATCTGTAGGTGAAGAAGTGCTTTGTGAAATCCAGATTCGCCCTCCTGGTTGTTAATTTCATTCCATTTCCTCGAGTTAATGAACTATTATCTATTTTGTAAAGTGAATCTACATCAATTTTGTCAAATCCCTTTAGTATCTTGAAACAGTCGATTAATTGACCTCGCAATCTTCTTTTCTTAAATGAAAATAAATGTAATTGTTTTAGTCTTTCATGATAAGATTTATTTCTTAGAGACGGAATTAACTATGACGCTCTACGCTGCACCGACTCGAGTTTTTCAATGTCCTTGTTCAGATAAGGAGACCAAAATTGCACGCCATATTCAAGATGGGGCCTCACTTTGCTTTTAAAGAAAAGTACTATAATTTGTTCACTTGTCTAAGTAAAATTTCTCTTAATATATCCCAATGCTCGATTGGCCTTGTTCGCAACTGCTACACATTGATCTGAGGTCTTTAGGTTTTCAGATATAAGAACCCCCAGGTCTTTAGTGGAGAGAGAGAGAGAGATAAAGAGAGAGAGAGGCAGACAGACAAAGCACTCACCATAATGTAACCAGTGTAACAAATAGCGGTACACACGCACACACACAATCATTATCACCATTATGTCACCATGCACACGACATGCCAGCAAGAGTTCTAACACGGTCACCCTAGCAGCACATTGACCTCCGTTGTATTCTGGGTAAGGTTAGACGATTGTATGCAGCTTAGAAATGTAGTCTATATATCTGTTGGTGGAAAAAAAAAATCTTTTAAGGGGAGGTTTTTAGTTCGTTCCCTAGATCTCCATCAAACTTAAAATTATACCCCCAAGACCTTTTTTCAAGATAAATGTGTACATATTTCGATAGAAAAATGTCCCAAAATCGTCACCTACATGGCACGAAAGGACTTATAATTGACTGAAATGGGGCGAAAGTTCTTAAAATCACCAAACTAATGGGGCGAGCTTCTTAAAATCTCAAAAGCAATGGAGCTAAACACGAGGGAGGAATGGGGTCCAGAAAAATAACCTCAAGTGGAAATCTCCTCTGTCTTCATGATACGCTGGTTAATGAAAGACGATTGTATGCAGCTTAGAAATGTACTCTATAAACCTATGAGTGGGAAATGTACTCTATAAACCTATGAGAGGGAAATGTACTCTATAAACCTATGAGAGGGAAATGTACTCTATAAACCTATGAGAGGGAAATGTACTCTATAAACCTATGAGTGGGAAATGTACTCTATAAACCTATGAGTGGGAAATGTACTCTATAAACCTATGAGAGGGAAATGTACTCTATAAACCTATGAGAGGGAAATGTACTCTATAAACCTATGAGTGGGAAATGTACTCTATAAACCTATGAGTGGGAAATGTACTCTATAAACCTATGAGAGGGAAATGTACTCTATAAACCTATGAGAGGGAAATGTACTCTATAAACCTATGAGAGGGAAATGTACTCTATAAACCTATGAGTGGGAAATGTACTCTATAAACCTATGAGTGGGAAATGTACTCTATAAACCTATGAGAGGGAATGTACTCTATAAACCTATGAGAGGGAAATGTACTCTATAAACCTATGAGAGGGAAATGTACTCTATAAACCTATGAGTGGGAAATGTACTCTATAAACCTATGAGTGGGAAATGTACTCTATAAACCTATGAGGGAAATGTACTCTATAAACCTATGAGAGGGAAATGTACTCTATAAACCTATGAGTGGGAAATGTACTCTATAAACCTATGAGTGGGAAATGTACTCTATAAACCTATGAGTGGGAAATGTACTCTATAAACCTATGAGAGGGAAATGTACTCTATAAACCTATGAGAGGGAAATGTACTCTATAAACCTATGAGTGGGAAATGTACTCTATAAACCTATGAGTGGGAAATGTACTCTATAAACCTATGAGTGGGAAATGTACTCTATAAACCTATGAGTGGGAAATGTACTCTATAAACCTATGAGTGGGAAATGTACTCTATAAACCTATGAGTGGGAAAATGTACTCTATAAACCTATGAGTGGGAAATGTACTCTATAAACCTATGAGTGGGAAATGTACTCTATAAACCTATGAGTGGGAAATGTACTCTATAAACCTATGAGTGGGAAATGTACTCTATAAACCTATGAGTGGGAAATGTACTCTATAAACCTATGAGTGGGAAATGTACTCTATAAACCTATGAGAGGAAAAACGATCTCTTTTAACCCTCTCAGTACCGGTGACGTGTGTTATATTGCATTCTAGCTACATTTGGACGATATTCTGCATTTTAGGAAGGAGCTTTGGTAGTTAAAAAGGTTGGTGGAGATAGTTTGAAGCCACTATATCGCTAGTGGTCCTTCCTAAGCTGAATAAAATCGTCTAATAGTTGTGCCAGAATATTATGAAATGTACGTCCCTGGGTACTGAACGGGTTAACCCTTTTAGTACCGGTGACGTCCTTTTCATTATAGGCTGGCAACTATTAGACTGTTTTATTCGGGGTCGGAAGAACGTTTGTCATGAAATATTCGGGGTCGGAAGAACGTTTGTCATGAAATATTCGGGGTCGGAAGAACGTTTGTCATGAAATATTCGGGGTCGGAAGAACGTTTGTCATGAAATATTCGGGGTCGGAAGAACGTTTGTCATGAAATATTCGGGGGTCGGAAGAACGTCTGCCCATGAAAAAGTTACAGATCATCTCAATTCATCCTTTTAGCGGCCATTTATCTTTCCCAAACTCTATAAAATCGTCTAAATGTAGCTGAAATGTCTGAATGCGACATTTAAATGCAAGCTACTATATCGGAAGCTACGATCATTAGAATAAAAGATAAAAATTGCCTGAAATTATATATATATAAGCCAAGTAAAACGCACAGAGACGAATAGCCAAACATAAGGCAAGAGTTAAGGGGATAGTGTTTGTTTGTATGTATGTTAATGTATTCATGTATGTTAATGTATTCATGTATGTTAATGTATTCATGTATGTTAATGTATTCATGTATGTTAATGTATTCATGTATGTTAATGTATTCATGTATGTTAATGTATTCATGTATGTTAATGTATTCATATATGTTAATGTATTCATGTATGTTAATGTATTCATGTATGTTAATGTTCATGTATGTTAATGTATTCATGTATGTTAATGTATTCATGTATGTTAATGTATTCATGTATGTTAATGTATTCATGTATGTTAATGTATTCATGTATGTTAATGTATTCATGTATGTTAATGTATTCATATATGTTATAATTCCTCCCTAGACCTCCATCAAGCTTTAAAAAACACCCCCTAGACCCCCTTTCAAGAAAAATTTGTACATTTTTCGGTAGAACAAATTTCCGGCCGAAGGCCGGTTCCTCTTATAATTACAGGCTCGCTTTCGCTCGCCAAGAGAAAATCGACACCTAAATGGCACGAAAGGTCTTAAAATTGACAACGAAATGGGGAGAAAAGTGTTAAAATCATCAAACTAATGGGCCGAACGTCTCAATACCTCAACACTAATGGGACTAAAGACGAGGGAGAAAAGGAGTCCAGAAAAAACCGAACCAGCCCCCTCCTTAAAGCCCGGGAGCGAGTCTTATAAGTTTTAGCACTCAACCTGTGAAGAAGTTAGTTAGTACTCCGCTATCAAGCAGGGTGGGGGGGGGGGGGGCCTTAAGGGTCGTTTTTCTGGTCCCCCTTCTCCCTCATGTTAAGCCTCCCTTAGTTTTCAGATTTTAAGGTGTTTGCCCCATTAGTTTGTCGATTTGAAGACCTTCCGCCCCATTTCCTTGTCAATATTAAAACCTTTCGTCCTATTTAGGTGTCAATTTTTTTCATGGCGAACGATAGTGAGCCTGTAATTTTGGAAGAAGCGGCCTTCGGCCGGGACATTTTTCTACCGAAAAATGTACAAATTAATCTAGAAAGGAGATCTAATGAATGATTTTTTTAGTTTGATGGAGGTCTAGGGAGGAAACTAGAAAAAAATTAATAAATAAAAATGTCTACCAAAAAGTGAACCATCCGCTCTTGAGTTAAGTTTTAGCACTCAACCTGTGAAGAAGTCCTCAGATATGAAGCAGAAAAAACAACCCAAGTGCAATGAAAAAGAAAACTGCATACCCGAGAAGACAAATCGGGGGGCCAAAACCAACAGCTCGCGTAGGCTCTCAAAGGTCGAGTGTTTGCCTTACGCTTGGGTTAGAGAGCCTGTAGCGAGAGAGATCGGCTATCTTTTTCTTTAGACGCCATATTGGTGCCCTGTCGAACAAACGGAGAATATTCTAATGTCATGTTTGCAGAGAATGACTTGGAGGGTGTTCGAGAGCAAGGTGGAAGGACATAGAGGGAGATGTAAACCGAAAGAGAGGTGGAAGGATGGAGTGAAGAAGTATATGAATGAAGGCGGTGCTGATTGGGAAGAGGGGCGTCGACTGACTGGGGACAGAGATGCATGGGGGTATTTCGTTCGTGGCCACCCCTTCGAGGATCACGGCGTCGGGCAATAGATAAATAGATAGATAGATAGATAGATAGAATTTCGAAACACATACTAAACTAAATGTATTATGAATGGTTATGTGTTTTCCACCAACCAACTTCACCTCTAAACTCAATTAAGGGGGCTGACCTGCTTTTGTTCTGTCCTTTTCTATCTTTCTCTGCCTTGTACCCATTTGGCCCCATTCAGCCTACTGTTTTAAGACGTTTATCCCCATCCAGGTGTCAATTGCTTACTGGTGAGCGGTAGCGAGCCAGCATATTTTTTATTTTTGTTTGATAGCAGGCTAAATTTGTACATTTTTCGATAGAAAAATGTCTCCGGCGAAGCCGGATTTCTTCATATAATGCTGGCTCGCTATCGCTCGCCAGGAAGAAATCGACACCTAGATGGGGATAAACGTCTTAAAATGGTTGGCTGAATGGGGCCGAATGGATACAAGCCAGAGAAAGAGAGAAAAGGACAGAAATAACAAAAAGCAAGTCACCCCCCTTAATGAAATCAACAAATCAACCAATACGGACATATTTGAGTGTAAAGAGAGGTTGTTGACACTAGTGGCACCAATATGGCTGAGCTACGTCGATCTCTGTTACTGTAGGGTGTCTAGTTAAGGCGGTGCTAGATCCAGCAGCTCGTATGTGCTCTCATGGGTCGAGGCTCAAGTGTTTGCTCTCATGGGTCGAGGCACAAGTGTTTGCTCTCGCCTGGCGCAAACTTCGTCTGTAGGTCTCCGTTTTCTGTAGGCCTTTCTAATGGGCCGAACGTCTTATAATCTCAAACCAAATGGGGCTAAACACGAGGGAGAAAGGAGACTAGAAAACCGCCCATGATCGTTCTCCCCGCTCCGGGTACAGACGTCAACACCGTAATGGCGGGTATCACACGAGCGCTTTTTCCCTCAACAATTGTATCCTCAACACTGGTCTGGCAGCTTATGAGGTCAACATTTGAAATATTTTGGTCGCCTAAATTCATCTACCATCAGCCTAGTTTCCGATACCAGTGCAAAATACTCAAGAAATGTGTCTAGAAAAATGTTGATCATAAAATGTTGATTATAAAAGCTCTCGTGTGATACCGGCTTAAGGGGAGACAGACCGTTTTTCTGGACCCTTTTCTCCCTCTTGTTTGGCCTTATTAGTTTTCAGATTTTAAGATGTTTGCCCCATTAGATTGTCGATTTTAAGACCTTTTGCATAATTTCTTTGTAAATATTAAGACCTTTCGTGCTATTTTGGTGTCGATTTTTTCCCTGGCGAGCGATAGCGAGCCTGTTAATTTGGAGGAACCGGCCTTTGGCCGGGAAATTTTTCTATCGAAAAATGTACAAATTAATCTAGAAAGGGGATCTAATGGATGTTTTTTTTAAGTTTGATGGAGGTCTAGGGAGGACACTAGAACAATAATGAATACATGGAAAAAAACGACCAAAAAAACCCGGCCCATCTCCCCTTAAAGGGAGACACGGTGGTGGAATAATACGACACTGGTATGTTATTCTCTTTGACTAATTGTATTGTGTGGTCAGTTAATACGATTGGTGTTTGTGTGGGGGGGGGGGGGGTAAGTGTGTCTGTGTGTGTGTGTGTGTGTATGTGTGTATATATAAAAAGGTAAGCTGTAGTCAATAAACTATCTATATATCTATCTAGCTGTCTGTGTGTGTGAGAGAGAGAGAGAGAGAGAGATACACTATATATATTTATCATTCCGGTTCTTATTAATCGAACATTTAGCTTATAACTTCGCCAGATATACGCAAGCAATTTATAGCGACCCTTCTTAACCCCTTGTGTACCGTCGACATCATTTGCATATTATTCTGGCTACTACTAATCAATGTTATTCAGTTTAGGAAGGATCTCTAGCAATTATGAGGCTTCGAACTATCTCAATCAGCCCCTTTAACTACCACAGATCCTTCCTAAGCTGCATAAAATCGTCTAAATATAGCTAGAATAAAATATAATAGACATTGCTGATACAGGAAGGGTTAACAATAGGAACAAAATCGTCCTTTGTTAGCAGGACTATTAACTATACCTGATGTACACTCGGTCCAAAAAGTATCTGCACCCCTACCCTGATAATTTGGTGTGTACAGCTTGGCAGTATAGGTTGTAGGTCGTAGGTAGTAGGTCTTAGGTAGTAGGTCTTAGGTAGTAGGTCTTAGGTAGTAGGTCTTAGGTAGTAGGTCTTAGGTAGTAGGTCTTAGGTAGTAGGTCTTAGGTAGTAGGTCTTAGGTAGTAGGTCTTAGGTAGTAGGTCTTAGGTAGTAGGTAGTAGGTCTTAGGTAGTAGGTCTTAGGTAGTAGGTCTTAGGTAGTAGGTCTTAGGTAGTAGGTCTTAGGTAGTAGGTCTTAGGTAGTAGGTCTTAGGTAGTAGGTCTTAGGTAGTAGGTCTTAGGTAGTAGGTCTTAGGTAGTAGGTCTTAGGTAGTAGGTCTTAGGTAGTAGGTCTTAGGTAGTAGGTCTTAGGTAGTAGGTCTTAGGTAGTAGGTCTTAGGTAGTAGGTCTTAGGTAGTAGGTCTTAGGTAGTAGGTCTTAGGTAGTAGGTCTTAGGTAGTAGGTCTTAGGTAGTAGGTCTTAGGTAGTAGGTCTTAGGTAGTAGGTCTTAGGTAGTAGGTCTTAGGTAGTAGGTCTTAGGTAGTAGGTCTTAGGTAGTAGGTCTTAGGTAGTAGGTCTTAGGTAGTAGGTCTTAGGTAGTAGGTCTTAGGTAGTAGGTCGTAGGTAGTAGGTCTTAGGTAGTAGGTCGTAGGTAGTAGGTCTTAGGTAGTAGGTCTTAGGTAGTAGGTCTTAGGTAGTAGGTCTTAGGTAGTAGGTCTTAGGTAGTAGGTCTTAGGTAGTAGGTCTTAGGTAGTAGGTCTTAGTAGTAGGTCTTAGGTAGTAGGTCTTAGGTAGTAGGTCTTAGGTAGTAGGTCTTAGGTAGTAGGTCTTAGGTAGTAGGTCTTAGGTAGTAGGTCTTAGGTAGTAGGTCTTAGGTAGTAGGTCTTAGGTAGTAGGTCTTAGGTAGTAGGTCTTAGGTAGTAGGTCTTAGGTAGTAGGTCTTAGGTAGTAGGTCTTAGGTAGTAGGTCTTAGGTAGTAGGTCTTAGGTAGTAGGTCTTAGGTAGTAGGTCTTAGGTAGTAGGTCTTAGGTAGTAGGTCTTAAGGTAGTAGGTCTTAGGTAGTAGGTCTTAGGTAGTAGGTCTTAGGTAGTAGGTCTTAGGTAGTAGGTCTTAGGTAGTAGGTCTTAGGTAGTAGGTCTTAGGTAGTAGGTCTTAGGTAGTAGGTCTTAGGTAGTAGGTCTTAGGTAGTAGGGCTTAGGTAGTAGGTCTTAGGTAGTAGGTCTTAGGTAGTAGGTCTTAGGTAGTAGGTCTTAGGTAGTAGGTCTTAGGTAGTAGGTCTTAGGTAGTAGGTCTTAGGTAGTAGGTCTTAGGTAGTAGGTCTTAGGTAGTAGGTCTTAGGTAGTAGGTCTTAGGTAGTAGGTCTTAGGTAGTAGGTCTTAGGTAGTAGGTCTTAGGTAGTAGGTCTTAGGTAGTAGGTCTTAGGTAGTAGGTCTTAGGTAGTAGGTCTTAGGTAGTAGGTCTTAGGTAGTAGGTCTTAGGTAGTAGGTCTTAGGTAGTAGGTCTTAGTAGTAGTAGGTCTTAGGTAGTAGGTCTTAGGTAGTAGGTCTTAGGTAGTAGGTCTTAGGTAGTAGGTCTTAGGTAGTAGTCGTAGGTAGTAGGTCTTAGGTAGTAGGTCTTAGGTAGTAGGTCTTAGGTAGTAGGTCTTAGGTAGTAGGTCTTAGGTAGTAGGTCGTAGGTAGTAGGTCTTAGGTAGTAGGTCTTAGGTAGTAGGTCTTAGGTAGTAGGTCTTAGGTAGTAGGTCTTAGGTAGTAGGTCCTTTAGGTAGTAGGTCTTAGGTAGTAGGTCTTAGGTAGTAGGTCTTAGGTAGTAGGTCTTAGGTAGTAGGTCTTAGGTAGTAGGTCTTAGGTAGTAGGTCTTAGGTAGTAGGTCTTAGGTAGTAGGGCTTAGGTAGTAGGTCTTAGGTAGTAGGTCTTAGGTAGTAGGTCTTAGGTAGTAGGTCGTAGGTAGTAGGTCGTAGGTAGTAGGTCGTAGGTAGTAGGTCTTAGGTAGTATAGGTAGATAATAGTATAGATGGATATAGCTACAGTCAGAGATGCCAACCCTACCAAGCTGTACACACCAGATTATCAGGGTAGGGGTGCAGATACTTTTTTGACCAAGTGTACGTAAATACATCAGGGGGAACTCCAAACGCCCACACTAAAGGATTTCGCCAACGATAGAATGGGGCAACGTCAATCAAAGTCAAGCGGATCGTGGTGTGTGTGTGAGGCAGGATCAAAGAGAGAGTTACAAGGAGTTACAAGGAATAGTTAGTATCTCAGAGACCTTGCGGTCTATTCCGGGGAGATAGTCGAAGTGGAAGAAGAGAGATTGTTTAGTGCACTACACTCCTTACAGAGTGTGCAAAATACTATTACTCTCTTCTTGAACTGCTCTACTGAAGAACTGTTTACAAATTCTGAGGGCAGTTTGTTCCAGGTAGAACAGATCTTATATGTGAACAAGTTTCCACAAATACTAGTGTTGAACCTTTTCTATTTAAATTTCCAGCCATGGTTGCGTGTTGTATTCGTATTGAGAATAAACATTTTGCTATAATCCACGTTGTCAAACCCACAAAGTATTTTAAATACTTCAATGAGCTGACCTCGTACTCTGCGAGTCTCCAACGGAAAGAGATTAAGAGCTCTCAACCGGTCCTCATAGCTCAATCTTCTAATCGATGAAATAAGCTTTGTAACCCTAGTTTGTACTCTTTCCAGTCGCTCTATATCTTTCCTGAGTGCTAGAGACCATAATTGAACAGCATAGTCTAGGAGAGGCCGTATCAGAGCGTTGTAAAGTGTGAGGACTATTTCCTTATTTCTATACTTAAATTGCCTCTATATATAGCCCAAAAATGTATGAGCTTTCTTCTCTACTTCAAGGGGAGGCAGACCGTTTTTCTGGACCCCCTTATCCCTAATGTTTAGCCCCACTAGTTTTGAGATTATAAGACGTTCGGCCCATTAGTTTGGCGATTTTAACACCTTTCGCCCCATTTCGTTGTCAATTTTAAGACCTTTCGTGCCGTTTAGGTGTCGATTATTTCCTGGCGAGCGATAGCGAGCCTGCACTTTTAAGAGGAACCGGCCTTCGGCCGGTACAGTTTTCTACCGAAAAACGTACAAATTTATCTTGAAGGGGGGTCTAGGGGGTGTTTTACTAAGCTTGATGGAGGTCTAGGGAGGAAACTAAAAAAAAATTATGAATAAATTAATTAATAGGCCTAACAAACGGCCAGTCTCCCCTTAATGTCTATTCAAAAATCATTCCAGATTTTTATAATAGCATAGAAAAAAACATAAGGCCCAGAGACTATGGTATCCGAGTGTACGGTCGCGCTAATAAGTCATGGCTCAGCGGTCATTACGTTTGGCTCGTTCTGTGCTGTATTAATGTCTGTCATATGTTGAATAGGGTGGGTAAGACGTGTAGGAACATGTTTGTATATATCACTAGAAATTTAAAAAAAAAAAATCATTTATAGATTTAGCTGATCCCTATTATTAATCAAAATATACTTGGTGCCGAGACATCACTTATTAGGCGGACTGTACCTACAATATAAGAGTCCTTTGTATCCCCGTTGGTTCACTTTTTGGTCGATTTTTGCATGTATTCATTATTTTTCTAGTTTCCTCCCTAGACCTCCATCAAATTTAAAAAACATCCATTAGATCCCCCTTCTAGATTAATTTGTACATTTTTCGGTAGAAGAATGTCCCGGCCGAAGGCCGGTTCTTCCAACATTACAGGCTCACTATCGTTCGCCAGGGAAAAAATTGACACCTAAATAGCACAAAAGGTCTAAATATTGACGACAAAATGGGGCAAAAGGTCTTAAAATCGACTAACTAATGGGGCAAACGTCTTAACATCTGAAAACTAATGGGGCTAAACATGAGGGAGAAAGTGGTCCAGAAAACCGGTCCATCCCCCCCTTACACCCTGCTGTAAAATTCCGGTGTCCGAGATTCAGGAAAGATGAAGAGCGACTAGAAAGAGTTCAAGCAAAGATGAGGAAAGTGAAAAAGATGGCCTGCATGAAAAAACAGTGGGATTGAGCAAAAAAATGGGATAAAAGACAGAATGGTATTATTTAGCAGCGATACACCGGGGAAATTGTCTGGGGTATGGAGAGAGAGAGAGAGAGAGAGAGAGAGAGAGAGAGAGAGAGAGAGAGAGAGAGAGAGAGAGAGAGAGAAAGAGAGAGAGATTAATTTTGATTCATTTGTTTAATTTTGTATTGCCAAATGTGTACATACATAATAAGAGAGAGAGAGAGAGTGAGAGTATAAAGGAAGTCAAGCAGCAACAACAGGTCTAGCGACCCCTCACGGTAGCTTTCCCTCTAAATCACTGCTGTTCAAAGTGTCCAGCTGTGATTTAGAGTGGGTTAGGGACAATTGGAAAGGGAGTACTGCCCTAAGACCAATTGAGTAACATGTTAATTATTGATTTATACATGTAGTGAGTGCTCTTCCAACTGTCCCCTACTAACATCTCCTAATCCAGCCACGTACATTTGACCCAGGGCAGTCTTCCCTTTCCATTTTTCCCTTACCCACTCCAATCTACTGTTTGGACACTTGACCATCAGTGTTTTGGATGGCAAGCAGCCTTGATGGGTCACTGGACCTGATGTTGTTGATTCCCTTTCTGTCTTCCATTATTCGCAGGCCCGGATCATCACTGGGGTGAAGATTGTGTGCCTTTTGTCTCCTTCATACACATCAAATAAATAATCTGCATTGTTCAGTCCACGCCTATTACGCAAATTGGTAGCGTTTGGTCATTCCTACGTTCGCCGAGTTGTACGGTGGCGCTAATAAGTCATGTCTCATCTGCCCTTACGTTTGGCTCACTCTGTGCTGAAATAATGTCTGCCAGATGTTGAATAGGGTGGGTAAGTGTAGAAATTGGTGTGTATATTCCGAAGGGTTAAGGCCCCACTAATTAATCCTTCCATTCATCTATACATAGCCTATGATAGCGCAGTTGGAAAGTGTGTACATGCTTAGATTGATATGCAGGATTCGAAACTGCAGAATAAATCGTAGGCTTGTCCACCTTTCTATAACTGTCTTCATAGCGCAATGGATAAATGCACTGAATTTCGGTGTGAGCATCCTAGGTTCGAATCCGTGGACTGCCACATGTATTTGTTGATTTCATTAATTGAGTTTAGGAGTAAAGTCGGTTGGTGGAGGTAACATAATAATCCCCCTCGAAATGAAGACATTAAGTTTAGATATTGCTGAATCCAATTATGGGTCAAAATATACTTGCTGCCGAGACATGACTTATTAGGTCGATTGTACTGATAATTTTACGACAGAGATAAAACTGTGCAGTTGATAGTGAGATGTACGGTCGCGCTAATAAGTCATGTCCCAGCTGTCATTACGTTTGGCTTGCTCTGTGCTGTATTAATGTCTGTCAGATGTTGAATAGGGTGGGTAAGTGTAGGAACATGTTTATATATTTCACTCGGTATGAAGAAATGAAGCTTAGATATTGCTGATACCAATTATTGATCAAAACATACTTGGTGCCGAGACATCACTTATTAGCGCGATTGTACAGCATCCAAAGAGAGGGTACCGCTCCGGGAAAGGAAAACATATATATATTGTACTGTAAAATGACAAAGGTAAAATCGGAAATTTGGAATTCAATTCACGATGGAATAGTTGATGGGGTATGTATATATAAAAGAAAGGCCTGTGAAACTCTCTCTCTCTCTCTCTCTCTCTCTCTCTCTCTCTCTCTCTCTCTCTCTCTCTCTCTCTCTCTCTCTCTCTCTCTCTCATACACACACAACAAAAACACCCACACAACAAAAACACCCACACCCACACACACACACACACACACACACACACACACCCACACACACACATACACACACACCCACACACACACACACACACACTACACATTAATTTACACCCCACAATCAAGTTTTTTATTTTTATTTTCCGCTCAAATTTTTACTAAACAAACTTCGGTTCGTCGTCGTAGTTTTAGTAACTTTTTGCTCCATTTTTCTGTTCCTGATTTATGAGGTTTGACGACTCCTGCCTTTCCCAAATTTATGAGGTTTGACGATTCCTGCCTTTTCCCAAATTTATGAGGTTTGACGACTCCTGCCTTTCCCAAATTTATGAGGTTTGACGATTCCTGCCTTTTCCCAAATTTATGAGGTTTGACGATTCCTGCCTTTTCCCAAATTTATGAGGTTTGACGATTCCTGCCTTTTCCCAAATTTATGAGGTTTGACGATTCCTGCCTTTCCCAAATTTATGAGGTTTGACGATTCCTGCCTTTCCCAAATTTATGAGGTTTGACGATTCCTGCCTTTCCCAAATTTAGGTTGACGATTCCTGCCTTTCCCAAATTTATGAGGTTTGACGATTCCTGCCTTTCCCAAATTTATGGAGGTTTGACGATTCCTGCCTTTCCCAAATTTATGAAGTTTGACGATTCCTGCCTTTCCCAAATTTATGAGGTTTGACGATTCCTGCCTTTCCCAAATTTATGAGGTTTGACGATTCCTGCCTTTCCCAAATTTATGAGGTTTGACGATTCCTGCCTTTCCCAAATTTATGAGGTTTGACGATTCCTGCCTTTCCCAAATTTATGAAGTTTGACGATTCCTGCCTTTTCCCAAATTTATGAAGTTTGACGATTCCTGCCTTTCCCAAATTTATGAGGTTTGACGATTCCTGCCTTTCCCAAATTTATGAGGTTTGACGATTCCTGCCTTTCCCAAATTTATGAAGTTTGACGATTCCTGCCTTTCCCAAATTTATGAGGTTTGACGATTCCTGCCTTTCCCAAATTTATGAGGTTTGACGATTCCTGCCTTTCCCAAATTTATGAGGTTTGACGATTCCTGCCTTTCCCAAATTTATGAGGTTTGACGATTCCTGCCTTTCCCAAATTTATGAGGTTGACGACGATTCCTGCCTTTCCCAAATTTATGGAGGTTTGACGATTCCTGCCTTTCCCAAATTTATGAAGTTTGACGATTCCTGCCTTTCCCAAATTTATGAGGTTTGACGATTCCTGCCTTTCCCAAATTTATGAGGTTTGACGATTCCTGCCTTTCCCAAATTTATGAGGTTTGACGATTCCTGCCTTTCCCAAATTTATGAGGTTTGACGATTCCTGCCTTTCCCAAATTTATGAAGGTTGACGATTCCTGCCTTTTCCCAAATTTATGAGGTTTGACGATTCCTGCCTTTCCCAAATTTATGAGGTTGTTTGACGATTCCTGCCTTTTCCCAAATTCATGAGGTTTGACGATTCCTGCCTTTTCCCAAATTTATGAGGTTTGACGATTCCTGCCTTTTCCCAAATTTATGAGGTTTGACGATTCCTGCCTTTCCCAAATTTCAAAATATTATATATAAACAACTGGATTTTATTCTCGTGCAATTTCACTGTTTATGTTATATGATAATATATGGTTTACAAATTCTCTCTCAATCTTTGTATTATTAGTATTTTGTCTCATGTCGTACTGAATAATTGCTTCACGAGAGTAGTTAGCACCCAAACTAGAAGATACATTAATTGTAGACAGTGAAGCATTAGCCTTTATCCTTCTCAGTTAACCCCTTCTGTAACGGTGATGGACTTTGCATTATATTCTGGCAACTATTAGCCGATTTTGTGCAGCTTAGGAAGGACGTCTACTCCTTAAAAGGCTACAGACTGTCTCAATCAGTCCTTTCAGCTACCACATTTCCCACCAAAGCTTCTTAAATTCGTCTAAATGCAGCTGAAATAAAATAAAATATACGTCTCCGGTACAGAAGGGGTTAAGGGGGTAGGTGTTATTTGTTTGTTTATTTAATCATTCCTTTATTATTGTTTTAGTTTCCTCCCAAGGCCTCCATCAAGCTTAAACAAATATTTCCTCAAGATCCCCCTTTGAGATTAATTTGTACATTTTGTGGTAGAAAAATCTCCCGGTCAAAGGCCAGTTGCTCCAAAATCACTAGCTCGCTTTCGCTCGCCAGGTAAATAATCGACACCTAAATGGCATGAAAGGTCTTAATATTGACGAAGAAATTTGGCAAGAGTCTTAACATTGACAAAATAATGGGACGGACATCTTAATAACCTCACAATTAATGGGGCTAAACATGAGGGAGAAGGGGATCCAGAAAAAACTATATATCTCCCCTTAAATAACTCTCAAGCGATATGCAAATAGTTATATTCTCTTTTTAGGAGTTTATCACTGATGGTAAGACATTATATAATATACTTTAACCTTTGAGTCCTTGATTCCCAAATGGGTGTGTGTGTGTATGTGTGTAAGTGTACTAAAAAGAGAATGTGAGCATGAGTATCTATGTATGTGTGTGTGAGAGAGAGAGAGCGTAGGAGAAACTGCCTGTGTGTATGTGTAAATGAGAGAGAGTGTGTCTGTAAATATCGTGTGTGTGTGTATGTGTAGCTATCCAAAATATCCACTGTGTATGTGTGTGTGAGCAGGGAGGGGGGGGGGGGGTGCTGAGGGGGAGGGGAGTTGATTGCTTTATCAAGTCTCTAATAATTTATCAGATAATTGGGATATCGCTGCACCTGACATTTTAAGGTCGCTGAAGAAAATTATCGTTTAGGAGAAAAGAAAGTGTTAATGGCGAGAAATGATCCTGGTAGATATGCATTTGTTCTGTCTTTCTTCCACTCAACAAATACATGTTCTCTCCCTCAATCTATCTTTCCCTCATCCTACAACTTAAACTCCTTCAAACTCTGTGTGTCCAGATATACTGACTCTAACGTATCTTGAATTTAGCTCTCTGTCACTGCTTGAATGTGTGTGTGTGGGGGGGGGGGGGGGGAGCACTCGTTACATGCAGCTTTGTATGTTTGTATGTTTGAGTATGTGAGAGAGAGAGAGAGAGAGAGAGAGAGAGAGAGAGAGAGAGAGAGAGAGAGAGAGAGAGAGACTTGGAACACACTTGGATCACTCGATTATTGTCATAGCACATTTTAGAGAGAGCCTGAAAAACACAGGTATTAAAGTATACATGTACAGAGAGAGAGAGAGAGAGAGAGAGAGAGAGAGAGAGAGAGAGAGAGAGAGAGAGAGAGAGAGAGAGAGAGAGAGAGAGAGTGGAACGACTGGAAGTTCAGATAAGTTTGTCTGTGTCTGCAAGAAGAAACAGGAGAGGTGGTGATAAACGAGGAATTAGGAGGAAGAGAAGAAGAAGAATTACGAAGAAGAGAGAAAGAGAAAAGGTGGAGATAGGTAGGAAGGAAGGAGGAGAAGAGGTGAAGATAGGTGGAGAAAGGGTGGAAGGAAGGAGAAAAGATGGAGATAGGTGGGAAGAAAGGATGGAGAAATGGTGGAGAAAGGGTGGAGATAAGTGGGAAGGAAGGAGGAGAAGAGGTGGAGATGGGCAGAACAAAAATGGATATACAGTAGGTGGGAAGGATGGAGAAAAGGTGGAGATAGGTGAGAAGGAAGGAAGTAGAAAAGGTGGAGATAGGTGGAGGATAGAGAGAGAAAAGGTGGAGATAGGTGGAGAATGGAGAGAAATAAGATGGTAATAGGTGGGAAGGATGGGTGGAGAAATGGTGGAGATGGGTGGGAAGGATGGAGAAAAGGTGGAGATATCCATCTTAGCTATCTAACAACTGAGAAATATTTTATCAACAAGCTATACAACATTATCTCTCTCTCTCTCTATATATATATATATATATATATATATAATACATTGTGCTACGATGGTGTTCTGGCCTCAAGGGGATAAATATTGTGACCAGGCCTTAATTAACCCACCTAATTTGGAATGGAGGAAGTAAGGGCGTAATAAAGTGGCGAAGTTAATGGGAGAGAGAGAGAGAGAGAGAGAGAGAGAGAGGGGGGGGGGAGGGGGGGGAGAGAGGAACAAACTGGACAGAATATGTACAGTATATATGTATTGATATAAACATAGTACCATAATTGAATGCAAGTTGTTAACCAAGTAATTGAGAAAACAGATGAATTCCAAAAGCCCTCGTGTATGACATTTATAGATTACGAAATGGCATTTGACTCGGTCGAAATGTCTGCTGTAATGAGAGCGATTCGTAGACAAGGAGTAGAAGATAATTATGAAAAGCAAGCTACCCCTTTCATTAAGGGGAGGTATTTAGTTTCTTCCCTAGAACTCCATCAAGCTTAAAATTACACCCCTAGACCCCTTTTCAAGATAAATGTGTACATTTTTCGGTAGAATAATGTCCCGGCTGAAGGTCGGTTCCTCTCAAATTACAGGCTCGCTATCGCTCGCCAGGAAAAAATCGACACCTAAATGGCACGAAAGTTCTTAAAATTGACAGAAATGGGGCGAAAGTTCTTGAAATCGCCAAACTAAAGGGGGCGAGCGTCTTAAAAATCTAAAAAGCAATGGGGCTAAACATGAGAGAGAAAGGGGTCCAGAAAAAAATCCCTCAAGTGGAAATCTCCCCTTAAACAGGAAAGTATACAGCCAATGTGTCCTCCCTGTACTAATTTATGGATCAGAAACTTGGAGTATAACAAAGTGTCTAGAACGTAAACTTATGAGTGCCCAAAGAGGAATGGAGAGGATAATGTTAGGCATAACTTGGAGAGATAAGAAGAGAGCCTCATGGATAAGAGAACAAACACAAGTAGAAGATATTCTCATTACTATAAAAAAGAGGAAATGGTCTTGGGCAGGTCATATATTTAGAAGAGATGATAACAGATGGACAACTAGAGACTGGGAATCTAGGGATGGAGCTAGAGGAAGGGGTAGACAGAGAACCAGATGGAGGGATGAGATCCGAAAGTTTGCAGGAGTGGAATGGAACAGACTAACATCTGACCGGTTAGAGTGGAAACGTTTGGGAGAGGCCTTTGTCCTGCAGTGGACTAACGCAGGCTGATGATGATGATGATGATGATGATGATCTAATTATACAGTTGCATAAGAAGATGAATTAACGACTCCATAGTAAAGAACTCGCCTAATTCAGTAATACTGTATATAAACTCAGATAAGAGCTGAACTTGGCATGGAACTGTACAGTTGATCAGAACTGGGCTGCACAAAATAACATACTCGCAGAAGGCCTGTTGGTGGTGATGCAGAACATTATTATACCCCAATAATACGGTACAGCGAGCCTGGCCGGATATTGGTGGCACTAATTAATTATACTATGAAATATTTTATCTATTTAATGGGCTTGCCTTCTACTTATCTATCTATCTACTTCTACTCCTACCTCTCTCTCCCTCTCTTTCTCTTTCTCTTTCTCTCTTTCTCTCTCTCTCTCTCTCTCTCTCTCTCTCTCTCTATATATATATATATATATATATATATATATATATATATATATATATACACAGGGTGTCCAGCGAGTTTTGTCAAATACGTCCAGAGATGAAAGATTAAGTAATTCTAAGTCAAAACAGTTAGATACACATAGGCTTTTGGGGCATTTTTTTGTAGTTATGGACCCTTAATGTAGGCATTTTGGTGTTTCTTGTAATTTCTAACCCTGTTTTTCTTCAATAAGATGAGGATAAGAAAAACAAATATTAAGTGTATTATGAAGCATGATATCAATACTTCAAACCGACACCAAAAACTTCCCTACATCGTACTTCATATTCCCTTGACATGGAGTTGAATATTACAAGAAACCAACAAAATTTAATTTTAAGCTCATCATCACGGAAAGAAGAGAGGAGCTACAGAGGATTTGTTGGTGTTTTCACTAAATATTGATACCATGCACCATCATACAGCATTTAACGTTATCGCTATTAATTTTCACTACTCGGAAAATTGGCTTAAACTGACAGAAAACACCAAAAAATCCTCTGTAGCTCCTTTCTTCTTTCCGTGATGATGAGCTTAAAATTCAGTTTTGTTGGTTTCTTGTAATATTCAGTTTGAAGTATTGATATCATGCTTCATAATACACTTTATGTTTTTGTTTTCCTATCCTCATCTTATTGAAGAAAAACAGGGTTAGAAATTACAAAAAAGCACTAAAATGCCGACTACCTTAAAATAACATCCATTAGATTCCCCCCACTATCGTTCGCCAGGAAAAAATCGACACCTAAATGACACTAAAAGTCTTAATATTAACAAAAGAAAAAAAGAAAAAAATCGACAAACTAATGGGGAAAATATCCTATAATCTGAAAACTAATGGGGCTAAACATGAAGGAGAAGGGGGACCAGAAAACCAGCCCTTCCCCCCTTAAAAATGAAAAAAAAAAAAAAAAAAAAAAAAAATTATGATTATGAATATGGCGACTATAACGGTAACAATGGGAAGGGAGAAAGAGTAATTATAACCTATCATTTCTGCCAATAATCGCCAAACTCCTCACATAATGAAGGTTCATTAGCCAGACTTAAGGTGCGTATATTGAAGGCAGTAAGGAGAGGGTCGGGAGATAATGGCAATTTATGATATTGTAAAGAATCGGAACGTGTGAAAATATACACTTGCATTATGCTAGTAAATTTGAACATCTGACAGAACTTCCAGCGATAAATCATAATATTGTAAACTCGACTTACAGCGAAAATGGCCTAGTTTATATATTTGTGTATTAATTAATTAATTTATTTATTTTGAGATTTATTTATTTATTTATTTATTTTGAGATTTATTTATTTATTTATTTATTTTGAGATTTATTTATTTATTTATTTATTTTGAGATTTATTTATTTATTTATTTATTTTGAGATTTATCTATCTATCTATCTATCTATCTATCTATCTATCTATCTATCTTTATTTATTTATTTATATATTTATTTATTTATTTATTTATTTATTTATTTATTTATTTATTTATTTATTTATTTATTTATTTTGAGAGAGATCATCCCAACATTTCTGCCGTTTATCAGTATGTAGACTAAACCAATAGTTAGATATACTAGGACTTCAGAGGCTATCGACCCCATTGGATTATCAAGCCAGCACACTGTAAGTCAAATATAGTGTCAGGACTGGAGCCTCTTTTCGAGAACTCCAATCCCTTGCATGTGTATCTGTGTGAGAGTTTCCAATTTATGTATCGATATCCAAGAAATGATTATTGAGGTAACTTGATTAACATCCGATTACCAATGCATGATAAAATTGCCCTTGATTATGACTATGACATTTGATTATGACTATGACACTTGATTATGATTATGACACTTGATTATGACTATGACATTTGATTATGACTATGACACTTGATTATGACTATGACATTTGATTATGACTATGACATTTGATTATGACTATGACATTTGATTATGACTATGACATTTGATTATGACTATGACACTTGATTATGACTATGACATTTGATTATGACTATGACACTTGATTATGACTATGACATTTGATTATGACTATGACACTTGATTATGACTATGACATTTGATTATGACTATGACATTTGATTATGACATTTGATTATGACTATGAAATTTTTGGTTAAAATACTTAAAATAGGACTTTAGAGGATATCAACCCTTCTGGTTCATTAATCAATGTTATGTTCATTTCACCCCAACACCAAACACCTCCAATGAAATTAATCTAAGCGTATATATGTGATCCACCGGGATTCGAACCTGGGTTATCACACACACATTTTTAAACACTCTAACCACTACACCACCAAGACGGTTAAAGGTTTATGCACAAGCCTACGATTTATTATCCATTCTCGAATACTGGATATTAATCCAATCATGTGTATACAGTATATTTTCCCAACCTCGCTATGGTAGCCTAATGTTTAAGGGGAGGTATTTAGTTTGTTCCCTAGACCTCCATCAAGCTTAAAATTACACCCCCTTGACCCCCTTTCAAGATAAATTTGTACATTTTTCGGTAGAAAAATTTCCCGGACCAAAGGCCGGCCCCTCTTAAATTACAGGCTCGCTATCGCTCGCCAGGAAAAAGCCGACACCTAAATGGCACAAATGGTCTTAAAATTGACAGAAATGGGGCGAAAGTTCTTGAAATCGCCAAAATAATGGGGCAAACGTCTTAAAATCTCAAAAGCAATGGGGCTAAACATGAGGGAGAAAGGAGTCCAGAAAAAAATCCCTCAAGTGGAAATCGCCCCTTAACTTTATTCTGGCTACTATGAGACGACATTACTCAGTTTCCAAAGGGCCTCCAGCAATGAACAGGCTTCGAACCCTCTCACTTAACCCTTTTGACTGCCACAGGTCCTTCCTAAACTGTACCAACTCGTCTGAATACAGCTAGATTATGATACAAAAGACATTGCCGGTACAGAAGGGGTTAACGTCATTAACATTTAGTATTGACTGAAATCAAAGAAGCCCTGCGTTACAGTTATGAATCAAACTACTTATTTGAGTTAAACCACTTATTTGAGTTAAACCACTTATCTGAATCAAACCACTTATCTGAATCAAACCACTTATCATGAATCAACCCACTTATCATGAATCAACCCACTTATCATGAATCAAACCACTTATCTGAATTAAACCACTTATCATGAATCAACCCACTTATGAATCAACCCACTTATCATGAATCAAACCACTTATCTGAATCAAACCACTTATCATGAATCAACCCACTTATGAATCAACCCACTTATCATGAATCAACCCACTTATGAATCAACCCACTTATCATGAATCAAACCACTTATCTGAATCAAACCACTTATCATGAATCAACCCACTTATCATGAATCAACCCACTTATCATGAATCAAACCACTTATCTTAATTAAACCATTTATCTGAATCAAACCACTTATCTGAATCAAACCACTTATCTGAATCAAACCACTTATCTGAATCAAACCACTTATCTGAATCAAACCACTTATCTGAATCAACCCACTTATCTGAATCAAACCACTTATCATGAATCAACCCACTTATCTGAATCAACCCACTTATCATGAATCAACCCACTTATCATGAATCAAACCACTTATCTGAATTAAACCACTTATCATGAATCAACCCACTTATGAATCAACCCACTTATCATGAATCAAACCACTTATCTGAATTAAACCATTTATCTGAATTAAACCACTTCTCTGAATTAAACCACTTATCTGAATCAACCCACTTATCTGAATTAAACCACTTATCTGAATCAAACCACTTATCTGAGTTAAACCACTTTTTTTTTTTTTTTTTTTTTTTAAGAGACAATGAACGGAGGAAGGAAAAACACAGATAAAACAAAAAGGTCCATGTGCCTAAAGGCATCCTCCATTCATAAAATGTTTGTAACAACTGGATTTAAACATTTGTTGATTGTAAGTTTGTGGAAAGCAATTCGAGGGAAGTGAATTCCAAAGAGTAGTAGCTCTGGGGATAAATGAATTCTGATAAGCAGAAGTTCTGCATTGTGGAGGAGAAAGTGTAAATTCATGGGCGCTCTCAGCTGCCCTAGTTCTACGGGGAAAGATGTGGAGAGGCGGCACAATTGAAGCAAGTTCCTCGGAACAATTGCTGTGAAAATATCTGTAGAATAATGCAAGGGATGCAACGTTTCTTCGTATGGCTAATGTAGGAAGGTCCTGTGTGATTGCAGGGTTATTGATTAATCTAATAGCTTTATTTTGAATTTTGTCCAACTGCCTCAATGCAACCACTCCACTTCCACCCCACAGAGGTGAACAGTAATCCATCTGAGAGCGCACATGACTTTTATATATTACGGCCAACTGCTCGTCAGTGAAGAATTCTCGAACTCTGTACAGGAGTCCCAGTTTTTTAGAGGCATTCTTAGCAATGCTTCTAACATAATGTGTCCAGCTCAAGTTAGTAGTTAATGTTACACCGAGAATGTCAATACTAGGGGAAGTGGGAATATTTACATCATTAAAAAATATATGGGAGTCAGTGAGATTCTGTCGGTTAGAAAATTGAATGTACTTGGTTTTCTGTGCATTAAAGGAAACTAGATTCTCTTGTCCCCATTCACTAATTCTAGAAAGGTCCCGGTTCAGAGAAATTGCAGTGTTTATTTTTGAATTTATAAGATCGGGTTGGGTGAAAGAATTGGTAAATGTGAAGGAACTGTGGAGTGTTGAGTCATCTGCGTAGGAATGTATTGGATTATGAGTGGTAGATATGAGATCATTGATATGAATGAGGAACAGAGTTGGGGCCAAAACTGATCCCTGGGGAACACCAGCATTTATTGAGTGAAATTGAGAATAAAGGCCATCTACCATTACACGTATTTTTCTGTTATGAAGATAAGAAGAAATTAGTGGAACTAATGATGCAAGGCCGTAGTGTGACATCTTCGACAATAAGGATTGATGCCAGACTCTATCAAATGCCTTTGATATATCCAGTGCTATTGTATGTGTTTCACCATGTTGGTCTGTAGCTTGGTTGATTTGATGCGTAAGAAGGCAAAGAATGTCTGCAGTTGATCGACATCGTCTAAAACCATATTGCCTATCACTGATTAATTTATTATTCTCCAGATGCTTAATTATGTGATTATTTAATATAATTTCAAAAACTTTGCCAAGAGTGGAAGTTATAGCTATTGGTCTGTAGTTTGATGGATCTGAAGAGGCACCTTTTTTAGGAACTGGATGGATGTTTGCTTCTTTCCAGGGTACTGGGAAGCATGAGGTATGAGTACACAGACGGAAAAATTTTGCCAATACAGGAGCGAGCACCAAGGAGCAATTCTTAAGTACTATTGGAGGAATTTCATCTGGACCAGGAGCCTTATCTACTGAGAGATTCTGCAAAATAGTTTTGACATGTCTGGTGTGGATCTTAAGTGAGGGAATTTCAGGTGAATTAAAATTAAGTACAGGGACATCTTGATTTATGTCATCTAAGGTTGAGTTGGTGGAGAAAATATCTGCAAGAAGGTTAGCTTTACCTCGTGGGTCACTTACAAGATTGCCAGTCGGAGATTTTAATGGTGGAAATGGATGAAGCAGTAGTGAAGTTGGATTTGAATGAGTTAAGAGTAGACCAAAATTTTGTTATCATTTGGATTATTTAGAAGTTTATTTGCCTGCTTATGGAGAAATTTGATTTAGTTAGGTTTAATACAGTTTTGGCATGATTTCTGATGTTTCTAAAGTAATTAAAGGCTTCATGTGTTTTTGATCTTGTGTATGCATTGTAGGCTATTGCTTTTTGTTCAGTTACTCTAGCACAATTATGGTCAAACCATTTAGGTGAATTAGATCTTTTACTGTACTTTTGATGAGGAATAAAAGTTTCCATTCCAATTTTTACAAAATCTTGTATGTGGCTCAAGGTGGAGTGTGCATCATTAGAAAAGAAAGAGGTCCAGGGAATATCAATAAAGAAACCTTGAAGACCCTCCCAGTCTGCCCTATCGTAATGCCATTTAGTCACCAAAACAGGTTCAGAGTGGGAAGGTGTGGTAGGTGATAGACAATCTGAATCAAACCACTTATCATGAATCAAACCACTTATCTGAATTAAACCATTTATCTGAATTAAACCACTTATCTGAACCACTTATCTGAATTAAACCACTTACCTGAATCAAATCACTTATCATGAATTAAACCACTTATCTGAATTAAACTACTTATCATGAATCAAACCACTTATCTGAATAAAGTCGGTGTCACACGAGCGCTTTTTCCGTCAATTTTCCATGAGCAAGTTTTTCCTCTTATTATTTCGGGACTTTTTCGCACTGGTATCGGCATTTAAACTGAAGGTAGATTATGTTAGGCGGCTGAATTCTGACATAGTGTAATTTTGTAAGCTTCCAGACCATAATTGCCCGTAAAAATTGCTCGAAAAAAACGCTCGTGTGACTCCTGTTTTAGTATCGAACTCAAACGAGACAACCCAATGTTCTGTTACTTCCAAGAGGCTTCACAACATGTCTTTAACCCTTTCTGTACCGGTGACGTCTCTTTAAGTTTATTTTAGCTATATTTAGACAATTTTGTGCAGCTTAAAATGGATCTGTGGTAGTGAAAAAGGTTAAGTGAGATAGTTCAAATCATGTTAATTGTTGGAGGCCCTTTTTAAACTGAATAAAATCGTCTAATAGTAGCCAGAATAATGTTAAAAGGACGGTGCCGGTACAGAAGGGGTTAAGAGATTCAAAGATTCTATTCGTTTTTCTATGTGGATGAGGGAGACAAAAGGCAGAGCTGCCTGTGACGAGTGCCTGTGAGAGTGCAGGTATTATGGTTCACGAGTGTACCACATAGTTCCCCTTCATTTAAGATGTATTAAAATAATTTGAACCAACTAGAATCGAAGCTTCGAATTAACAAGTGACCATGTTCAGTGTTTGCAATCTTTACCCCCCCCCCCATATATCCCTCCTTTCCTCTCCCCCAACCAAGGAGAGTATAGGAGGAGAGGAGACTCTCTGCTTTTGGTTGTAAGCCCCTGATACTTACCCCATCTAACGTCAAGCACCCTCCAATAGAGAACGGTTAATTTCGAACAGTAACTATACAGTTTATACCCCTCAATAGGGAATGTATCGTTCTTTAGAAAACGGTTATATTCGAGCTATAACTATATTGTGTCTAATATCTATACGCTACCGCTTGCAATACTCAAAATCTCATAATATTTCACATTTCATAATAGCTCTTATAGGCCTATATCTAAATAGTAGGCTATTGTTGTCACTCATGAGGTTTTAATTGTGATCCCCATATTGGCATTATCATTATTGTCCTACCTTATAGTCCATATACTACACCTAAATATATTGTGCCACATTCCATGTATACAATCTAGTATGTGTGCAGCAACTTTACCTTTTTCTGTATAAAATACTTTATCTAATATAATACATTTGTTATATGTGTAGGTTACTCAACGTCTATATATATCTTGTATTGGTTTTGTTCCTTACATTTAAATTTGTATCAGTACCTGTATGGATTTCAGCCATATATGTTCCCCAGAGTGTTCGTACGTTTACTGAAAAGTAAATAATCAAACACACACACTGTGAATCATACAGTTCCTCATATTACTTGCACTGCTTAATTGGTGAGGAGTAAATAAAGACATACCGGTACGTAATTATCTCTCACGAAGGAATATGCGAGACAACCACAGCAATCATCCCAGTGACTGTCTCTCGAGTAATATGTTTCTGCAGCTCTACCCATACACGTCATACACTGATAAATACACATCCCTTCAGCAACAACATTACCAAAAGTGTGGAACATATCGTTTGTCTCATGTTGTATGTGTTTATAAATATATGTTCTCTCGATGTTACGTGTTTACTATTCAGGTCGACCACTGCAGCACAATACAATGCTAGGGGCAATTTCTGCACTACCGTTTATTGTGTTTCTGTGTATTTATGAATAATATTCTATAAGCAAGTAATTCCAACCTCACACTCCACACAAACAAAGAATATAACATTAAGGGTAGCCTATGTCTTACATTAAAGCTAACCGATCAAGTGAATGGCATATAATACAACGTGAGTAGATTATGCTATTTATTTATATTTAAAACATCTGTAAATTGTGGAGCATCAGGCGTCAGACGGTCAACCCCGCTATACTGGTCATCTTAAAAGTGGCTGCTTCACACAGCACGGGACTTTTTCAGTTGATCAGGTGTTTTCGTCTTCAGTTTGATGTCAAGGTTCTTGAGCCATAACAAACATCTGTAATGATACAAATGCCAGTATTCATGGGTCAGCTATTTACCAAGATGATGTCTCTGAAATCTTGTGTTCAGTCAGCCATGATATACTGTATACTCGTATGTGAGTATACTATATACTGTATACTCGTAGATACCCTCTACTTGTGACTAAGCACTTCACCTTACCTTTGGGAAAGAAGTGATATATGAATTTCCTTTGCTTCCGCCTTGTATTTTCCATAAACAGCACAGCTGTGAGCCTGTGACCGTGTTGTTTTGATACCATGTTTGTATCTGCCGCCACGCCATCTGGCAGTTCCCAGTGACATTTGTAAGTGTGCAGACGATGTACCACCGATGGCAGAGCCATCTTCAGGGGTGCTTGGTCAAAACTAGGGATCGATTGGGAGCTCCTTTATGAGCTCTATCCTTACTTCTATTATCCTTGCCCCCAACCGACTACCTCTCTCTTCCTCACACATCAGTAACTTGAATTCGAGTGTCATCGCCGGTGTGTATTTAGTTGTTTAGTGTTTATCTAATCCTTTGTCTATTGCGTAATCCCGTTAAAATATAGTACTATCATCTAGCAATAGCAAGGATGTGTACAAATATGTGCTATAGGAAGTGGCTTCTCCACATTTCCTAAATATATGAAGTTACTTTTAACTATAATATAGGCCTAGTAAGAACCTGTTCGTTCGGAAAAGATTAAGACGGTTGTGACTCGTACAAAACTATTTACATGATGGCCTAACTGGGCGATCGTCTACGCTTCGCAATTTTTAGTTGTCTTAAGGGGAGGTATTTAGTTTGTTCCCTAGACCTCCATCAAGCTTAAAATTACACACCCTTGAGTCCGTTTCAAGATAAATTTGTACATTTTTCGGTAGAAAAATGTCCCGGCCGAAGGCCGGTTCCTCTTAAATTACAGGCTCGCTATCGCTCGCCAGGATAAAATCGACACCTGAATGGCATGAAAGGTCTTAATATGGGGTGAAAGTTCTTAAAATTGCTAAACTAATGAGGCAAACGTTTTATAATATCAAAAGCAATGGGGCTAAACATGAGGGAGAAAGGGGTCAAGAAAAAAATCCCTCAAGTGGAAATCTCCCCTTAAATATCTTGACAAATTCAGATTAATACATCAATATACTGTACCATACCAAAGAACAACTCGTGTTATCCTATCCTCTAGTCGGTGTCGGTGTAATCGGCTTATAAACCTTCGTCTCCTTTGGAGATTCTGTTCTGTTCACCTACAGAAGGTCATCCAACACACAATTATGTGGACAAATTATGAGGGGCGTTAAATAATAAAAGAAAATACATATTGACAGAATGGAAATAAGCACTGTGACCTGGACGTGCTGTAAGTGAAACTGTATCAATGAAGTGCTCCTCCTCAAACGGTGAAAATATCCATGAAAGATGTAAGCCAAAAACATATCTACGGGTGTCACTAAATTACGGAAAGGAGCGAAATGTATCGAAAATAAGCGAAATGGAGGAGAAATATACACTCAACGACTTAAATCAAGGCTCAATATGAACCTTCGAACCGCCAAATGAACCAACGAAATGTAAATATTAGGAAAACAAATTTATGAGAAGATTTTATTCTATTTGGGATAGCTTCGAAAACTTGGGCCCTAATTTATGTCGTTGAGTGTACGGTCGCGCTAATAAGTCATGTCCCAGCTGTCAATACGTTTGGCTTGCTCTGTGTTGTATTAATGTCTGTCAGATGTTGAATAGGGTGGGTAAGTGTCGGAAATGTTTTGTATACTTCACTCGATATGGAAAAATGAAGCTTAGATATTGCTGATACCAATTATTGATCAAAACATTCTTGGTGCCGAGACATCACTTATTAGCACGACTGTACATCTGTCTATTTCCATTTCATGCATTCCATTTCTGAATTAAATTAAGCTCAAAACTTAGCAAAATGGGAGTTGTCAGAGAGCGAAAAATATATATTCTGACCACTGATTCGACACGTTCAAGCAGGAATTTCGGACGATTCAGTAAGACAGTGACGTCGACATGAAACCTATTATAATGATATTGTGATAGGACTGAGTTGAAATTACAGACAGGGAGTCAAACCAGGACGACAATGACAATGAGTTGGGTCTACTTCAATGTTACTGTGCTCTTCGATATCAATGGTGAGTGTTTCATTTTATTTATTGGCTTTAATATTATTATTATATATATATTTTTGGGTAGCATTCAACAAGACTACATCGGCCTTATTTACCATGTTTTTTGTTTTCTTCTTCAAGGAATATAGTGTTTTATAGTTGTTTTTTCATGGTTTGAGTGGAGGTTACATGGTCCACCTCATGTCCACTCACCAAAACAAAGATCCGGTAACCTGTTTTTGCCCGCTTGTATATGAGGATGACAATAAATCAAGGGGAGGGTGGGGGGGGGGGGGTTACAAATGTACACTGGTAGTAGAGAAGGTTATGAAAATCAGGGATAGTGTAGGGTTAACCCCTTCAGTACCGATGACGTCTTTTTAATTTTATTCTAGCTATAGTTTGACGATCTTGTGTAGCTTAAGAAGGATCTGTGGTCGTAAAAAAGGTTAAGCAAGATAGTTCGAAGCCTGTTAATTGCTGGAGAACCATTTTAAAATGAATAAACCCGTCTGATAGTAGCCAGAGTAAAGTTAACCCTCTCCGACATATGACGCGATTTTGAGCCTATTGGGGATACTTTAAAGCCTTTGTTACCATCAGGGGTACCGGTATTTAGAAACCTTTAGTTTAGTTACTTCAACCTCTGCAGTTGTCTTTGAGTTAGCTGTGGGCAGAAAACTAATTTTGGAGAGGTAATTATAAGAGTGAGAGAACTCTAATTCTTATTGCTAATCTGGCAACCTCTGCGTCATAAATGCGTGAAAGGGTTAAAAGGACGACCCCGGTAATGAAGGGGTTAAATAATATATATAACCGTAAAAAAAGTGTTGGTTAAATTTAGCTCGGATTCTCGGAAAGTATTTACGAGACGACCACCAATTGTGTCATGGCTTGATTTCGGTTTTAGGTAGTTTTCATCAATATACAGTGGTTTTAGGTAGTTTTCATCAATATACAGTGGTTGTAGTTATTGACAATCCTAGGAAAATACGGTTCCCCATTATCTAATGATCTTGAAACCTTTGGATCTACGGTTTCGTTTGTCTTCTAAAAAACAAACTAATTTTTGGCCTTGACTTATTGAAATCGGCATCTATTTCGCCAGTAGGGGTCAAATTAAAATTTTACCGACGTCGATAGGGAGGGTTATTGTCTTGGTGGTGTAATGGTTAAGGTGTCTAAAAATCTGCGTGTGATAACCCAGGTTCGAATCCCGGTGGATCACATATATGCTTTCATTAATTTCATTGGAGGTGTTTGGTGGTGTGGTGAAATTAATAAAAAATAGATAATAATATGATCATTGCAACATCCTTATTCTGTAAATGCCTTCAAATGTTGGAAAAATAAAATTGTCTCGTAAATATGTACCAGATTTTCCATTTGTTAAAGAAATAAAGCTACAAAATGTATTATTCCGAGGCAACGAAGTTTTGACAGAAATAGGCTTGAACAATCGATTATCATTTTTGTAATACAATTTTTATTATTTGTTATTATTACCGGTATTTATATTATTATCATAAATATTTTTATTATAATTATTATTATTGTATTATTATTATTATTATTATTGTTATTATTATTATTAGTATTATTATATTACTTTTTTTATTATTATTATTATTAGTAGTAGTAGTATCATTAGTATTATTATATTACACTTAAATTATTATTATTATTATTATTATTATTATTATTATACCTCTTCCGCTCTTCTTTCTTGCTCTTCCTTCCTGAGTGCAATATATCTGTCTTTTCGTCCCCAGCTCTCCGTCGTATATTTACAGAGCTCTTGCAGTCTTATTATCTTTCTCTCTCTCTCTCTCTCTCTCTCTCTCTCTCTCTCTCTCTCTCTCTCTCAAATACGAACTGAAAATTCAGACAATGCACAATCAGTAACATCCAACTCTAATACTCTTAAGGTGTTTTATGTAAATGCTCGTAGCATACGCAATACATTTTCAGATCTACAGGAAATCGTGTTTACAGAACATTATGATATAATCGGCATTACAGAATCTTGGTTAAATATGGAAGACAGAGACTTTTTAGCCGAATATACGCTTCCTGGTTATACAATGTTTGAGAAAAGTCGGATCAATAGAAATGGAGGAGGAGTTCTGTTTTTTATAAAGGAGACTCTTAATCCCGTCTTAATGTCAAAACCTCAAATTGCGAATATAGACATATCTTACGTACTATTAAATAATAAACGGAGGAACTAAAATAACACTATCTTTATTATACATACCCCCCAACTCAATCAGTGCAAACTGACAGTGAAATTTATGAACAAATTGCAGAAATAACTAAACATACAAGATACCGTAATTCTTGGCGATTTCAACTTACCCGTGAATAAATGGGGCGATATTCTTACTTCACACTCTGGACACGACCTCTATGCTAACTTGCAAGAGAGTTCACTTTTTCAATTTGTACAATCTCCGACCCGTGGTAATAATGTGCTTGACCTTGTACTCGCAACAAAAGAAGAATTAATAGAGAATTTGAATGTTGGTGATGAATTCAGTAACAGCGACCATCGTACGATAACTTTCACTTTAAAGTTTACTAGTAACATATCAAATAGCATCATTGAGAAAGTCCCTAATTTCAAGAAAGCAAATTTTCATAAACTTAAATCAAAGCTTAAAGAAACTGACTGGAGCTTTCTGACTAACAATAACGACATAAATACATCTTGGGAGTGTTTCACAACCACTTACCTTAAGGCAGTGCAAGACTGCATACCATCGAAAATACGGTGTCCAGGCCATAATGATAAGCCCAAATGGTGGAATAAAGATATTTCAGACCTGTCTGCTTGCTAAAAA
>CM064546.1:4575148-4729785 GCA_032716605.1 Paralithodes platypus | reverse complement strand
TTGGATTATTAAGCCAGCACACTAAGTCAAATATAGTGTCAGGATTATCAAGCCAGCACACTGTAAGTCAAATATAGTGTCAGGACTGGAGCCTCTTTTCGAGAACTCCAATCCCTTGCATGTGTATCTGTGTGAGAGTTTCCAATTTATGTATCGATATCCAAGAAATGATTATTGAGGTAACTTGATTAACATCCGATTACCAATGCATGATAAAATTGCCCTTGATTATGACTATGACATTTGATTATGACTATGACATTTGATTATGACTATGACATTTGATTATGACTATGACATTTGATTATGACTATGACATTTGATTATGACTATAACATTTGATTATGACTATGACATTTGATTATGACTATGACACTTGATTATGACTATGACATTTGATTATGACTATGACATTTGATTATGACTATGACATTTGATTATGACTATGACATTTGATTATGACTATGACACTTGATTATGACTATAACATTTGATTATGACTATGACATTTGATTATGACTATGACATTTGATTATGACTATGACATTTGATTATGACTATGACACTTGATTATGACTATGACACTTGATTATGACTATGAAATTTTTGGTTAAAATACTTAAAATAGGACTTTAGAGGATATCAACCCTTCTGGTTCATTAATCAATGTTATGTTCATTTCACCCCAACACCAAACACCTCCAATGAAATTAATCTAAGCGTATATATGTGATCCACCGGGATTCGAACCTGGGTTATCACACACAGATTTTTAAACACTCTAACCACTACACCACCAAGACGGTTAAAGGTTTATGCACAAGCCTACGATTTATTATCCATTCTCGAATACTGGATATTAATCCAATCATGTGTACGCAGTATATTTTCCCAGCCGCGCTATGGTAGCCTAATGTTTAAGGGGAGGTATTTAGTTTGTTCCCTAAGACCTCCATCAAGCTTAAAATTACACTCACTTGACCCCCTTTCAAGATAAATTTGTACATTTTCGGTAGAAAAATTTCCCGGACCAAAGGCCGGCCCCTCTTAAATTACAGGCTCGCTATCGCTCGCCAGGAAAAAGCCGACACCTAAATGGCACAAATGGTCTTAAAATTGACAGAAATGGGGCGAAAGTTCTTGAAATCGCCAAAATAATGGGGCAAACGTCTTAAAATCTCAAAAGCAATGGGGCTAAACATGAGGGAGAAAGGAGTCCAGAAAAAAATCCCTCAAGTGGAAATCGCCCCTTAACTTTATTCTGGCTACTATGAGACGACATTACTCAGTTTCCAAAGGGCCTCCAGCAATGAACAGGCTTCGAACCCTCTCACTTAACCCTTTTGACTACCACAGGTCCTTCCTGAACTGCACCAACTCGTCTGAATACAGCTAGATTATGATACAAAAGACATTGCCGTTACAGAAGGGGTTAACGTCATTAACATTTAGTATTGACTGAAATCAAAGAAGCCCTGCGTTACAGTTATGAATTAAACTACTTATTTGAGTTAAACCACTTATCTGAATCAAACCACTTATCATGAATCAACCCACTTATCATGAATCAACCCACTTATCATGAATCAAACCACTCCACTTAGCATGAAATCAACCACTTAGCAAATCAGAACCCACTTATCATGAATCAAACCACTTATCTTAATTAAACCATTTATCTGAATTAAACCACTTATCTGAATCAAACCACTTATCTGAATCAACCCACTTATCTGAATCAAACCACTTATCTGAATCAAACCACTTATCATGAATCAAACCACTTATCTGAATAAAGCCACTGTCACACGAGCGCTTTTTCCGTCAATTTTCCATGATGAACTTTGTCCTCGTATTATTTCGGGACTTTTCGCACTGGTATCGGCATCTAAACTGAAGGTAGATGTATTATGTTAGGCTGCTGAATTCTGACATAGTGTAATTATTTAAGCTTCCAGACCATAAGTGCCCGTAAAAATTGCTCGAAAAAAACGCTCGTGTGACTCCTGTTTTAGTATCGAACTCAAACGAGACAGCCCAATGTTCTGTTACTTCCAAGAGGCTTCACAACATGTCTTTAACCCTTTCTGTACCGGTGACGTCTCTTTAAGTTTATTTTAGCTATATTTAGACAATTTTGTGCAGCTTAAAAAGGATCTGTGGTAGTGAAAAGGGTTAAGTGAGATATTTCAAATCATGTTCATTGCTGGAGGACCTTTTTAAACTGAATAAAATCGTCTAATAGTAGCCAGAATAATGTTAAAAGGACGTCGCCGGTACAGAAGGGGTTAAGAGATTCAAAGATTCTATTCGTTTTTCTATGTGGGTGAGGGAGACAAAAGGCAGAGCTGCCTGTGACGAGTGCCTGTGAGAGTGCAGGTATTATGGTTCACGAGTGTACCACATAGTTCCCCTTCATTTAAGATGTATTAAAATAATTTGAACCAACTAGAATCGAAGCTTCGAATTAACAAGTGACCATGTTCAGTGTTTGCAATCTTTACCCCCCCCCCCCCCATATATCCCTCCTTTCCTCTCCCCCAACCAAGGAGAGTATAGGAGGAGAGGAGACTCTCTGCTTTTGGTTGTAAGCCCCTGATACTTACCCCATCTAACGTCAAGCACCCTCCAATAGAGAACGGTTAATTTCGAACAGTAACTATACAGTTTATACCCCTCAATAGGGAATGTATCGTTCTTTAGAAAACGGTTATATTCGAGCTATACTATCTTGGGTTAATATCTATACGCTACCGCTTGCAATACTCAAAATCTCATAATATTTCACATTTCATAATAGCTCTTATAGGCCTATATCTAAATAGTAGGCTATTGTTGTCACTCATGAGGTTTTAATTGTGATCCCCATATTGGCATTATCATTATTGTCCCACCTTATAGTCCATATACTACACCTAAATATATTGTGCCACATTCCATGTATACAATCTAGTATGTGTGCAGCAACTTTACCTTTTTCTGTATAAAATACTTTATCTAATATAATACATTTGTTATATGTGTAGGTTACTCAACGTCTATATATATCTTGTATTGGTTTTGTTCCTTACATTTAAATTTGTATCAGTACCTGTATGGATTTCAGCCATATATGTTCCCCAGAGTGTTCGTACGTTTACTGAAAAGTAAATAATCAAACACACACACTGTGAATCATACAGTTCCTCATATTACTTGCACTGCTTAATTGGTGAGGAGTAAATAAAGACATACCGGTACGTAATTATCTCTCACGAAGGAATATGCGAGACAACCACAGCAATCATCCCAGTGACTGTCTCTCGAGTAATATGTTTCTGCAGCTCTACCCATACACGTCATACACTGATAAATACACATCCCTTCAGCAACAACATTACCAAAAGTGTGGAACATATCGTTTGCCTCATGTTGTATGTGTTTATAAATATATTTTCTCTCGATGTTACGTGTTTACTATTCAGGTCGACCACTGCAGCACAATACAATGCTAGGGGGAATTTCTGCACTACCGTTTATTGTTTTTCTGTGTATTCATCAATAATATTCTATAGTTAAAGCAAGTAATTCCAACCTCACACTCCATACAAACTAAGAACATAAAATTGAGGGTATGTCTTGCATTAAAGATAACCGATCAGGTGAAAGGCATATACAGTATATACAACGTGAATAGTTTATGCTATTTATTTATATTATTCAAAACTTCTGTAAATTGTTGAGCATCAGACGTCAGACGGCCAACCCCGCTATACTGGTCATCTTAAAGGTGTCTGCTTCACACAACAGGGGATTTGTTCAGCTGATCAGGTGTTTTCGTCTTCAGATTGATGTCAAGGTTCTTGAGCCATAACAAACATCTGTAATGATACAAATGCCAGCATTCATGGGTCAGCTATTTACCAAGATGATGTCTCTGAAATATTGTATTCAGTCAGCCATGATATACAGTCAGCCATGATATACTGTATACTCGTATGTGAGTATACTATATACTGTATACTCGTAGATACCCTCTACTTGTGGCTAAGCACTTCACCTTACCTTTGGGAAAGAAGTGATATATGAATTTCCTTTGCTTCCGCCTTGTATTTTCTATAAACAACACAGCTGTGAGCCTGTGACCGTGTTGTTTTGATACCATGTTTGTATCTGCCGCCACGCCATCTGGCAGTTCCCAGTGACATTTGTAAGTGTGCAGACGATGTACCACCGATGGCAGAGCCATCTTCAGGGGTGCTTGGTCAAAACTAGGGATCGATTGGGAGCTCCTTTATGAGCCTATCCTTACTTCTATTATCCTTGCCCCCAACCGACTACCTCTCTCTTCCTCACACATCAGTAACTTGAATTCAAGTGTCATCGCCGGTGTGTATTTAGTTGTTTAGTGTTTATCTAATCCTTTGTCTATTGCGTAATCCCGTTAAAATATAGTACTATCATCTAGCAATAGCAAGGATGTGTACAAATATGTGCTATAGGAAGTGGCTTCTCCACATTTCCTAAATATATGAAGTTACTTTTAACTATAATATAGTAAGAACATGTTCGTTCGGAAAAGATTAAGACGGTTGTGACTCGTACAAAACTATTTACATGATGGCCTAACTGGGCGATCGTCTACGCTTCGCAATTTTTAGTTGTCTTAAGGGGAGGTATTTAGTTTGTTCCCTAGACCTCCATCAAGCTTAAAATTACACACCCTTGAGTCCCTTTCAAGATAAATTTGTACATTTTTCGGTAGAAAAATGTCCCAGCCGAAGGCCGGTTCCTCTTAAATTACAGGCTCGCTATCGCTCGCCAGGATAAAATCGACACCTGAATGGCATGAAAGGTCTTGGAAAAACTAAATAAGATGGTCACCAATTTTCCCATGGATTTTTTTATTTTTCCCTGTTAGTTTTCATCAATATATAGTGTTTGGAAATAATTGCAACCCTCGGCGAAACCGTTTTCCCCATTATACAACGATCTTAAGAAACGCCGCCCGATAGTGGGGAGGGCTATGAAGTACAGGGAAAATGAGGGGTTAAATGCGTAAAACGGCGATTAAAACGTATTTTAGCAAAACTTGGCTCGGGTTTTAAGGTATTTCTAAGGCCTAAAACCAAATATTTCGAAAACCCGAGCCAAGTTTTGGCCAAAGCTGGCTCGGATTTTGAGAGTTTGTAGACAACAAAATGACAGTAACCTCATTTAGAAATTTGGCTCAGGTTTCCCGAAATTGCAAAGGCATAAAACCCGAATTTTGGAAAACCCGAGCAAAGTTTTGGCAAAACTTGGCTCGGATTTTGCGAATTTTAAGAGTAAACAAATTACAGTAACCTAATTTAGAATTTTGGCTCATGTTTCCCTAAATTGCAAACCCCAAAAAGCATAATTTTGGAAAACCCGAGCCAATTTTTGGCAAAACTTTGATCGTATTTGAGAATCGAAAAAGACTAACTACATGTCGGAAATCGGCTCATGATTTCCCTAATTGCAAAGCCATATAACCAGATTTATCGAAAACGTAGCACTTGTTTAAATCATAAATATCCAGTAACATAGTCCTAGTACATGGGATACAAGCCTAATCCACACCTAACGCCTACAATGTGTCCGTAGTACCTAGTAGGCCTACGTGGGATACAACATGGCGGTTGGGCCGGCGCCCATTTAGTAGCCTACCGGTATTCGGCCGTATCTGTAAATACGAATGCGAGGAACTTCAATCTAATCTAACCTAATCTAATCTAACCTAACCTAACCTAACCTAACCTAACCTAACCTAAATGCGCCTCCGCTCGAATATGAATTCGCTCGAAGTGTCCAGATCCCGTAAATACTATACCGCAACTACGAATCTTGTTTCTGAAACCTAGTATATTAACCTAACCAAACAACCCAACCTATCGATAGAGATGGGCAGGTGGAGTAGACTAAAAAGCTGGTAGAACACTCTGGAGATAGGTGAAAATAGCGTGTACGAATCGATGCCGTCTATAGGAAGGTATTGACAACCATGTTTCGACAAAATTCCCATTTTAGTACCATATTTTTATTAGTTTTGCCGAGGCTTAAAACACATTTTCATATTATGTTTAGAGCATATAAAATCCATATGTGTGTTCAAATATTGCAAAATAATTGGTGACCAACTTATTTAGTTATACTAAGGTCTTAATATGGGGTGAAAGTTCTTAAAATTGCTAAACTAATGGGGCAAACGTTTTATAATATCAAAAGCAATGGGGCTAAACATGAGGGAGAAAGGGGTCAAGAAAAAAAATCCCTCAAGTGGAAATCTCCCCTGTATCTATCTTATTCAGATTAATACATCAATATACTGTACCATACCAAAGAACAACTCGTGTTATCCTATCCTCTAGTCGGTGTCGGTGTAATCGGCTTATAAAACCTTCGTCTCCTTTGGAGATTCTGTTCTGTTCACCTACAGAAGGTCATCCAACACACAATTATGTGGACAAATTATGAGGGGCGTTAAATAATAAAAGAAAATACATATTGACAGAATGGAAATAAGCACTGTGACCTGGACGTGCTGTAAGTGAAACTGTATCAATGAAGTGCTCCTCCTCAAACGGTGAAAATATCCATGAAAGATGTAAGCCAAAAACATATCTACGGGTGTCACTAAATTACGGAAAGGAGCGAAATGTATCGAAAATAAGCGAAATGGAGGAGAAATATACACTCAACGACTTAAATCAAGGCTCAATATGAACCTTCGAACCGCCAAATGAACCAACGAAATGTAAATATTAGGAAAACAAATGAGAAGATTTTATTCTATTTGGGATAGCTTCGAAAACTTGGGCCCTAATTTATGTCGTTGAGTGTACGGTCGCGCTAATAAGTCATGTCCCAGCTGTCAATACGTTTGGCTTGCTCTGTGTTGTATTAATGTCTGTCAGATGTTGAATAGGGTGGGTAAGTGTCGGAAATGTTTTGTATACTTCACTCGATATGGAAAAATGAAGCTTAGATATTGCTGATACCAATTATTGATCAAAACATTCTTGGTGCCCGAGACATCACTTATTAGCACGACTGTACATCTGTCTATTTCCATTTCATGCATTCCATTTCTGAATTAAATTAAGCTCAAAACTTAGCAAAATGGGAGTTGTCAGAGAGCGAAAAATATATATTCTGACCACTGATTCGACACGTTCAAGCAGGAATTTCGGACGATTCAGTAAGACAGTGACGTCGACATGAAACCTATTATAATGATATTGTGATAGGACTGAGTTGAAATTACAGACAGGGAGTCAAACCAGGACGACAATGACAATGAGTTGGGTCTACTTCAATGTTACTGTGCTCTTCGATATCAATGGTGAGTGTTTCATTTTATTTATTGGCTTTAATATTATTATTATATATATATTTTGGGGTAGCATTCAACAAGACTACAACGGCCTTATTTACCATGCTTTTTGTTTTTGGTTTTCTTCAAGGAATATAGCGTTTTATAGTTGTTTTTTCATGGTTTGAGTGGAGGTTACATGGTCCACCTCATGTCCACTCACCAACACAAAGATCCGGTAACCTGTTTTTGCCCGCTTTGAGATCAATATATATGAGGATGACAATAAATCAAGGGAGGGGGGGAGGGGGGGTTACAAATGTACACTGGTAGTAGAGAAGGTTATGAAAATCAGGGATAGTGTAGGGTTAACCCCTTCAGTACCGATGACGTCTTTTTAATTTTATTCTAGCTATAGTTTGACGATCTTGTGTAGCTTAAGAAGGATCTGTGGTCGTAAAAAAGGTTAAGCAAGATAGTTCGAAGCCTGTTAATTGCTGGAGGCCCATTTTAAGCTGAATAAAACCGTCCAATAATAGCCAGAGTAAAGTTAACACTCTCCGACATATGACGCGATTTTGAGCCTATTGGGGATACTTTAAAGCCTTTGTTACCATCAGGGGTACCGGTATTTAGAAACCTTTAGTTTAGTTACTTCAACCTCTGCAGTTGTCTTTGAGTTAGCTGTGGGCAGAAAACTAATTTTGGAGAGGTAATTATAAGAGTGAGAGAACTCTATTTCTTATTGCTAATCTGGCAACCTCTGCGTCATAAATGCGTGAAAGGGTTAAAAGGACGACCCCGGTAATGAAGGGGTTAAATAATATATATAACCGTAAAAAAAGTGTTGGTTAAATTTAGCTCGGATTCTCGGAAAGTATTTACGAGACGACCACCAATTGTGTCATGGTTTGTTTTCGGTTTTAGGTAGTTTTCATCAATATACAGTGGTTTTAGTTATTGACAATCCTAGGAAAATACGGTTCCCCATTATCTAATGATCTTGAAACCTTTGGATCTACGGTTTCGTTTTTCTTCTAAAAAACAAACTAATTTTTGGCCATGACTTATTGAAATCGGCATCTATTTCGCCAGTAGGGGTCAAATTAAAATTTTACCGACGTCGATAGGGAGGGTTATTGTCTTGGTGGTGTAATGGTTAAGGTGTCTAAAAATCTGCGTGTGATAACCCAGGTTCGAATCCCGGTGGATCACATATATGCTTTCATTAATTTCATTGGAGGTGTTTGGTGGTGTGGTGAAATTAATAAAAAAATAGATTTTACCAGTGCACATAAAATGCATTTCCGGTGGTTGAAACAGATAATAATATGATCATTGCAACATCCTTATTCTGTAAATGCCTTCAAATGTTGGAAAAATAAAATTGTCTCGTAAAATAATATGTACCAGATTTTCCATTTGTTAAAGAAATAAAGTTACAAAATTTATTATTCCGAGGCAACGATGTTTTGACAGAAATAGGCTTGAACAATCGATTATCATTTTTGTAATACAATTTTTATTATTTGTTATTATTACCGGTATTTATATTATTATCATAAATAATTGTATTATAATTATTATTATTGTATTATTATTATTATTATTATTATTGTTATTATTATTATTAGTATTATTATATTACTTTTATTATTATTATTATTAGTAGTAGTAGTAGTATCATTAGTATTATTATATTACACTTAAATTATTATTATTATTATTATTATTATTATTATTATTATTATACCTCTTCCGCTCTTCTTTCTTGCTCTTCCTTCCTGAGTGCAATATATCTGTCTTTTCGTCCCCAGCTCTCCGTCGTATATTTACAGAGCTCTTGCAGTCTTATTATCTTTCTCTCTCTCTCTCTCTCTCTCTCTCTCTCTCTCTCTCTCTCTCTCTCTCTCTCAAATACGAACTGAAAATTCAGACAATGCACAATCAGTAACATCCAACTCTAATACTCTTAAGGTGTTTTATGTAAATGCTCGTAGCAGACGCAATAAATGTTCAGATCTAGAGGAAATCGTGTTTACAGAACATTATGATATAATCGGCATTACAGAATCTTGGTTAAATACGGAAGACAGAGACTTTTTAGCCGAATATACGCTTCCTGGTTATACAATGTTTGAGAAAAGTCGGATCAATAGAAATGGAGGAGTTCTGTTTTTAATAAAGGAAATTCTTAATCCCGTCTTAATGTCAAAACCTCAAATTGCGAATATAGACATATCTTACGTACTATTAAATAATAAACGAGGAACTAAAATAACACTAGCTTTATTATACAGACCCCCATCTCAATCAGTGCAAACTGACAGTGAAATTTATGAACAAATTGTAGAAATAACTAACATACAAGATACCGTAATTCTTGGCGATTTCAACTTACCCGTGACTAAATGGGGCGATATTCTTACTTCACACTCTGGACACGACCTCTATGCTAACTTGCAAGATAGTTCACTTTTTCAATTTGTACAATCTCCGACCCGTGGTAATAATGTGCTTGACCTTGTACTCGCAACAAAAGAAGAATTAATAGAGAATTTGAATGTTGATGATGAATTCAGTAACAGCGACCATCGTACGATAACTTTCACTTTAAAGTTTACTAGTAACATATCAAATAGCATCATTGAGAAAGTCCCTAATTTCAAGAAAGCAAATTTTCATAAACTTAAATCAAAGCTTAAAGAAACTGACTGGAGCTTTCTGACTAACAATAACGACATAAATACATCTTGGGAGTGTTTCACAACCACTTACCTTAAGGCAGTGCAAGACTGCATACCATCGAAAATACGGTGTCCAGGCCATAATGATAAGCCCAAATGGTGGAATAAAGATATTTCAGACTGTCTGCTTGCTAAAAAATGTGCTAATGATAGATTAAAATCCTCACAAAATGACGAAGAACGGGTGAAATTTGTAGAGCTACGACGCAAAGCCAAAAAGTTAATTAAGCAAAGTAAAAAGACCCTGGAGTTACATGTTGCGAATCAAAGTAAAACAAACCCGAAAGAATTCTATAGTTATATCAGAAAGAAAAAAGTAGTTACTTCAACTGTTGGACCGTTAGTCGATGAAAATGGAGAATACACCAAAGACGAAGTACAAATGAGTAATGCCCTCAATACCTTCTTTGCATCATTTTACAACCGAAGACCTCAGGATATCCCTACACCATCGCCGATTCAGATTGATAATTCAGATGTTCTAAGCAATATCACCGTTACAGAGAGAGAAGTATTGAATTGTTTAGATAAACTCAAGGTAAATATAATGCCTGGACCTGATACAATCTCGCCTAGAGTTCTAAAGGAAGCTAAGGATGAGCTCTCCAAACCACTGACATTGCTATTCAATGAATCCTTGCAGTATGGGACTATGCCTGATCAGTGGAAACTAGCCAACGTAACACCGATATTCAAAAAAGGCAGCAAATCCCTACCCAGTAACTATCGTCCAATTAGCTTAACCTCAATTGTATGTAAAATGCTAGAAACGGTCATAAGAGACAGACTCGTAAATCACTTAGAGGCAAATAACTTACTTAAAGATACTCAACACGGCTTTCGTAAAAAACGTTCCTGTTTAACAAACCTCTTAGACTTCTTCCACGAGATCCTCAACCTCTACGATGAGAGTAAAGCTGTAGATATTATATACCTTGATTTTCAAAAGGCCTTTGACAAAGTTCCCCACAAACGTTTACTGCTAAAACTAAAAGCGCATGGAATACAAGACGGTGTGTTGAAATGGATAGAAAATTGGCTCAGCGACAGAAAGCAAAGAGTAGTCATAAACGGTAAGGCATCTAAATGGACCAATGTAAGTAGCGGGGTACCCCAGGGATCGGTACTAGGACCAATTCTCTTTCTAATTTACATCAACGACATAGATGAGGGTCTCACCTGTACAATCTCAAAATTTGCTGACGATACAAAAATTGCAAATAGCGTACTCTCAAAAGAACAAGTTGACGATATGCAACACAATCTAGATAAATTGTCATGTTGGGCCCAAATTTGGCAAATGAGTTTCAATGCGGATAAATGTAAAGTACTACATATCGGATACCTAAATGAGAAAGCAAACTATTCGATGAATGGCACTCAGCTTAAGAATGTAAACAGAGAAACCGATCTGGGAGTAACGATATCGAGTAACCTAAAACCGAGTCAACAATGTTCAGAAGTTGTTAAGAAGGCAAACAAAATAATTGCCTTTATAGGCAGGTCATTTGAGCATAAATCCAAAGAAGTTATCCTAACCCTTTACAATTCCTTAGTCCGCCCTCTTCTGGAATACTGCGTTCAATCCTGGTGCCCTTATTACCAAAAAGATATAAACAAGCTAGAACGAGTTCAACGTAGAGTTACCAAAATGATACCTAGCCTAAAGAAACAAACCATACGAAGAGCGTCTTAGAGAATTAAATCTATTTCCTTTAACCCAGCGCAGATTAAGAGGTGACTTAATTCAAGTGTTCAAAATCATCAAGGCATCGACAATATGAACTGTAGTAAAAGTACTTCACTATCGACCAATCTAATTACACGCGGGGAAACGGTTGCAAAATTATTGGTAAATCTTTTAACTCACACGAATCTAAGAATTTCTTCTTCAATCGAGTTGTCAACTTGTGGAATGGGCTTCCCCGAGACGTTATAGACTGCAGCACCGTTGATTCATTTAAACTCCGCTTAGACAAATATCTCGCATCAAACCCGCGACTGACTGCGTTTGTAAATGAATAACTTTATTTTATCCCCCCCTCAGTTACTAACCCCTCTGTCCCCTACTAACTTCCTAATCCTGCCACGGACATTAGTTCTAGGGCAGTAGTTCTCTTTCCAATGTTCCCTTACCCACTCTAAACCACTGTTTGGACACTTGACCCTCAGTGTTTTGGAGGACAAGCAACCTAGAAGGGTCACTAGATCTGTTGTTGCTTGATTTCCTTTGTACTCCCTTTGTACTCTCTCTCTATCTCTCTATAAATCTCTCTCTCTATCTCTCTATCTCTCTCTCTCTCTCTCTCTATCTGTCTATCTATCTATCTCTATCTCTATCTCTCTCTCTCTCTCTCTATCTCTCTCTCTATCTCTCTCTCTATCTCTCTCGAAATCTCTCTCTCTCTATCTCTCTATCTCCTCTATCTATCTTCTATCGATCTATCTATCATCTATCTATCTTATCTATCTATCTATCTATCTCTCGCTATCCTCTCTAATCTCTCTCCTCCTCTCTATCTCCTTCTCTCTCTCTCTCTCTCTCTCTCTATATCTCTCTACTCTCTAATCTCTATCTCTCAATCTCTCTCTATCTCGCATCTTTATCTCTCTCCTCTCTCTCTCTCTCATCAGGATCTAGATCTATGTCTATCTATCTATTATCTATCTATCTCATCTACTCCCCTTCTCTTGTTCTCTCTCTCTCCTCTCTCTCTCGCTCTCTCTTTTTCTCTCTCTCATCTCTCTCTCTCTCTCGTTATAGATGGTGATTCATTTAAACTCGGGACAAATATCTTCATCAAACCCGCGACTGACTGCGTTTGTAAATGAATAACTTTATTTTATCCCCCCCTCAGTTACTAACCCATCTGTCCTCTACTAACTTCCTAATCCTGCCACGGACATTAGTTCCAGGGCAGTAATTCCCTTTCTAATGTTCCCTTACCCACTCTAAACCACTGCTTGGACACTTGATCCTCAGTGTTTTGGAGGACAAAGGAGTACAAAGGAGTACAAAGGAGTACAAAGGAAATCAAGCAACAACAGATCTAGTGACCCTTCTAGGTTGCTTGTCCTCCAAAACACTGAGGATCAAGTGTCCAAACAGTGGTTTAGAGTGGGTAAGGGAACATTGAAAAGGGAACTACTGCCCTGCCACTAACGTGGCAGGACTAGGAAGTTAGTAGGGGACATATGGGTTAGTAACTGAGGGGAGGATAAAGTTATTCATTTACAAACGCAGTCAGTCGCGGGTTTGATGCGAGATATTTGTCTAGGCGGAATTTAAATGAATCAACGGTGCTGCAGTCTATAACGTCTCGGGGAAGCCCATTCCACAAGTTGACAACTCGATTGAAGAAGAAATTCTTAGATTCGTGCGAGTTAAAAGATTTACCAATAATTTTGCAACCGTTTCCCCGCGTGTAATTAGATTGGTCGATAGTGAAGTACTTACTACAGTTCATATTGTCGATGCCTTTGATGATTTTGAACACTTGAATTAAGTCGCCTCTTAATCTGCGCTGGGTTAAAGGAAATAGATTTAATTCTCTAAGACGCTCTTCGTATGGTTTGTTCTTTAGGCTAGGTATCATTTTGGTAACTCTACGTTGAACTCGTTCTAGCTTGTTTATATCTTTTTGGTAATAAGGGCACCAGGATTGAACGCAGTATTCCAGAAGAGGGCGGACTAAGGAATTGTAAAGGGTTAGGATAACTTCTTTGGATTTATGCTCAAATGACCTGCCTATAAAGCCAATTATTTTGTTTGCCTTCTTAACAACTTCTGAACATTGTTGACTCGGTTTTAGGTTACTCGATATTGTTACTCCCAGATCAGTTTCTCTGTTTACATTCTTAAGCTGAGTGCCATTCATCGAATAGTTTGCTTTCTCATTTAGGTATCCGACATGTAGTACTTTACATTTATCCGCATTGAAACTCATTTGCCAAATTTGGGCCCAACATGACAATTTATCTAGATTGTGTTGCATATCGTCAACTTGTTCTTTTGAGAGTACGCTATTTGCAATTTTTGTATCGTCAGCAAATTTTGAGATTGTGCAGGTGAGACCCTCATCTATGTCGTTGATGTAAATTAGAAAGAGAATTGGTCCTAGTACCGATCCCTGGGGTACCCCGCTACTTACATTGGTCCATTTAGATGCCTTACCGTTTATGACTACCCTTTGCTTTCTGTTGCTGAGCCAATTTTCTATCCATTTCAACACACCGTCTTGTATTCCATGCGCTTTTAGTTTTAGCAGTAAACGTTTGTGGGGAACTTTGTCAAAGGCCTTTTGAAAATCAAGGTATATAATATCTACAGCTTTACTCTCATCGTAGAGGTTGAGGATATCGTGGAAGAAGTCTAAGAGGTTTGTTAAACAGGAACGTTTTTTACGAAAGCCGTGTTGAGTATCTTTAAGTATGTTATTTTCCTCCAAGTGATTTACGAGTCTGTCTCGTATGACCGTTTCTAGCATTTTACATACAACTGAGGTTAAGCTAATTGGACGATAGTTACTGGGTAGGGATTTGCTGCCTTTTTTGAATATCGGTGTTACGTTGGCTAGCTTCCACTGATCAGGCATAGTTCCAGACTGCAAGGATTTATTGAATAGTAATGTCAGTGGTTTGGAGAGCTCATTCTTAGCTTCCTTTAGAACTCTAGGCGAGATTGTATCAGGTCCTGGCGTTTTATTTACCTTGAGTTTATCTAAACAATTCAATACTTCTCTCTCTGTAACGGTGATATTGCTTAGAACATCTGAATTATCAATCTGAATCGGCGATGGTGTAGGGATATCACTGAGGTCTTCTGTTGTAAAAACTGATGCAAAGAAGGTATTGAGGGCATTACTCATTTGTACTTCGTCTTTGGTGTATTCTCCTTTTTCATCGACTAACGGTCCAACAGTTGAAGTAACTACTTTTTTCTTTCTGATATAACTATAGAATTCTTTCGGGTTTGTTTTACTTTGATTCGCAATATGTAACTCTAAGGTCTTTTTACTTTGCTTAATTAACTTTTTGGCTTTGCGTCGTAGCTCTACAAATTTCACCCGTTCTTCGTCATTTTGTGAGGATTTTAATCTATCATTAGCACATTTTTTAGCAAGCAGGCAGTTTGAAATATCTTTATTCCACCATTTGGGCTTATTATTATGGCCTGGACGCCGTATTTTCGATGGTATGCAGTCTTGCACTGCTTTTAGGTAAGTGGTTTCGAATAACTTCCAAGATGTATTTATGTCGTTATTGTTAATTAAAAAGCTCCAGTCAGTTTCTTTAAACATAGCTCTAAGTTTATGGAAGTTTGCTTTCTTGAAATTAGGGACTTTTTCGATGCTACTATTTGGTTCGTTACTAGTAAACTTTAAAGTGAAAGTTATCGTACGACAAGCAACCTAGAAGGGTCACTAGAACTGTTGTTGTTTGATTTCCTTTGTACTCCTTTGTACTCTCTCTCTATCTATCTATCTATTTATCTCTATCTCTATAAATCTCTCTCTCTCTCTCTCTATCTATCTATCTATCTATATCTCTCTATCTATATCTATCTATCTCTATCTATCTATCTATCTATCTCTCTCTCTCTCTCTCTCTCTCTCTCTCTCTCTCTCTTTCTCTCTCTCAACCCTTCTTCCCCATAACACCGCGTACTTTATTAAGGGGAGGCAGACCGTTTTTCTGGACCCCGTTCTCCCTAATGTTAAGCCCCACTAGTTTTGAAATTGTAAGACGTTCGGCCCATTAGTTTGGCGATTTTAACACCTTTCGCCCCATTTCGTTGTCAATTGTAAGACCTTTCGTGCCATTTAGCTGTCGATTATTTCCTGGCGAGCGATAGCGAGCCTGCAATTTTAAGAGGAACCGGCCTTCGGCCGGAACATTTTTCTACCGAAAAATGTACAAATTTATCTTGAAGGGGGGTCTAGGGGGTGTTTTTCTAAGCTTGATGGAGGTCTAGGCAGGAAACTAAAAAAATATATGAATTAATGAATCAATAGACCAAACAAACGGTCAGTCTCCCCTTAAGCACTTTTCGTACCTCTCCCCCAACTCGTTAGCGCTCTTTCAGGGACAATTATTTCCACACGTATAACTCTCTCTCCAATATTTGTTTTGTCTCCACCGGTAAAATGCGGGGAAGAGCAAGGTTATGGTCTTTGAAAGGGGTGCAGCCACAGAGTGTGAGGTGAAGTTGAACGGTCAGGCTATGGAGAATGTCAGCTCGTTTAAGTATTTGGGCAGTGTGTTGAGTAAAGATGGGACTATGGATGAAGAAGTGCGGGAGAAGGTGCAACAGGGGAAGAGGGTTGTAGGAACGCTGAAATCAGTAACAAGAAATAGGGTGGTCAGCATGGAACTAAAGACTTCCTTGCATGCCAGTGTGGTAAGCCCGGCATTGACTTACGGGAGCGAAGCATGTACGTTGGTGAAGAGACTCCAACCAAGAGTGAGAGGGGTGGATATGAGGTACTTGAGAAGTTCGTGCGGAGTTACATGAAGGGATAGACAGACGAATGAGGTAGTACGAGAGAGGTGTGGTGCGGACATAGATGTGCTGGAAAGTGTGAAAAGGAACACCTCGAGATGGTTCGGCCATGTGGAATGTATATGAAGCGAGGAAATTACTAAGAGAGTGTGCGAGAGTGAGGTGGAAGGTTGGAGTTAAGAAGTATATGAGTGAAAGCGCTGCTGGATGGGAGGACGGGCGTTGACTGACTGGGGACAGAGGTGCATGGGGCGCTTTCGTTCGTGGCCACCCTTCGGGGATCACGGCGTCCGGCAATAGATAGATAGATATAATCTTGAGGCGACTGGAGAGTAACGTAGCTTCTCACATTACAAAGTCTGGTGTATAGATTGGTGTAGGCATTGCCCCCTTGTAGCATATTTTGAATATGAGAATATTCATACAGTGCTATTATATGTAATCAAGGAACAATGAGAGTATATTTTGGCATTTCGGTGGGCTTTGTGGTAATGCAATGATACTAGGTACAATCGCGGGGTATTAAGTGTTGTCATACCAGTGGTTTTCGCTCAACAAGTGTTATTGGTATCTTTATAGTTACTGGGAAAAGTGCTTATCCCTCAAAGTATTAGTCAATGTCCGAAACTTTGTGAGATATATGACAACACTTATTCACCTCAACCGTAGAGCACAAATTCCATCCCAATAATATCTCCCCATTGACACATAGATAAACAGACCCAGAATATAACCACTACCCCCCGAGGTACGGTATTTTACAACTTTGATTTAGTACCCCCAAGAGATTATTAGCCATTGGTTATTTGACGAGTCTTACCAACCTTCCTAATGATGAACCTCACACGGAGTAGGCCACCCGCAGACATTTTATCCACTTCGTGCGCTAATGACTGTCTACCTTGAAGCCTAATTAACTGCCAGGTGTTGATGTGAGAGAGAGAGAGAGAGAGAGAGAGAGAGAGAGAGAGAGAGAGAGAGAGAGAGAGAGAGAGAGAGAGAGAGAAAGGGAGCTAGATCCAACTTGGGAATTTATTGCTATAGACAAAGACCAATGTGTCTTTTCCGATCGAGGGCCATATTGAAAGTTGGTGAAACAAACTTCTGGAATATATCAGTTGTTTAAGGGGCTAGAACTTGTTTTGTTGGTCTATATATTTATCTATTAATTTATTTTTGAGCTTCCTCGCTACACCTTCATAAAATAAAACACCCCTTAGACCCCTTTTCAAGATAAATTTGTACATATTTCGGTAAACAAAATTTCCTGGCCGCAGGCCGGTTCCTTCTAAAATTACAGGCTCGCTATCGCTCGCCAGGAAAATATCGACACCTAAATGGCTCGAAAGGTCTAAATATTGACAAAGAAATGGGTCGAAAGTTTCCAAAATCGCCAAACTAATGGAAAAAACGTCTTAAAATCTCAAAATTAGTATGCTAAACATGAGGGAGAAGGGAGTCCATAAATACGACCCTTATACGACCCTTATACGACCTGGGGTAATACACAACTTCTGGCTCTTTGGCTGGTTGTTTTTTTATAGATATATTTTTATAGATATATTTATTATGTGTGTGTGTGTGTGTGTGTGTGTGTGTGTGTATGTGTATGATTGTGTGTGTGAAGATTTGAGACTATCATTGCATACACATACCCCTACACACAGATGGACAGGGCATATAGGAGAGAGAGAGAGAAAGAGAGTGTGTGTGTGTGTGTGTGTGTGTACTTCCAATTCTTCTCGGACTATATATATTTGTTTTCTCTACCCTTCGTCCATTATATTTTTAATTGACCCTACCTCTCCTCTCCCCTTTATTGGTCATTATCTCTTTCTCTCTTCCTTTCTTCCTCTCTTTCTCTCTTGTTTTCTTTCTCTCTTTCTCTCTTCCTTTCTTTCTCTCTTTCTCTCTTCCTTTCTTTCTCTCTTGCTTTCTTTCTCTCTTGCTTTCTTCCTCTCTTTCTCTCTTGCTTTCTTCCTCTCTGTCTCTCTTGCTTTCTTCCTCTCTTTCTCTCTTGCTTTCTTTATCTTTTTCGCTATCTAGTTCACTCCATATCATCGTGTTGAGGGGGGTTACCTGCTTTTTGTTCTGTCCTTTTATATCTTTCTCTGGCTTGTATCCATTTGGCCCCATTCAGCCTACTGTTTTAAGACGTTTATCCCCATCCAGGTGTCAATTTTGTACTGGTGAGCGGTAGCGAACCAGCATATTTTTTATTTTTGTTTGACAGCAGGCTAAATTTGTACATTTTTCGATAGAAAAATTTCTCCGGCGAAGCCGGATTTCTTCATATAATGCTGGTTCGCTATCGCTCGCCAGGAAGAAATAGACACCTTGATGGGGATAAACGTCTTAACATAGTTGGCTGAATGGGGCCGAATGGATACAAGCCAGAGAAAGAGGGAAAAGGACAGAAATAACAAAAAGCAGGTCACCCCCTTAACCCTTTGAGTACCAGCGACGTGTGTCATATAATATTCTAGCTTTAATGTAGACGATATTATGCAGCTTAGGAAGGATCTGTGGTAGTTAAACGGAATGGCTGAGATAGCTTGAAGCCTTATTATTGCTAAAGGCCCTTCCCAAGCTGAATAAAATCTTGCAATTGTTGCCAGAATATGATGAAAAGGACTGAATGGGTTAAGCCGCTGTCACACGAGCGCATTTTCCGTCAATTTTTCATGAGCAAGTTTTTTCTCGTATTATTTCGGGACATGTTTGCACTGGTATCGGTAACTAGACTGAAGGTAGATTATGTTGGGCGGCAGCATTCTGGTGAAGGGAACATTTCCAAGCTTCCAGACCACAATTGCCCGTAAAAATTGCTCGAAAAAAGGCTCGTGTGACAGTGGCTTTAATCTACCTCACTTATGTTTTACAGGCCTATAATAGTTCACTCCAGATTAACCCTTTTAGCACCATGACGCCTGTTTGCCTTTGATTCTGGCCAAAATTAGACCACGTTATTCAGTTTAGGAAGGATCTGTGTTATTAAGAGGGTTTATGGAGACTGCATTTACCCATTTGAGTCGCAGAGGTTGATTATAAACTAAAGAATGTCGTGTAATGGTCCCCAGAATATGATGACAATTACGTCATGGTGGTGAAAGGGTTAAGGGGAGGTTTCTAGTGTGTTGCTTAGACCTCCATCAAGCTTAAAATTACATCCCCTAGACCCCCTTGCAATATAAATATGTAAATTTTTCGGTAGAAAAATGTCCCGGCCGAAGGCCAATTCCTCTTAAGTTACAGGCTCGCTATCGCTCGCCAGGAAAAAATCGACACCTAAATGGCACGAAAGGTCTTAAAATTGACAGAAATGGGGCGAAAGTTAATAAAATCGCCAAACTAATGGGGCAAACGTCTTAAAATCTCAAAAGCAATGGGGCTAATCATGAGGGAGAAGGAAGTTCGAAAAAAATCCCTCAAGTGGAAACCTCCCCTTTTAAGCCTCTACTTGACCTCAGCTTAATTAACAAAGATTCAAGAACTATCCCATAGGTCAATAGGGGTGGTACTCCAAAAAACAAAAAACTGGAAGATTTGCATATATATTACTCTACACACGAATGAACATGGCATATATGAGAGAGAGAGAGAGAGAGAGCGCGCGTGAGAGAGCGTGATAGCGAGTAGTCAGGGTGTGAGGGAATGAGAGAGATAATAAAAACAGTAGACAGACAGAATTATATTATGAGAAAAATGGCCCAATTTAAAGCATACACTCACATAATTTGTACCAAAAGCCTGAAATTTGTTCCCAGCAGAATATGAAAAGCTTAAATTTCACAACCCCTCACAAAGAGAACTACCGGTACTGCTGCTGCTGTTATAATATCACTAATTATGTAATTAACCCTTTGAGTACCAGCGACGTGTGTTGTATTGTATTCTAGCTATATTTAGACGATATTAACCAGCTTAGGAAGGATCTGTGGTAGTTAAAAGTGTTGGCTGAGATAGTTTGAAGCCTTATTATTGCTAGAGGTCCTTCATAGGCGGAATACAATAGTCGAATAGTTGCCAGAACATGATGAAAAGGACGTCACCGGTACAGGATGGGTTAATACAGTATTTGTCCTTTGCTGGCAGGATTTGTATAAGTCGAGGTTAAAAGAAAGGATGATGAAATTTGAGTTTAATGGGGTAGGGTTTGTTTGTTAGTATATTTGTATTATTATTATTATTATTATTATTATTATTATTATTATTATTATTTTTGTTTTATTATTTTTTCTCACTAGACCTCCATCAAGCTTTCGAAAACACCCCCTAGACCCCCTTTCGAAATATGTTTGTACATTTTTCAGCAGAAAAATGTTCCGACCAAAGGCCTGTTCTTCTTAAAATTACAGGTTCGCTATCGCTCCCCAGGAAAATATTGACACCTATGGCACTAAAAGGTCCTAATAATATTGACAGAGAAACGGGGTGAAAGGTTGTCAAATCACCAAACTAATTAAACTAACGCCATCAAATCTTAAAATGAATGGGGATAAACATGGGGGAGAAGGGGGACCAGAACAATTAACCCCTTCTGTACCGGCGACGTCTTTTTAACTTTATTTTGGCTACTTATAGACGATTTTATTCAGTTTCTCAAGGGCCTCCAACAATTAACAGGCTTCGAACTATCTCACTTAACCCTTTCTTACCACCACAGATCCATCTTAAACTGCACAAAATCGTCTAAATATAGCTAGACTAAAATTAAAAAGACGTTGCGGGCCAGAAGGGTTAATTAACATTGTTATAGTTGAAGTTTCCATCACCGACAGTTAATTGCCCACGGCTTTGTTTTGAAATAACTATATGGTATTAGTTTAACCCCTTCACCACGATGACGCTTTTATTCACTTTATTGTGGCTACAGTTAGACAATTATATGCAGCTTAAGAAGGACCTATGATGGTTGTGATCGTATTTACCCACTTGTATACTACAGGCAGATTATCAGCTGCAGAATATCGTTTAATGGTAACCAGAATAAACTAAATATTGCGTCATCGTACTTAAGGGGAGGATTTTAGTGTGTTTCCTAAACTTCCATCCAACTTGAAATTACACCCCCTTGACCCCCTTTCAAGATAAATTTGTACATTTTTCGGTAGAAAAATGTCCCGGCCAAAGGCCGGTTCCTCTTAAATTTCAGGCTCGCTATCGCTCGCCAGGAAAAAAATCGACACCTAAATGGGACGAAAGGTCTTAAAAGTGATATAAATGGGGTGAAAGTTCTTAAAATTGCCAAACTAATGGGGCGAACATCTTAAAATCTCAAAAGCAATGGGGCTAAACATGAGGGAGAAAGGGGTCAAGAAAAAAATCCCTCGAGTGGAAATCTCCCTAATTTGCACTATATGACGTGCAAGGATTCGTTTTATCTTTCGAATAACTTGCAATCAATGGAAATTTGAGCTACATCAAATACATAATTGACTCAGGTGTACTTATATAATATAATTCACACATGCATCATTATAGGAAGGCATCAATATAAAAATTTGAAATGTAATATATTGATTTAGCCAAAACAAAGAATATGAACAATAGAGAATACAAGGCTTATACGATAAGGGCTTAACTCACGATATGGCCGATATAATTATATGTTATCTTTATATATGTGGATGTTAGTATGAAGAGAATATGTGAGTCAGGTACAAGGGGAGATAGAAGGGCAGGAAGACCCCCATTGAGATGGAGAGACTGTGTAAGAAAGGTTTTGGATGATAGAGGAATGACTATAGATCAGGCAGGGGAAGTGGCGGTGGACAGGAGTGAATGGAGAATGCTTGTGAATAGTTGAGTGAACACGTGGTCATTTGGAGTAAGGGGTCGGGCGCAAGATGGACTAGATAATAGTCCATCAGGCGCCTGGCCCGGGGAGACGATTAATATGAAGGGTGCGCCTGGAAGTGTGGTGGGAGGGCTTGTGGCTTTGGCTCCGCTGCATGTCTGCCTGCCGAGACCGGAACCTCTCCGGGTGGTCGGGGGCCGGGGAGTGCTGGAGCGACCTTGGTGACCCTGGTCTCTGGGTCTTCTCCTGGGTGACCTAGATGTGTGTGAATTTGTGTTTTTTATCTGTGTTTATTCGTTGTTTTATGTTGTTTTTGTGTTTTTCCCTGTTCTTGCTCTGTCTTGAGTCGGCTACCCCCATAATGGGGATTGGGCCTGAGCATATAGATAGATAGATAGATAGATAGTATGAAGAGCCAAAGTATTGTTTAATAAACAGTGTTTGCCTTGTCTGGAATCTTTGCTCAAAATCGTAGTTTACACAATGATAATAATTGATGTTGAGCGTTTGTTCTCCAATGATTGTCCTAGTTTTGAGAGTTGTGAATTGTTGAAATATATTATTCATTGCATGTGAAAATACCCCCCATAATAATACATATTCCAGTAACGAGATATATTTGAGAAAAAGTATCTATATGTTTTATCTCTTTGCCGCAGGAATGTGAAAATATGTCATCTCCACCAAGCATCAGTGCACCTGAAATTATCCAAGCCCCCTCTCTTCCGTTTTCCGCTGTGCCTAGTTCCTTGCAACCATACGAGGCCCCTCAGAACACCTCGTTGGCCTTTGTACCACACTATGAGAGAGGGATGGATGTTCGTGTGGCAGGATAAAGCAGTATCAGACTTCCAACAGGACATCATACAAGTGGATTGGATGTGGGTCTACATTTGGGTGTGGCTTCAACAGCATTTCCACGCGAAGAACACTATAGGAACATGATGAACGCTCAGCGGTATGGAACTGGGTGGAATCCGGCTGCAATGAACACCAGTAGCAGGCTGAGCTTAAGGCACAGATTGAGTGGGGTATCAGAAGAATTTTATAGAAGCAATTTGGCTGCAGAACATTGTGGGATTAAGCTAGCCAAGGACTTCTGCAGCAATAATGTTACTGCAAACGCCCCCATCCCCATTACGGAAAGCATGGATAATCCTTTGCACGCATTACGTATTACATCCTGGCTGCAGAAGAACATAGAAATAATATGGCTGCAATGTACAGTAGGTGGGGACTGAAAGAAGGATACTATGGCAATAATGAGTTCTCGGGAAGTTACAGACGTTACTCGGGAGCAGTTCATAATGAGATCGGTCAGTCGGGAGCAGTTCATAATGAGATCGGTCAGTCGGGAGCAGTTCATAATGAGATCGGTCAGTCGGGAGCAGTTCATAATGAGATCGGTCAGTTGGGAGCAGTTCATATAATGAGATTGGTCAGTCGGGAGCAGTTCATAATGAGATCGGTCAGGATGCAAGAAACAAGGACGGTTCAGTGCCAGAAATGCCCAGTGGAATTAGTCCTGCACAAATAAAGGATCACAACAAAACTAAACGCTATGAGAATTGGTTGATACAAGGAGACGAGGTAACCGGCCTTGATGCAGAACCAACAACGAGTGATACGAATTTGAAACCCGTAAAGAGTGAACGGACTGCTGATAACATGGAGGAAGAGTCAGTGGCAAAGGAGAATTACCAGACATTCGAAACTATCAATAAGAGTAATCAGGAGACTGTAATAAAACCTAGTATGCTGGCAGAATACAATCAGAGCACAACTATAAAACCTAGTATGCTGGCAGAATACAATCAGAGCACAACTACAAAAGAAAATGAGTTGACTGCAAGAGCCTTTGAATGCATTTCAGAACAAACTGGCAATGATTTTACCATGAGACAATACAGTAGTGAAGCTGCTTCAATCCCAAATGTGAATGAACAGCGCAAATTTCTTCCTTTTCCTAGTGCAAATATGCTAACTGCAAAACAATATGAAAGGGAATTGAATAATGAGGGTGATATTGTTGCAAGACGAGATTGGAGTCAATCGTATTTAGCCAACAGAGCAACTAAAGAGAGTGAAACGCAATATAGAGATGGGTTCTCTGCTGGTTATAATGGGAGTGAGCTAACTGCAGGCCAGACTGGATATGCTATGAGTCAAAGTAGAAGGGGCATGGCTGCAAGAAACTATGGTATTGCAAGCTGGCGAGACGAACTTGACCTCTTTTCAAGATACAGAGGAATTTATCAAAATCCAAACTAAATTGGAACTGAGCCCTTGTCAGGTCATAATATTATTGAGAGGAACATGACTGCACAACAACATGAGTATAACCTGACTTTCAGACAAGGTTACAATGATTACATGATGAGAGCTTACGAGCGTGAATATGCATCTGGACGATTGGGGATTGAAAGTTTTGCCGCTAGAGGACCGTCTTTGGAGGAGCGAGAGCGTGAGTTAGCGACGCGGCTGAACAGGAGTGCTTCGGGACGATTTGGGATGGAAAGGTTTGCCGCTAGAGGACCGTCTTTGGAGGAGCGAGAGCGTGAGTTAGCTACGCGGCTTGACAGGAGTGCTTCAGGGGATAATCGACAAGGGCCAACCATAACTGAACAGGATATCCACAACTTCAAGAGTGCGTTTACCGGCGACCTCACCCCGACCCGATGCCCTGAGTGCGGTCTCCTTCTGTCCTCTCCAGCGGGCATGCAGTTCCATTATGTCCACCACCACGTCCTTCAACTACCAGTAGGTGACACTTACAACTCCAGGTGGCGCAGATGGTAGAGGGTAAATTGAATCCTTTAAGGGGGGTGACCTGCTTTTTTTCTCTCTCTGGGTTGTATCCATTCGGCCCCACATAGCTCACGGTTTTAAGACGTTTATCCCCATCTAGGTGTCAGTATATAGCCTACCTGGCGAGCGATAACGAGCAATCATATTTTGGATAATGAGTTAGACCGCTGGCTAAATTTATACATTTTTCGATATAAAAATGTCTCCGGCTTCCAGATTTCTGCACAGAATGCTTGCTCGCTATTGGTCGCCAGGAAAAAATCGACACCTGGATGGAGATAAATGTCTTGAAACCGTAGGCTGAATGGGGCCGAATGGATACAACCAAGAAAGATAAAAAAAAGCCGGTCACCCCCCTTGACAACTGATTTATCGATACCTAATGGAGATATAATATGAACCTACTATGTTTCCGAGTCGCATCGATAACAGGTTTTCACAATTAACTGTATCTGTCTGACTAAACATTGGTTAGTTATAGTTTAAGGGGGAATGGGTGTATACTGTATATTTGCTCATTTATGAATCTTTTTACCATTATGTTTATTTCCTCCGCACCCCTCCATCAAACTTATAAAAAAAAAAAAAAAAAAAAAAAACTCTCCTTCAAGAGAAATTTATAAATTTTTCGATAGAAAAACATCCCGGCCTAAGACCGATTTCTCTTAAACTAAAGGCTCGCTATCGCTCGCCAGCATAAAAGGTCTTAATATTGACAAAGAAATGAGGCGAAATGTCTTAAAGTCACCAAACTGATGGGCCGAACGTCTTAAAATCTGAATATTAACCCTCTCCGTAACATATGACGCGATCGCGTCATATGGCGGTACGCCCAAGAGTATCATATGACGCGATCGCGTCATACGAACGTGTGAAGTAGCTCAATAAGTAAGTTATATGATGCATTTGTGTCATATTGAGCTCAGTAAGTTAGGTAAGTTAGATCAGAATCTGTCGGTTGATGGCAACCCCAAATACCTCCGACTTCTACCGGTACCTCAGTGTCAGAGAAAGTGTTGTGAGGGAAATACCGGGCGCTCCGCCACCCCATCAGTAAGTTAGCAACTTTTGTTGGACAGGGTTAATGGGGCTAAGCATGAAGGAGTAGGGGGACCAGAAAAACCAGCCCGTCCCTCCTTAAACACCAATGTTTTTAGTAACTTTCTTGGACTAATATATGGATATTATTGTTAACACTAAAATTAGCTAAGGTATATAAATCTATCAAATGTTTGTGATGGTTAGCGTGTGTTGTGTGTTGGTGGTGTAATGGTTTAGATACTTATGTTCTGGGTGTGGTGTCCCGAGTTCGAATCCCGGTAGGACCATATGCTTTCATTAATGTATTCAAGTATATTGGGGTTGGTAATGAAGGATTAAAGTTAAGAACGGGGTGTTCCTTTAGGGGGGGTGACCTGCTTTTTTTTTTCTCTATAGGTTGTATCCATTCGGCCACATTCAGCTTACTGTTGTAGCCAGGATAAAGTTAAAAGAACGGCACCGGTACAGAAGGGGTTAAAGAGGGACAGTTTTATCTATAGCTATTACAATTAAGAAGTGTTGCGATAGTAATTAATCCCAATCTGGCATGATACTCTTTTCAATTCCAATAAATATATTTTTAAACGCCCACATTTTTTTTTTTTTTTTTTTTTTCCCAAGAATGAGAGCTCCAGACAGGGATATGAGACAACATTTGTAAGTCATCCTGATTTTAAAGGGAGATGGACTGGTTTTTCTAGCCTCCCTTCTCCCTCGTGTTTAGCCCCATTGGTTTGTAGATTTTAAGACGTTCGGCCCATTAGTTTGGCGATTTTAAGACTCACACGCACACACACACACGCACACGCACACACGCACACACACACACACACACACACACACACACACCTACACACACCCCATCACAGAACAGAAACATTACATTACCCATGGATCGTTAAGTTATCAATATCTCGGAAAATGATGGCCCAATAACGTTGCCGGAATTCTCTTTACGAGTTGATAAAAATGTTCATCCACGCGCTAGTTCATTTGTTTATTATCATGCCTAATAGAGTGTACAGTGGCGCTAATAAGTCATGGCTTGGTTGTCATTACGTTTGGCTCGCTCTGTGCTGTATTAATGTCTGTCAGATGTTGAATAGGGTGGGTAAGTGTGGGAACATGTTGGTATATCTCACTCAAAGAGAATAGATCATGTGTATATATTGATGATACCAATTGTTGATCGAAACATAATTGGTGCCGAGACATCACTTATTAGGCCGATTGTACGAGAGTGAGGTGGAAGGACAGAGGGAGAGGTAGACCGAGAGAGAGGTGGAAGGATGGAGTTAAGAATCCACGGACTGCCACATGTGTTTGTAAATTTCATTAATCGATTTTAGGAGTATAGTTGGTTGTTGGAAGGAACATAATAAGTATATGCGTGAAAGCGGAGCTGGAGTGGAGGAGGGGCGTCGACTGATTCGGAACAGAGGTGCATGGGGGCGTGTCATTCGTGGCGAAATAAGTCTTTCCTGTTTACCTGATAACCCTACATAACACACACACACACACACACACACACTGTACGTACATATGTCTCTGTGTGTGTTACCGTATAATAATTATAATCCACCACCACCACCACCACATACATAGTGTGTGTGTGTGTGTGTATGTGTGTCACCATATATAGTCCACAGTAACCACACTCAATACCGTACATGTGTGTGTGTGTGTGTGTGCGTGTGTGTGTCCCCATGTATAGTCCACTACCACCACACACCATACTGTACATATGTGTATGTGTGTGTCCCCCCATGTATAGTCCCCTACCACCACACACCATACTGTACATCTGTGTGTGTGTGTGTGTGTATCTGGGCACACACACACACACATACATATAAGCTTCACCATGAGACTTTCCTAACGGTGCAGTGAATCATGTTAATAGTGGAGTTTCAGTGGTAATACGCTAGTTTATGTGGCAGGCTACACAATATACTCAGTCATGAATCAGGCCTATTGGGTAATTCCATCATTTTCCTATGTGAACATACAGTACATACATTGTCTCACCCACATACATATAGACAGAATTACACCCGCACATGCATACACGTATATATACCGGTACATGCCCATAGGCGTGTATACATGCAACACACACAACACAGTCACCATGTATGCACTAATACACCAACCAACCCCTCATTCATAAATTATACACATGCACTCAAACTCACGCGAATATAAACATAATATCAAGGTGATTAGTAATGACCATATATCCCTCTCCGTTCCATGGGGCATTGTATTCACTCATGAGACTAATTAATAGGCTTTATCCCATTCAGTACCGGTGTTGTCCTTTTAATTATATTCTGGCTACTATTAAAATATGTGTTTTCAATTTAATTAGGGCTTTTAGCAATTAACAGGCTTAGAACTATCTCCTTTAATAGTTTTTACTATCACATATCCTTCTTAAACTTTACAAAATCGTCTGAATATAGCTAGAAACAACTGAACAAAACGTCGCCGTTACAGAAAGGGTTAATTAATTGTGAAGCATCTTAGGTACGAATCACCATGACATTGATATACTGTACACTCGCTCCAAAAAGTATCTGCACCCCTACCCTGATAATCTGGTGTGTACAGCTTGGTAGGGTTGGCATATCTACCTGTAGCTATATCTATCTATACTACTATCTACCTATACTACCTAAGACCTACGACCTACGACCTACTACCTACGACCTACTACCTACGACCTACAACCTATACTACCAAGCTCTGTACACACCAGATTATCAGGGTAGGGGTGCAGATACTTTTTTGACCGAGTGTACATTGAATAGAAAATGTCTTTGGCTTGAAACTGTTTAAGGGGAGGTTTTTAGTTCGTTCCCTAGAATTCCATCAAGCTTAAAATTACGCCCCCTAGACCCCCTTTCAAGATAAATTTATAAACATTTTGGTAGAAAAATTTCCCGGCCAAAGGCCGGTTCCTCTTAAGTTACAGGCTCGCTATCGCTCGCCAGGATAAAATCGACACCTAAATGGCACGAAAGGTCTTAAAATTTACAGAAATGGGGCAACAGTTCTTAAAATTAACAAACTAATGGGGCGAACGTCTTAGAATATCAAAAGCAATGGGACTAAACATGAGATAGAAAGGGATCCAGAAAAAGTCCCTCAAGTGGAAATCTCCCCTTAAGTATTCCACAAGTTGACTCGATTGAAGAAGAAATTCTTGGATCCGTTAGAGTTGAATGATTTACCAATGAGAGAGGGGAGAAGGGGTGCTGGAGAGAGAGGAACCTATTGGAGTGGATTTGTTACGTATGTTATTAGTTGCCTCCTTACTCAGCTGTACGGGAGAACGCTGTATCTTGTGTTTTGTTTTGTTTTGTTTTTTGTTGTAAGCAAAGATCATTTACATATTTTGGACTCCTGTCAACGTGCTGATATTAGAGTTTTAGAATCCCTCTATATTTCAAAATCTAAACCCTCCCTTAACTCCACGGTATCATCACACCCGCTGTTTAAATTATCCCTCCTTGATTTTAACCATATCAATCCGCCTCCTATATTTCTATGTTCTGATTACTTTTAATAAGCTTTTAAGTATTCATATTTGAATTAATATACACCAACATTCTCCACACTTTGAATCCTTCTATCCTCGCCCTCCCATTTTCCTTCCTACATCATATTGGGTTCGAAACCTTCTGCTACCAATAATCTTACCCATCATTTAACCAATTATCTGTTGGCATCAAATAAATATAATTCTTCAATGTCTTGTGTTTCTGTTTGTCTCTCCACAGGTTCTACCATGTTTGTACTAACTGTATAACCTAAATAGTATTAACCCTTTGAAGCTCTGACGCGTTTTCAGTAGTTTATTTTGGCTATCATTAGACGATTGTATGCAGCTTAGGAAGGATCTGTGGGTATTAAAAGGGTAAATACTATCTCAATCAACCCTTTGACTTCCATATACCGTTACTATCTGAATAAAATCGTCTAATAGTAGCCAGAAACAGAACAAAAACGCGTACTGGAGCTTGAAAGGGTTAAGTCACTATATTACCTGTTTGTTCACTGATCTTGTAACTTAGTAAATACAAACCTTATATACCTACTTCATGTATTCTGTTATAGTCTTAGTCACCCAATCGATTTAACCCTTTGAGTACCAGCGACGTGTTATATTTTATTCTAGCTATATTTAGACGATATTATGCAGCTTGGGAAGGATCTGTGGCATTTATAAGGGTTGGTTGAGATAGTTCGAAGCCTTATTATTACTAGAGGTCCTTCCTAAGCTGAATAACACCGTCTAACAGCTGCCAGAATATGACAAAAAGGACGTCCCTGGTGCTGTACGGGTTAACCCCTTCACCACCATGACGTCCCTGGTGCTGTACGGGTTAACCCCTTCACCACCATGACGTCCCTGGTGCTGTACGGGTTAAGGACCATTGGCTCATACAGGACAAATTCCCATGAATACAACCTAAGTCCGTTTCAACATATTACTTTACAATAAAGACGTTCAGATATGTGCGTATGCTATATCCACTCAATTGACCACTTGCGAGTTTCAGGCTATAAGGAAGTTGGAGTCGTAGATATCGATAGTTAATAAAAATGCGACAATAAAGGATTGTTCTGATGGCTAAAGAGTATGTTGAATTGGGTATTATGTATTTAAACACTTACTACAACCGTATTATAGCTGGTAATTCTGCTAAATATCGATGTCAACAAATCCAACTTCCTTATATAGAACGAAACTCGCAAGTGGTCAACTGCCCACGGCATTATGCACTTCCAAAACTTGTGTAACAGATAGATAGATAGATAGATAGATAGATAGATAGATAGATAGGTAGATAACAGATATATATATATAGATAGATAGATAACAGATATATATATAGATAGATAGATAGATAGATAGATAGATACTTTATTGACCACAGAATACATCGTAAAATGTATACATAGTGCAATTATGGTTTCCCAACAAGCAATGTATATCTCACTGTCTAGTCTTACAACATAAGTGAAAACTGTAGTCTAAAAACAAAACCCTTACCAAATAATTATATATGCAAAACTTATGCGTGGAAACAATGTTCTGAAACAAACATAGAGTACATGCGAATGACACCCATATAGCCTGCACAAAAAATGACACCCATATAGCCTGCACAAAAAATGACACCCATATAGCCTGCACAAAAAATGACACCCATATAGCCTGCACAAAAAATGACACCCATATAGCCTGCACAAAAAATGACACCCATATAGCCTGCACAAAAAATGACACCCATATAGCCTGCACAAAAATATATAAATGAAAGATCAGACACACATCCATTACACAAAGAACTTCATGACCCACTCAGAAACACACACACACACGCACGCACACACGCGCACACACACACACACACACACACACACACACACACACACACACTCAGGAACACACACACGCGCGCGCACGTCAACTCTTAATAAGAAAAACAAACTCAAATGCCAAATCCAATGTCATGCAATCCTGATTCAGGTAATTTGCATAACAATGGTTGCACAGACCTCACCGCGCTCAACTTTAACTTAAGGGGAGACTGGCCGTTTGTTTGGTCTATTAATTACATATGTATTTATATTTTTTTTAGTTTCCTTCCTAGACCTAAATCAAGCTTAGAAAAACACCCCCTAGACCCTCCTTCAAGATTTATTTTTATATTTTTTGGTAGATAAATTTCCCGGCCGAAGGCCGGATCCTCTTCAAATTGCAGGCTCGCTATCGCTCGCCAGGAAAAAATCGACACCTAAATGGCACGAAAGGTCTTAAAATTGACAACGAAATGAAGCGAAAGGTGTTGAAATCGCCAAACGTCTATAATCTCAAAACTAGTGGGGCTAAACATTAGGGAGAAGGGGGTCCAGAAAAACGGTCTGCCTCCCCTTAAGCCAGGCATATATTGTATAAAGCAATGATATGTTATGAATAAGACATCAATATTAGCTTATGATACCTGAATAAAACTGTGAATAATTTAATGGCCTGAATTTCCCATTTTTTAAAGTTACTTTCTCAGAAATTCTTCGCACTTTAATTACTGTACATCCACAACAGTTCAACCCTCTCAATTCAAACACTGCATAAGTAATTAACCCGGTAATTAAGTAATTAACCCGTCCAATACCAGGGACGTCCTTTTTATCATATTTAGGCAACTATTACACTGTTTTCTTCAGCTTAGGAAGGACCTCTAGCAATAATAAGGCTTCAAACTATCTCAACCAAATCTTTAAACTACCACAGATCCTTCCTAAGCTGCATACTATCGTCTAAATATAGCTAGAATATAATATAACACACGTCGCTGGTACTCAAAGGGTTAATAGAGAATCTCAAGGGAAACCGATGCTTTTGGAACGTGATGGGAGAATGGGTGAGGGTTGCTGGCTTGTTGGTCAAGCTAGTGAGGTGAATATGTTTTTGAGTATTAATATGATTGAAAAAGATCATTAGCGGAAGTTGAACCATGCTTAGTAACATCAAACACTGGTTATCTTCCACTTATCGCACTGTCAAACTCTCTCTCTATCTCTCTCTCTCTCTCTCTCTCTCTCTCTCTCTCTCTCTCTCTCTCTCTCTCTCTCACTCTCTCTCTCTATATATATATATATATATATATATATATATATATATATATATAACACAAATTCTTCCAAAGCCTCTCGGGCATAGGCTGAGAGCCTGTACATCCAACCGCTCAACACGGTGAAGACGTGTGGTATTGTTCTCGTCTAGGGAGTGAGACATGTGAAGCACTTCGAGCTCCACTCACGGTTCGAAGCTGCTTCTCCTTTCGTGCTTCACTGTCTCATCCCCTAGACTCGGACCCTCACTTTCAGAACGCCACCAATTGAGCAGTGAATTCACTAGGCATTGTTCCCCTGTAACATATTTTGAATATGGGAATATTCATACAGTGCTATTTAATCAGGGAACAATGAGGGTATTTTTGTCGTCGTTTCAGTCTGCTTTGTGGTAATGCACTGATACTAGGTACAGCACAAATTCCATCCCAATAATATCTTCCCATTGATACATCGGAATTCGAACCCGAGACCACTGGATTATCAGTCCAGTGGCAAGACCACTCCACCACACCTCCCCTTACATGATCGATCTATATATCTTTCTATCTAGCTATCTATCTATCTATCTATCTATCTGCAACTAATATGCCTTGTACACGGAATATTTTGTCCACTAAATTTTCCCATTCTCTATATTTTTCCTGACTCTCCCAAAAGCCACTCCGCACCGAGGTCCGTCAAGATTTTACCTTTTTACGATCATTAGTTTTCCGACTGTCACTCTTTCCCTGACCTGACCTTGTTTGCGTCCTGACCTGATCTCTTTCGCGTCCTATCCTCATTATGCTCTCTTCTTGAATCGTTTATATTTGTTCCTCACTTGCTATATCTCCATTCCTTTGTTTTGGCCTATGCTCATTCTTGTCTGTCTTGATAGCGTAATGCATAAGTGCGCGGAATTTCGATATGAGTATCCTAGGTTCGAGTCCTTGGAGTGCCACATGTATTTGTTGATTTCATTAATTGTGCTTAGAGGTGAAGTTGGTTGGTGGAAAAAACATAAATATTCTCTCACTTTCACATATTCTTTCCCTGACCTGATCATATTCGTGTTATACCCTCATTATGCTCTCTTCTCGACTCATGCTTACTTCTATTTTTGTTCTGTATTCCCTTGTTTTGACCTATTTTCATTCTCCTCTCACTTTAATTCCTTCTTTCCCTGACCTGATCATATTCGTGTTCTACCCTCATTATGCTCTCTTCTTGACTCATTCTTATTTTTTATTAATTTGTGTGTATTCCGTTGTGTTGACCTATGCTCATTCTCCTCTCACTTTCACTTATTCTTTCCCTGACAAAAAAAAAAAAAAAAAAAAAAAAAATATATTATATATATACCGGTATATATATATATATATATATATATATATATATATATATATATATATATATATATATATATATATATATATATACATATTCCATAACCAAGCTTACTTTTTTTCTTTTTTTTAACCAACAAATATGTGGTGAAGGCGGTGTGGCTAAAACGAAGTACCTCCATTATTCTTCACAACCTGCTGAATATTTATGTCAAGGCTAACCAACACAGTATCTTTTACCACTGAATACGTGTACAGTATGCATCTCTTATTTTATGTATATATGTATTTTCTAGCTGTATTATGTACAGTCGCGCTAATAAGTGATGTCTCGGCACCAAGTATCTTTTGATCAATAATTGGTATCAGCAATATCTAAGCTTCATTTCGTTATATGGAGTCAAATATACAAACACGTTCCTACATTTACCCACCCTATTCAACATCTGACAGACATTAATACAGCACAGAGCGAGCCGAACGTAATGACAGCTGGGACATGACTTATTAGCGCCACCGTACAGCTACTGACAAATGTTCGTGAGTTCTGGCGATTTTCTATATGCAAATATATACGTTTAGATTGATGTTCAGATAACAAACGACTATATATTGATTAATACTTAATATGTATTTATTATCATATAGCTCAATTGTTCTGAAAAAATCAAACTAAATAATTATACTTGCTTAATGGTTCACTTTTTGGGCGATTTTTGCATGTATTCATTATTTGTTTTTCTAGTTTCCTCCCTAGACCTCCATCAAATTTAAAAAAACATCCATTAGATCCCCTTTCTAGATTAATTTGTACATTTTTCGGTAGAAAAATGTCCTGGCCGAAGGCCGGAACATTTCATGTGGATGAAGGCGGTGCTACTTGGGAGGAGGGGCGTTGACTGACTGGGGACAGAGGTGTATGGGGGCGTTTCGTTCGTGGCCACCCCTTCGGGGATCACGGCGTCAGGGATCACGGCGTAGAGAGATAGATATATGCAGCTCATGAAGCTAAAAGGGTTGGTTGAGATAGTTTGAAGCCTTTATATTGCCAGAGGTCCTAACTAAGCCGAATACAATCGTCTAATAGTAGCCAGAATATGATGAGAAGAACGTCCTTGGTACTGAAGGGGTTATGCCAACTATTGAACATGAACGCCATTCGCATCGACTATCCATTCTAATTCCAAACTTGTGTTCTTTATAGCTTAACATTATCTATGGTTTTATCGGGCCATGGAGATTGCCGCTAAACTGTCAAAGAAAGCTAATATATTATAACATGAAAAGTACGGGAAAAGTTATGAGACGCGCCCCGATATGCAATAGAACCATAAAATGCAGAGGATGCGTATATATGAAATGTTTTACGCGCGTAAAACAGTCACACACACACACACACTCGCATATCTACACAACACGCTTGCATTCACATACACACACTCATAGTCACACAAACACACTCACATTCACATAAAAACAGACACACACATTTACACAACACACCCACATTCACATAAAACACACACACACACACACACAAATGTACACAACACACCCACATTCACATGAACACATCCAATCACACAAAGACACACACATTTACACAACACACCCACATTCACACATAAACACACAGACACACATATTTACAACACACTCACATAACCACACAAAGACACCAAATCACAAAAAGACACACACATTTACACAACACATCCACATTCACATAAACACACACAGACACACATATTTACAACACATTTACATTCACATAAACACACCCAATCACACAAAGACACACACATTTACACAACACACCCACATTCATACATAAACACACACAGACACACATATTTACAACACACTTACATTCACATAAACATACCCAATCACAAAAAGACACACATCTACACAACACATCCACATTTACATAAACACACACATACACAAATTTACACAAAACACCCTCATTTCCATAAACATACCCACACCCACAGTCACATACACACAAGCACACACACAGCTGGAAATTACTGCCACCCTGGTGCATGCATCCTATTTTCAGCCGGCCAGCCCCACATTTCATCTCTCTCCTTCTTTTGCATTTCCACAGAATTTCCTTGCCTCTCTTCCTTCCCGGAATTACCGTCTGCCAGGCTGACTCTTGTAGTGGAGAGAGAGAGACAGAGAGAGAGAGAAACTTGTGAGACTTGAGAGCAAATAGTATGGCTTTGTTGGATAGACAGGGAAACATACACACAGACATAAAGACAGTCATATAAATTATGTACTGATATAGAGAAAGAAATACAGCAACATAAATCTTTATATCTTTATGGGGCTGCTTAACCTTCTCAGGCTAAAAGTCGCCAGCTACACTTTAGCCAGAATATCTATTGAATTCTGTAAACGAATAGCTAAGTTAGCCTTCTAAAATCGTTTTCGTTGGTGCATGGCCTATAGAAAGCCTCAATAATTTAAGACTAACTAAAGAAAAATTTCCAAACTTTCAGCTTTAAATTATGCCAGTGGGTACGCGAATCACGTTGTAAATGCAAGGTAATTGTTACGCAAAATTGATAGCAAATGAAGAAGGCTTCTCCTCACTCAAACCTCACAAACAAATATAGCAACACAAAAATGTAAAGGGACCTCAAAGCAATATGGAAGAAGCTTCATTAAATATATAGACAAGATGGAAAGGAGAACTAACGTCATTACTAAATCTAACAAAATAATTAAGTATGAATTCAGTACCAATTTCATTACCGCTTCTTCTGTGAGCCAGTATGTCCTTCAGAGACAGGTTAGAAAAAGGAAGCAAGTCGATGGTTTACCTTTCGTTCAATATGTTTCCCTTTCCTCTGAAACCTGCACATACAATGATGTGGATCTCCATACATGATCTGTAGTAATGGGATTGACAGTAAGAGGTATGTCAAAGTGATTGTTGAGAGTTTGGACAGTGGTACGATCTATGAATTTGCAAGGTAATCCATTCCCAAAGCTTAATAATTGGTTGAAAGTTAAATGTTAAGAGCAATACAGACACAAACAGACAATACACTTGCACATGTGACATCAACATCAGTAAGTTACTTTTATAATTTCTTCATTCGGGTTCACACAGGCCATTACTCTGGACTACGTTAACCCCTTCAGCATGATGACGTCTTTTTATCCTTGAATCTAGCTCACATTAGACGATGTTATTCAGTTTAAGAAGAACCTATGCTATTCGGAGTATTTATTGAGATCGTGTTTACCCCTTTGAGTCCTAGAGGTAGATTATACAGTAAAGAAAATCGTCTAATGGAAACCAGAATATGATGGAAATTACGTCATCGTGCTGAAGGGGTTAACTATAACGATGGGAACTTCACTACCGTACACATAGGTTAGGTCAAGAAGTGTCGACTGGAATTTTAGCCAGTTCAGCATCGTCAACCACGTTTTTCTGTGTTTATGTTTACCACGCTAAGCTCGGGTCACACATACACGTTCTAACGTCCCGTCCGTCCCCGACCAAAAAAATAACTTGTGTGTGTGTCCGTGTATGTCCCGTGGGTGTCCCGGCATAACACCTTTTCTGGCATTTGCCCCGACCCACACAGACCATTTTATGCATGCATAAAAAGGACGCCGCCTAGGCACTTTTTATTAAGAGGTCGGGGCCGGACCGGACGTTAGAACGTGTATGTGTGACCCGAGCTTATGCGCAGGCGAGAAAGTAACGTATTATTAATTATTTACAGACAAATACGCATCAAAAACTTATGTACTGAGATGTGTAGGATACCATAAAAGACCCTACCAACAAAATGACACAAGTGGCCGCTTCAGCAGATTGGCGCTGCTTTCCCACCTTCGGGTCCTTTAAATGTCGACACTCTGGCTTTATCTATCACTGGGTAGCCTTCCAAACAGAAAGAATATGCTGTATGTTGACATTTCTATGCCTACCATACATTCCAACCATTGAATGCAGTTCCATACTATTAATGTAAGTCATTGATAACCGTGGCCAACGTAGATTAATAGTTTTAATGGAGCTATTATCGTCGGGAAGAGAAGGGTGGCTGATTTACGACAATTCAGACTTTTGAGAATGTTGAAACTCCGTATCTGCTTTATATGGACATTTATTTGACTACCAAACGATATGGGTATTGGATACAGGTACATATTATAATATTTTAGAAGGAACCGGCCTTCGGCCGTGAGCTTTTTCTACCGAAAAATGTAAAAAAAAATCTTGAAAGGGGGTCTATTTTTTTTTTTTTTTTTAAACTTAATGGACATCTAGCGAGGAAACTCAAAAATAAATGAATAGATAAATACCGTATATAGACCAAAGAACAAGCATTACCCCCCTTAACAAATTCCTAGATAATAATTATATATGCTCACTATGCCACGCACGGGTTTCCTCCGGGGTGATATTAAAGCGATATTAAAGATGATATTAAAGAGACATTTGGCCGAAGTACAGTTCATCGGAGTTTTGAAATAGGAAAAGTTTGAGCCTATAGTCGAAGTTGGAGACTAGGCGTGGGGGAGAGAGAGAGAGGGAGAGAGAGAGAGAGAGAGAGAGAGAGAGAGAGAGAGAGAGAGAGAGGGAGAGAGCGAGAGAAAGAAAGTGAGAGTGAGAGTGAGGTTTGGCATCCTCTACCCTACCTCAGCCGTTTCTAGCTGTCTTGGGTGGCACTCTGCAAGGGGGCTGTGGACAGTGGGGGTATTGGCCCGGGGGTGCAAGCCCGTGGGCAGCTGATTCCCTCCCCCGCTGCCTTCTCAGAGACAGATCTCATCTCCCCCTGGCCCTTACGGAGGCCCGAACATCTGACGCAGCTTCGGTGAACCAGACTCGGGACTGCTAGGCCATACAGTCTGGGGAACAACAACAACAACAACAACAACAACAGTCAGGCTCAATAGTCGTGTATTGTCTCTAAAATTAAGGGGAGACTGGCTGTTTGTTTGGTCTATTAATTAATTTATTCATATATTTGTTTAGTTTCCTCCCTAGAACTCCATCAAGCTTAGAAAAACACCCCCTAGACCCCCTTTCAAGATAGATTTGTACATTTTTCGGTAGAAAAATTTCCTCCTAAAATTACAGGCTCGCTATCGCTCGCCAGGAAAAAATCGACACCTAAATGGCACGAAGGGTTCTAATATTGACAAAGAAATGGGGTGAAAGGTCATAAAATCCCCAAACTAATGGAACCAACGTCTTAAAATCTCAAAACTAGTGGGGCTAAACATTAGGGAGAAGGGTGTCCAGAAAAACGGTCTGTCTCCCCTTAACTTTATATTCTTCATGGTCACATTCCGCTGATAACGTACACTATAACGGTATGATAGGGACTGGCTCGCGAGTTTTCTAAATACAACACACTTCTGACCTTCGATACATAATATGGCAACTTCATGTACCCTCCGAATGGCCATTTCATAAATTCACTGCTGCTTGAACGTGCTGAAATTTTTCTCTCTCTCTCTCTCTCTCTCTCCCCTACTAACTTCCTAGTCCTGCCACGTTAGTGGCAGGGCAGTAGTTCCCTTTCCAATGTTCCCTTACCCACTCTAAACCACTGTTTGGACACTTGATCCTCAGTGTTTTGGAGGACAAGCAACCTAGAAGGGTCACTAGATCTGTTGTTGCTTGATTTCCTTTGTACTCCTTTGTACTCTCTCTCTCTCTCTGTCTATTATTTTTGTTAGTCCGCCAAAGAAGTTGGAGGAGGTTATGCTTGTGCCTCCTTTTATCTGTTTGCCTGTAACCAAGATATCTCAAAAAGTTATGAACGGATTTTCATGAAATATGGTAGGCTGCGAGGATATGCGTCAAGGAGTAAGTTAATCGGTATAGCACATACCTCCACCACCGTAGGCGGCTCACAAAGTTATGAACTGATTTTAACGAAGTTTGTCAGGCAGATAGAATATGAGCCAAGGAAGAAGTGATTCCATTTAGGAAGCGATCGGTAGAGCGCATACCTCCGCCAGCGTAGGTGGAGGTATGCGCTCTACCAGGTGCCCCTCTAGTTATCAATGTCTTCGATCCCGGCTGGGAGTATATAAACAGTTATTAGCTCACGTGTATGTGTGAGATATACTTGATATATATATTCAGTATATATATATATATATATATATATATATTGTGTGTGTGTGTGTGTGTGTGTGTAGGAACAGTCAGAAGTGGGTTGCATCAAATAAGCTATACCCAGGGTCATACCGGCCTCGGTCATACACATCAGTTAGGACAGAGATAAGAGACTGTGGCCCCGGTAGACATTTATGATGATAGTTAAGACCAAGGGGCAGGAGGGAAGAAGAAATCCAAGGTGAAGTATTGGATGGCCAGGGGAAGAGTGTGCTTTGGTTCAGAGGGGAAGGGGACAGGAGAGGGACATTAAGGGGAGATGGTTCGTTTTTCTGGTCCCCCTTCTTCCTCATGTTTAGCCCCATTAGTTTTCATATTTTATGACGTTCGGCTCATTAGTTTAGCGATTTTAAGACCTTTTGCCCCATTTCTTTGTCAATAATAACACTCTTCGTCTCCTTTAGGTATTGATATTTTTCCTGGCGAGCGAAAGTGAGCCTGTTATTTAAGGGGAACAGGCCTTCGGCCGGAAATTTTTCTATCGAAAAATGTACAAATGTTCTTGAAGGAGGGTCTTGAGGGTGGTTTTTTTTTTTTAAGCTTGATGGAGGTGTACGGAGGAAACTAAATATATTATAGAAAATATTATATAAATTAGCAAATATATACGCCCATCCCGCCTTAAGGTATAAAACTATAAGAGATAAAACGTTAGAGGGAAGATAAGGATGTAATGTTGCATCCCTTTCAGTCGTATATCGTTATTACAACAATCAGTGTTCTTCAGAGCTCTCGCAGTGTATACCCCCTCCCTTTCAACACAGTCTCACTCCTATTCTGTCCAGCTCTCCAACCCAAGAATTGACCACTTGCGAGTTTCAGGCTATAAGGAAGTTGGAGCCGTAATCATCGATATTTAAGAGAAAAACAATAATAATTCGGGTTTTTGATGGTTAAATAGTATGATCAATTTGGTGTTATGTATTTATAAATGTATTATGACCGTATATTAGCGGATAATTCTGCTAAATATTGATGGCCACGGCTCCAACTTCCTTATAGACCAAAACTCGCAAGTGGTCAATTGGCGAATTTTCTCAGTTTTTCTTCTACTCAACACATGAGCTCTGGAACTCTCTCCCTCAATCTCTCTGGAAACGAATGTATTATTATGATGTACTTTACATTAACTACAAAACTACAAATCCACTATTTATTGAGAAGCAACTTCTATCCAAAAATCAATAAAGATAGTTATAATTGCATAAAGACCAACATATGGGGTCCACGAATTCTTATGAGTGGGCCAGAGACTACGGCATCCGAGTGTACCATATGAAGATTAGGTCAGGTAAAGGTAACGTAGGAAAAATACTAATTTATAATAGACAAAGAGCTGTAAAATTAGGTAGGGTTTCATCACCGACTGAGTCAGGATAAAGTAAGTAAAACCTATGATAAAAGCAGGAGCTATTAAATTATATAAGGTTTATACTCAAAGTAAGATAAGATGATGTTTTATTAAAGCGATAGTTTTAATTCCCAATGTACTTAATGAATAAGAAAAGTAGAACATCAATATTAGGTCACGTGTGTGTGTGTGTGTGTGTTTTTTTTTTTTTTTTTTTTTTTTTTGTGTGCGTGTATGTGTGAGTGAGAGAGTGAGAATGAGAGAGAGAGAGACAGAGAGAGAGTGAGTATGAGAAGGACCCCATGAGGGAAATCCAGGGACCGTGCCAGTGTACACATTCAGTGGAAGGACCTCAAAGACCTCCTGGGAGACCACCAATTGAGGGGTTTAAAGGCACAAAGGCTCCCCCCCCTCCCCCCCCCCCCCCCCCTCCCCCCCCCCCCCTCCCACCCCACGGTTATGGGGAGATGAGTCGCTTTCCTGGACACCCTTCTCCCTCATGCTTAGCCCCTATGGTTTTCAGATTGTAAGACGTTTGGCGAACTAGTTTGGCGATTTTAAAAACCTTTGTCAATATCTAGACTGTTCGTGTCATTTAGGTGTCGATTTTGTTCCTGACGAGCGAAAGCTAGCCTGTAATTGAAGAGGAACCGGCCTGACATTGTTCTATCGAAAAATGGTGTAGGTGTTTTTATAAGCTTGATGGAGGTCTAGGGAGAAAACTAAGAGAATAATAATAAATATATAAATGAGCAAATAAATACGCCCTCCCCCTTTAAATACGCCCCTCCCCCTTTAAATACGCCCCTCCCCCTTTAAAGGGCCCGAGGAAGGAACAGAGGTGCCTGATGCCTTAAAGGGAGGTTTTTAGTTTGTTCCCTAGTCCTCCATCAAGCTTAAAATTACACCCCCTAGGCTCCCTTTCTAGATAAATTTGTACATTTTTCGGTAGAAAAATGTCCCGGCCAAAGGCCGATTCCTCTCAAATTACAGGCTCGCTATCGCTCGCCAGGAAAAACATGACACCTAAATGGGACGAAAGGTCTTAAAATGGGGCAAAAGTTCTTAAAATCGCCAAACTAATGGGGCGAACATCTTAAAATCTCAAAAGCAATGGGGCTAAACATGAGGGAGAGAGGGGTCCAGAAAATAATCCCTCAAGTAGAAATCTCCCCTTAACCCGTGCAGTACCAGGGACGTCATTTTCATCGTATTCTGGCAACTATTAGACGATTGTATTCAGCTTAGGAAGGACCTCTAGCAATAATAAGGCTTCAAACTATCTCAACCAGCCCTGATGCTGAGAGGATTGGGTTCTAGTCCTGTGGTGATGGGTTGGTCTATCAGAGTGAGAACTGAGCGATCTCTGCCATACCCATAGCTTACTCTGACTTTTCCTTTTACTTATATATTTCTAGATCTCAAGTGACGGCGTCTCTTCCGTCTACCAAGATTGGAAGCCAAAGCGTCACATTTTTCCTTTGCCTCTCAACTTTCTCTTCATAATTGCTGAGGGGCACAGGGCCCTGGGTGGGGCTTTGGTTTCCCGAGCGTTTCCTCACCCTCCTCAGCTCCCCGCCATGGAGTGGCTTTGGTCACCCAGGCTTTATTGTGGTCGGCAGGGAGGGTTCTGTGGGGGCGCTTGGTTATGGCCTTGGCCTTGCTCGGGGCCTTGGGGCTGTTCAACCAGGCAGCTTGGGGAACAGCAATAACAAGCAACAACAACCCTTTTATCTACCGCAAATCCTTCCTAAGCTTCACAATATCGTCTTAATATAGCTAGAATAATATATTACGCACGTCGCTGGTACTCAAAGGGTTAAAGCCGGGGGCGGGGTGAATGGGGGGAGGTGAATAGTAAGTTTGCTCCCATACATGGGCGCACTGTGCCCCTGTGCAGAACAAGAAGCAGCGCAGGGGTAAAGAACCCCCGGAGGCGGTTGAGCACAACCAGCTTCTAGGAAGCTGGTTTAGCAGCTACTAAGTGTATACAAACATAGCACTCCACCGAACATATTGAAAGCTTTAGTCAGGTACAAGCTAAAGAATTATAAAGTTATTTTCGCTTCTTCCCTGTTTCTCCCTCCTCTTTCATTTCCTACCCACAGTTAAGGCGGTGTCACACGAGCGTTTTTTCCGTCAATCTTTACGGGCAATTGTTGTCCGACAGCTTCAAAATTTAAGTCTCATAACAATTAAACTACCTAACATAATCTACCGTCGATCTAGTTTCCTATTCCAATGTGAAAGAGCCTGAAAATAGTACGAGAAAAAACTTGCTCATCGAAAATTGACGGAAAAATCGCTCGTGTGACACCGCCTTTACCATATCAAGTCTGCTAGATAGTAAATGAAAGCCGAAAATCGCTAGAATGATGATACAATCTCTAGAATATTACTCTAAAATGGCTCAAATGTCCAGAATGTCGCTAGAATTCATGTCGCTAGCGGTAAAAAATGTCCTCTAGATCGAAGTAGATACCTTTAGATGTAGCGGGAAAGCAGCTAAATTGGCAACGCTACTTCTACCTTAGCCTTGCTCCTGCTTTCCTATTCTTCCTCTTTCTCTTTACCCTTCTATCTCTCTCCTTCTACTTATTTCTTTTTATGTGTCCTCTTGGTTTTCCCTCCTTCTGTTTCTCTGTCCTCCTTTTCTTCCTCTTTCTCTTTGCCCTTCTTTGTCTCATTCTACTTATTCCTTCTTCTGTGTGTTCTCCTGGATTTCTGTCTTCTCCTTTTCTTCCTCTTTCTCTTTACCCTCCTCTTGCTTTTCTTACTCCTCCTTTTTCCTCCTTTATTATATTCCTCCTCCTCCTCTTCTCCCTCCTTTACCTTACTATTTTCTGCTTTACTGTTCTCTCTTCTTTATCCACTCTCCTTCATCTCTCTCTCTCTCTCTCTCTCTCTCTCTCTCTCTCTCTCTCTCTCTCTCTCTCTCTCTCTCTCTCTCTCTCTCCTCTTTGTTCCTCTGTTTCTTCGTTTTCTTCTATATCTTATTTTGTCTTTTTTTTTTTTGTTTTTTTTTTTTCGTGTTCTTATTTTGTCTTATTATTATTATTATTATTATTATTATTATTATTGTGTCTTACTTTTTCTTCTTTTAATTTTTATTTATATTCCTCCTCCTCCTCCTCCTCCTCCTCTTCCTCCTCCTCTTCCTCCTCCTCCTCCTCTTCCTCCTCCTCTTCCTCCTCTTCCTCCTCCTCCTCCTCCTCTTCCTCCTCCTCCTCCTCTTCCTCCTCCTCTTCCTCCTCCTCTTCCTCCTCCTCCTCGTTTCCTCTCCAACAAGCCCCAAAGTTCCCTCTCCTCCCAAGTTAGCAAGAAAAATAGCGAGCCAAGGCGGGCGCTGAATTACCCCAGAGAAAATTAGGAATCAAAATGTAAATATGGGACAATAATATAGTTTGGTTAACCCCTTCTTGTCCTTCTTTGCTAGTGTATTATAGCTATATTTGTAAGGATCTTGTGCAGTTTAAGGGGAGGTATTTAGTTTGTTCCCTAGACCTCCATCAAGCTTAAAATTACACCCCCTTGAGTCCCTTTCAAGATATATTTGTACATTTTTCGGTAGAAAAATTTCCCGGCCGAAGGCCGGTTCCTCTTAAATTACAGGCTCGCTATCGCTCGCCAGGATAAAATTGACACCTGAATGGCACGAAAGGTCTTAATATGGGGTGAAAGTTCTTAAAATCGCTAAACTAATGAGGCAAACGTTGTATAATATCAAAAGCAATGGGGCTAAACATGAGGGAGAAAGAGGTCAAGAAAAAAATCCCTTAAGTGGAGATCTCACCTTAAGGGGAGGCAGACCGTTTTTCTAGACCCCCTTCTCCCTAATGTTTAGCCCCATTAGGTTTGAGATTATAAGACGTTCGGCCCATTAGTTTGGCGATTTTAACACCTTTCGCCACATTTCGTTGCCAATTTTAAGACCTTTCGTGCCATTTAGCAGTCGATTATTTCCTGGCGAGCGATAGCGAGCCTGCAATTTTAAGAGCAACCGGCCTTTGGCCGGGACATTTTTCTACCGAAAAATGTACAAATATATCTTGAAGGGGGTCTAGGGGATGTTTTTCTAAGCTTGATGGAGGTCTAGGGAGGAAACTAAAAAAAATATATGATTTTTTTTGTATTATTAGACCAAACAAACGGTCAGTCTCCCCTTAAGAAGGATCTGTGGTAGTAAACAGGGTTAGGTGAGATAGTTCGAAGCCTATTAATTACTGGACGCCCTTGTGAAACTGAATAACGTTGCCAAATAATAGCCAGATTATAGTTGACGGTACAGAAGGGGTTAATTTAGGGTAATGTACAGTCGGCCTAATAAGTGATGTCTCGGCACCAATTATGTTTTGATCAATAATGGGTATCGGCAATATTTACATACGATTTCTTCTTTTTTGAGTGACATACACAAACAGGTTCCTTCACTTATCCACCTTATTCAACATCTGACAGACATTGATACCGCACAGAGCGGGCCAAACATAATGACAGCTGAGACATGACTACGACTATGGTGTTCGTTACGCGATTATAGTTATGTGGATTGATATGTTGGATGGAAACTAGCTTTACGATGAATGATATATATATACTGCTATCTACACAAACGAGTTATCACATATATACTTCCCTAATTAAAAATAGGTGAAGTCCAGGAATTGTTATGGGTGACTTTACAATCAAGAGCATAAGTGGCCACTAAACAAGTCAGATTTTTAGAAGCCTTAAGGGGGGGGGGGGGGGGGATGGGCCGCTTTTCTGGACCACTTTCTCCCTCATGATTAGCCCCATTAGTTTTCAGATGTTAAGATTTTTGCCCCATTAGTTAGTCGATTTTAAGACCTTTCGCTCCATTTCTTCGTCAATATTCAGACCTTTCGTGCTACTTAGGGGTCTTTTTTTTCCCTGGCGAACGATAGTGAGCCTGTAATGTTGGAAGGCCGAGACATTTTTCTACCAAAAAATTTACAAATTAATCTAGAAGGGGGATCGTATGGATGTTTTTGTTTTTTTAATTTGAAGGAGGTCTAGGGAGGAAACTAGAAAAATAATGAATACAGGCAAAAATCACCCAAAAAGTGAACCAATCCCCCCTAACGGGAGATGGGCGTATTTATTTCATCATTTATGTATCTTATATATATTATTTTATTAGTGTCCTCCCTAGACCTCCATCACGCTTAATAAAACATCCATTAGATCCCCCTTCTAGATTAATTTGTACATTTTTCGGTAGAAAAATTTCCCGGCCGATGGCCGGCCCTTCCAAAATTACACGCTCACTATCGTTCGCCAGAAAAATAATCGACACCTAAATAGCACGAAAGGCTTTAATATTGACAAAGAAATGGGGCGAAAGGTCAGACAGACAGACAGACAGACACAGAAAAAGAGTAAAAGAAATGATAAAAAAGGAAAAAAATCAAAATAGAAAGAGAAAAAGAAAGAAAGAAAGGGTAAAAGAAAAAAAGGAAAGAAAGAAAGAGAGAGAGAGAATCCTTAAAGAGATAAAACTCTAAAAGACTAGGAGAGAAACTTGGAAACCGCAGGTGTGGTAAGAAATATCTGTCACTATTGAACGAAAACTTCTGTGGTAAATACGAAGTAAACAGAAACATTGCTGCATTTCCTGAAGCTAACATTATGGTTCATGCAATTGGTAAAACGAAAAGTAATTACACAATGATGCGGAAATAAAATATATGAACAAATATTAAGGGGGTGGTCCTTGTTTTTTTGGTCTTTATATTTATGTATTTATTGATTTTTGAGTTTCTTCGCTACACCCCCATCAAGCTTAAAAAAAACACCCCCTAGACAAGAGAAAAAACACCCCTAGACAAGAGAAAAAACACCCCCTAGACAAGAGAAAAAACACCCCCTAGACAAGAGAAAAAACACCCCCTAGACAAGAGAAAAAACACCCCCTAGACAAGAGAAAAAACACCCCCTAGACAGGAGAAAAAACACCCCCTAGACAAGAGAAAATACACCCCTAGACAAGAAAAAACACCCCCTAGACAAGAAAAAACACCCCCTAGACAAGAGAAAAAACACCCCCTAGACAAGAAAAAACACTCCCTAGACAAGAAAAAACACCCCCTCCACAAGAAAAAACACCCCCTAGACAAGAGAAAATACACCCCCTAGACAAGAAAAAACACCCCCTAGACAAGAGAAAAAACACCCCCTAGACAAGAAAAAACACCCCCTAGACAAGAGAAAAAACACCCCTAGACAAGAAAAAACACCCCCTAGACAAGAGAAAAAACACCCCCTAAACAAGAGAAAAAACGCCCCCTAGACAAGAGAAAAAACACCCCCTAGACAAGATAAAAAAACACCCCCTAGAACCCCTTTTAAGATAAATTTGTACATGTTTCGGTAGAAAAATGGCACGGCCGAAGGCCGGTTTCTTAAAAAATTGCAGACTTGCTATCGCTTGTCAGGAAAAAATCAACACCTAAATGGCACGAAAGGTCTTAATATTCATAACGAAATGAGGAGAAAAATCTCAAAATCGTCAAACTAACAGAACGAACGTCTTAAAACCTCAAAACTAATATGCTAAACATGAGGGAGAAGGGTAGCCAGAAAAGCGAGTACTATCCCCTTAATCTAAGTTAAACATTTGTTAAAATATATAATCACCCTTTAAATATATTTATTTAAGCACACATACTGTACATTATGTAAGTCATAATCGTGTTCACATATATGCAGGCACACCCACACACACGCACACACACGCACCCACACAAGTATCCACGCACGCACAAACATTCAGATGGGAATATGTTTGCTTCTGCTTATGACAACCAGAAAGAGACAAGTTTCCCCTCTCCTAATTGGTACTGAGATTGAATTGTTCATGAACCAGCTGTGTGTGTGTGTGTGTGTGCGATAGCATTTATATACGCTCATCATCTTAACCCGTTCAAGACCCGATAACGCATTGCTTTTCTGATTAAGAGGAACCGGCCTTCGGCCAGGATATTTTTCTACCGAAAAATGTACAAGTTTATCTTAAAAGGAGGTCTTGGGGCTGTCTTTCAAAGCTTGATGGAGACCTAGCGAGGAAACTAAAAAATAAATGATTGAATAAATAGATAGACCAAAACATGTCACAACGTCTCCTTAAGCCAGGAATGATATCCACGTGACTGAAGTCCGGTGTGGCAGTGGTTGCGGCTAAGAGGGTTCCATTACCGGTATTTACCTTAGTGATGGCAGCCGTAGATGGGATGGTGGCACCGGTATACAGTATATATATATTGAAGAGGATCACCAGGGAGAACATCATAAGACTACGCTTTCCACGTTCGAAGTCAATTGCAGAAATTATTTATATATATATATATACTGTATATATATATATATATATATATATATATATATATATATACAGTATATACAGTATATACTGTATATATATAATTATTTATTTTTTCAACCTCGGGACTGTAGGCTGTCCAGTAGCCTGTAACTCTTAAGAGGCACCAAGATTATCGATTGAAGCTTGGAGATGATGGGTGATTCATATGTGTCGCACTAGATGGTGTCAGTGGAGCTTCATGGTGTTGGTCGCTTCCTTTCTGCCACACTAGATGACCACACCTTATTTATACACGTCACTTGATTTGGAGAGTCTTAGAGATTGTAATTAACCCCTTCCGTACCGACAACGTATTTTTAACTTCATTTTGGCTACTATTAGACGATTTTATTCAGTTTAAAATGGGCCTCAAGCAATAAACAGGCCTCGAACTGTCTCACTTATAACCCTTTTCACTACCACAGATCCTTCTTAAACTGCACAAAATCGTCTAAATATAACTCGAATAAAATACAAAAGACGTCTCCGGTACAGAAGGACTTAATATAAACTGATGGCAAGGAACAGTACAAAGGGACTGGAGTTTTCGGAAAGGGGCTCCAGTCCTGACGTTGTTCTTGAATTACAGTGTGCTGGCTTAATAATCCAGGAGGGTTGATAGCCTCTGAAATCCTATTTTAACTAATTAGAACAGTCAGCACATAGAGTTTGGCCACTCACCCTACTGCTGCTCCTAATTTACAGGCACGTAATCGCTTGCCATCGCTCGCCAGGAAAATATTGACACCTAAAGGGCACGAAAGGTCCTAATATTGACAACAAAATGGGGTGAACTGTCTTAAAATCGACAAACTAATGGAACTAACGTCTTAAAATCTCAAAACTAAATGGGCTAAACATGAGGGAGAAGGAGGGCCAGAAAATGCAGTCATTCCCCTAAAGCGGAGTAGATGAGGGAGTTTGTCGTATATCAGAGTCTGAGCCAGAGAAAGGGAGAGTTTTTGAAGATTAATTATTGCAAACTTTCTCGTATGATTGAATTTGGAGATTTAGAAGTAATCAGAAGTTCCGAAGGGTTTATCCACTTTAAAATTAGTGTGAGTTTTACAGACTCGTAATAGATATAGGCAATGTAGTTAATTTTATATTGAAAAATATAAAAATGCATGTCATGAATTATGTAATTGGATCTTTATAATGTGCTAAGATTAATTTATCGAGGTATAATGGGTTTCTCTAGTGTGTGTGTGTGTGTGTGTGTACGCGTTCACTTCTTGAGTTGCAATTGGTGTGTGTATGTGTCTATGTGTGTACGTGTGTTAGAGAGCTCAGAGAATAACGCCAACCTGTGATAGGAAGTAATTTGATCACCAGCTTGTTATTTTTCCATTTACTCCTGCCTCTCTCTCTCTCTCTCTCTCTCTCTCTATATATATATATATATATATATATATATATATATATATATATATATATATATATATAGAGAGAGAGAGAGAGAGTCTAGATAGATAGATAGATAGATTATACTGTATATATATATTTGTGTTTCTTCTTACATTTTTCTGTTTGTAGATATAACAGCCACACACCTCAGAAACAGGGAAAGAGAGAGTGTAAGAGGAAATTACAAGGAAATTAAACGGAGTAGGATTCTCTAGAGTGGGTGAGAGTACAATAGAATAGCAATGGAATACTGTTACTCTGCACTGCAAGGTATTATCTAAGACTTTGCAATTGGTGTTAACATTTGTATGCTCTAATTTCATCTTCCTTCTGTTTAGTTTAGCTACAACCATACGATTTTATTCGGCGTAGTACTGAGTTTCATAATCCCCCCAAGGTATATTATTTATTTTATTATTATTATTATTATTATTATTATTATATATATATATATATATTTTTTTTTTTTTTTTTTTTTTTTTTTTTTTTTGTCAGCTTATGGTAAATTGCTATGTTACTATCTTGGTTACTCAGCTATTACGTAGACTTTGTAGCGAAATGTGTTACTAATTATGAAAACTTGGCGTTAATACGACGCAAAGACATAATAGATTCATATTTGTCCATAAAGTATAGAGAAATAATTTACTAAGCGATTCAATTTACCATTAACAGGAAAAAATACGACTATAGGCCCTGACTCCCCTTTTCTTGTATTGGCCGTTTCGCAATAACAGCTGGGAGGTTTCTTTTTCTCCTGCATTGTATATTTATGTACCGATGTCCACCCCAGGATGTGTTTGACAAGGGTGTATTTGGCATTCCTTTTTTTACGGGAAGGTTAGAGTTGACTTATCCCTTTGCATTAAGTGGGTATGATTCATTTTTAGGTCGAAATGTATACAGTGTGTATATATTATTGTTTTAGTTTTATCCCTAGACCTCCATCAAACTTTAAAAAAAAAAAAACATCCATTAGATCCCCCTTTTAGATCAATTTGTAAATTTTTCGGTAGAAATATTTCCCGGCCGATCTCAAAATTACAGGCTTACTGTCGTTCGCCAGGACAAAAATCGACACATAAATAGGACGAAAAGGTCTTGATATTGACAAAGAAATGGGGCAAAAGGTCTTAAAATCGCCACACTAATAGGCAGAACGTGTCAAAAGCTGATAACCAAGGGGGCAAAACATGAGGAAGAAGGGGGACCAGAAAAACGACCCATCTCCCCTTAAAGTACAGTAAGATACTTGATTCTTCCTGAGGCTTTGAATTGTGCATAATTATAACCTATTTAGCCGGGAGTTTTGAACTCCAGGAGCGAATGTAGTGTTTGTTAATTTCCCCCACTTGCCCGTTCGTAACTATATATAGATAGATAGATAGATAGATAGATAGATAGAGAGAGAGAGAGAGAGAGAGAGAGAGAGAGAGAGAGAGAGAGAGAGAGAGAGAGAGAGAGAGAGAGATAGATAGATAGATAGATAGATAGATATATACAGTATATATATCTATATATATATATATATATATATATATATATATATATTTATATATTTGTATATATATATACAGTAGATAGATAGATATTATATATACTGTATATACAGTATATATATATATATATATATATATATATATATACCGTAATATATATATATATATATACAGTAGATAGATAGGTACATTGTTGAGCTAGTGAGAGTGAAAAATAATCTTTAAGATGTATCCCTTGGCTTAATCTCTCATTCTGCCCCAGTTTAATTTATCAGGTCACACTCTATCTTGTTCTTCCTCTAATGCCTTCGATTTCAGCCAACACACACTCTCTCTCTCTCTCTCTCTCTCTCTCTCTCTCTCTCTCTCTCTCTCTCTCTCTCTCTCTCTCATTCACAGTGTTGACGTGGGTTCAGGTTACGAGGTCGGTAATGAGAGTAACAAAGAGTTATAATGGGGGACTGAGGTAATTGAGGTACCTTTGTTTGAGGCCAATATCGCAGGAGTGTATTTTACCGGCGAAAAATGTTGGCGTCACCGTATTGAGCTAAAAAGGTTTAACCTCTTCTATACCGGCGAAGGTCTTTTGTATTTGATTTCGCCTACATTCAGACGACTTTATGAAGCTTCGGAAGGATATATGGTAGCTAAAAGGGTTAATTGAGATAGTCTGTAGCCTTTTAATGAGTAGATGGCCTTCCTAAGCTGTACAAAATCGTCTAATAGTGGCCAGAATATAATGAAAAGCACATCACCGGTACAGAAGGGGTTAAACATACTCCAATGAGGTCTATTATGATACATATTTCACCTACTATCTATCTATCTATCTATCTATCTATCTATCTATATGCTCAGACCCAATCCCATTTTGGGGGTAGCCGACTCAAGACAGAGTAAGAACAGGGAAAACACCAAAACAACATAAAACAACGAATAAACACAGATAAAAAACACAAAATCACACTACAATTACCTACTATTGCAGTTAAATAGTTTACCTGTTTTAAAAGTTGCCAGAATATAATATAAAAGGACGTCACTGGTACTAAAAGGGTTAATAAATAATTAGATCTAATAGTAATGACTGAAATTATTAACCCTTTGAAGCTCTGATGCGTTTTAGCAGTTTATTTTGACTATCATTAGACGATTTTATTCAGCTTGTGAAGTATCTGTGGGTATTAAACGGGTAAATACTATCTCAATCAACCCTTTGACTTCCATATACCGTTACTAATCTGAATATAATCGTTTAATAGTAGCCAGAAACAGAACAGAAACGCGTATTGGAGCTTGAAAGGGTTAAGATATTCTATTTTAGGCCAGGGGGTGAGTAGTCTTTCTCTTGATACCCTGATAAAGAGAGAAGAGATGAGCAGAACATGAATAAGAGAGACAATGGAAGAGCAGAACATGAACAAGAGAGGAAGAATAGAAGAGCAGAACATAAATAGGAGAGGAAATGGAAGAGCAGAACATGAATAAGAGAGGAAGAATAGAAGAGCAGAACATGAATAAGAGAGAAAGAATAGAAGAGCAGAACATGAATAAGAGAGAAAGAATAGAAGAGCAGAACATGAATAAGAGAGGAAGAATAGAAGAGCAGAACATGAATAAGAGAGGAAATGAAAGAGAAGAACATGAATAAGAGAGAAAGAATAGAAGAGCAGAACATGAATAAGAGAAAACAAACAAGAGCAGAACATGAATAAGAGAGAAAGAATAGAAGAGCAGAACGTAATAAGAGAGGAAATGGAAGAGCAGAACATGAATAAAAGATAAATAATAGAAGAGCACAACACGCATAAGATAGAATCAGTCTTTCCCTCTTCCTATGACTTAAATTGCTTCAAACTCCGTGTGTCCAGGCATTTTGGCTCGAACGTCCCTTGATTTTGACCCTGTCACTCTTTCAACTATGGGGGAGGCACTCGCTATAGGCAGTTCTGCCTTTTGCCTCCCTCAATCACATAGAAGAAAAAAAATGGAAGAGTATAAGATATAACAAATAGAAAATAACATCACAAATAAAAGAGAAAGAATAGAAGAGCAGAACAAAAATAGAGCTGGGGGTGGCCAATATTGATGGAGCCTTTTGATGGGCGACCAAAATTACCCACTATAACCGAATGTGGGTGTACCGATCCCCCGCACACTACCCACTCAATTACAGCCCCCCCCCCCCACCATCCACTCAAACACCCACTCACTTATACACACTCACCCCAAAACTCACTCACATACAATCTCACCCCACCAACCCATTTACACACCTACCCTCCCACTCACCCACCCACACCGCTGGTGGCCTATTTCTGCAGACCGGTATTTCATAATTTTTGTTTTCGGTTAAACTAGGCTATCATCCCTGGTGGCCTATTTCTGCGTACTTCAATTTTTAAATTTTCAGTTAGGCTATCACCGCTGGTGGCCTATTTCTGCGTACCAGTATTTCATAATTTTTGTTTTCGGTTATTTTTGTTTTCGGTTAGTCTAGGCTATCACCGCTGGTGGCCTATTTCTGCGTACCGGTATTTCATAATTTTTGTTTTCGGTTATTTTTGTTTTTCGGTTAGTCTAGGCTATCATCCCTGGTGGCCTATTTCTGCGTACTTCAATTTTTAAATTTTCAGTTAAGCTATCACCGCTGGTGGCCTATTTCTGCGTACCGGTAGTTCATAATTTTTGTTTTCGGTTAGGATAGGCTATAACCCCTGGTGGCCTATTTCTGTTTAAATAAACATAAATTGTTTTCGGTTCGGCTATCACTGCGTATTCAAATTTAATTTTGTTTTGTCTTAATTTTTGGTTAGGCTATCACCGCTGATAACCTATTTGTGTGTTTCAACATTTTTGTTTTCGGTTAGGCCTATTTAAGTAAGTGAAGCGACCTGAAGGGAGTGAAGTGTTTTTAAAGTGAGTTTAGTGTTTTTAAAGTGAATTAAGTGTTTTTAAGTGAGTGAAGTGAACTGAAGAAAGTGATCGTCACCATGCCTCGTGCCTGTACGAACTGCGCCGGTAGGTTTGGTGCTTCCATGTTTGCTCCTGCCGATCCACAAGTCTGCCGACTCTGCCAGCAACGAGAGGATTTGACAGCAAAATTGGATGAAGCCCTCAACAAGATCAACGCCCTCACCAGGAAGCTGGAATCACTCCAAGAGTTTGTAACACTCAACGTTGGAGTATCACTAACTCAAATTGTTTCAACTCCAGCATCCACCACCGCCCCAACGTCATCTGCCAACAATCCAACACCTGCAGTAGACACTGCAGCAGATGCTTCTGACGAACCTGAGCCGACATCAAACCAGGACAGCCGCCTTGTTCACCTTAGTCTCTCCCCCACTCCTCGTGCAAGAAGCCTGCTAGCACGAACAGTACCAACCCCTCGCCCCCGTTCTAACCACTCCTCTCCCCGACCTGTACGTAGAGTCCCGCCACCACAGGTTTCCGGATTTACACCAGTGAGGAACGGTGCACGGCCAACGCAGAAAAGGTCTCATCTACCAGTCACAATGTCCAACAGATTTGAGATATTGGTAGAGATGGAAGACGAACCAGAAGAGACCAGGCTCGTTGGGGATTCCATCCTACGAGGACAGGTCGAAGAGTTCTGCGACAGAGTCCCAATTCAACGAAAAAGATTTTGCATCCCAGGAGCTGGACTGGACGACATTGTGGAAGCCTTCGAAGATACCACAAAGGATGCAAATGAAAATACCCTTTTTGTCATCCATGCTGGTTCAAATGACGTCATGCGCACCAGATCCGAAGAGTTGATGGATAAATATCGCAAGATGATCCAGCACTACAAAAACAAGTCAAGGAATATCATCATCTCAGGCATTCTCCCCAAGATCGACGCACCTGACAAATTCTACGACAAGGCCTTCAGCACAAATAGCCGACTAAAACATTTGTGTCTGAGGGAAGAAGTTGAATTCATCAACCTCTGGGACAACTTCTACAACCAGCCTACTCTGTTCCGCAAGGATGGCACTCATCTAAACCCTGTGGGTTCAGCACGCATGGGTCGTCTCCTACACGAAGCAGTCCGCAGCCATGGATCAAAAAACGCCATCCGAGAAGAAGCAGCAGTGACATAAATCATCCAACGCCAAGAAAAAAACAGAGGCAACCGAGGACCACCAGCGATAAGGACCGGAGACAGCGAGGACCGAGGACAGCCATGAACATAAATGTAGATCCGACAAGAACCAAAAATATTATTGAAGCGCGTTCCGTGAGTTCTAAAATAACAAATTTAAAGGTTTTCTATGCAAACGCTCGTAGCATACGCAATAAATTTTCAGATTTAGAGGAGCTAGTGTTTACAGAAAATTATGATGTGATTGGCATAACAGAATCTTGGCTCAATACAGAAGATAGAGACTTTTTAGCAGAGTATTCACTTCCCGGTTATGTAATGTTTGAGAAAAGCCGAATAAATCGAAATGGAGGTGGCGTTTTACTTTATATCAAAGAAAGTCTTAACCCTACCCTCTTGTCAAAACCTCAAATTGTGAACGTCGACGCATCTTTTGTGCTAATAAAGAATAATAAAGGTACCAAAATAATACTTGCATTAATATACAGACCTCCAGCTCAATCAGTGCAAACTGACCGAGAAATTTACGAACAAATTGCAGATATATGTAACTCGCAAGATACCGTAATTTTTGGTGACTTTAATTTACCTGTGACCAAGTGGGGCGATACTCTTACTTCACACTCCGGACATGACTTGTATACGAACTTGCAAGAGAGTTCGCTTTATCAATTTGTTGGAACGCCGACCCGTGGTAATAACGTTCTTGACATTGTACTTGCAACAAAAGAAGAATTAATAGAGAATTTGAATGTTGGTGATGAATTCAGTAACAGCGACCATCATACGATAACTTTCACTTTAAAGTTTACTAGTAACGAACCAAATAGTAGCATCGAAAAAGTCCCTAATTTCAAGAAAGCAAACTTCCATAAACTTAGAGCTATGTTTAAAGAAACTGACTGGAGCTTTTTAATTCACAATAACGACATAAATACATCTTGGAAGTTATTCGAAGCCACTTACCTAAAAGCAGTGCAAGACTGCATACCATCGAAAACTCGGCGTCCAGGCCATAATAATAAGCCCAAATGGTGGAATAAAGATATTTCAAACTGCCTGCTTGCTAAAAAATTTGCTAATGATAGATTAAAATCCTCACAAAATGACGAAGAACGGCTGAAATTTGTAGAGCTACGACGCAAAGCCAAAAAGTTAATTAAGCAAAGTAAAAAGACCTTAGAGTTACATATTGCGAATCAAAGTAAAACAAACCCGAAAGAATTCTATAGTTATATCAGAAAGAAAAAAAGTAGTTACTTCAACTGTTGGACCGTTAGTCGATGAAAATGGAGAATACACCAAAGATGAAGAACAAATGAGTAATGCCCTCAATACCTTCTTTGCATCAGTTTTTACAACAGAAGACCTCAGTGATATCCCTACACCATCGCCGATTCAGATTGATAATTCAGATGTTTTAAGCAATATCACCGTTACAGAGAGAGAAGTATTGAATTGTTTAGATAAACTCAAGGTAAATAAAACGCCTGGACCTGATACAATCTCGCCTAGAGTTCTAAAGGAAGCTAAGGATGAGCTCTCTAAACCACTGACATTACTATTCAATAAATCCTTGCAGTCTGGAACTATGCCCGATCAGTGGAAGCTAGCCAACGTAACACCGATATTCAAAAAAGGCAGCAAATCCCTATCCAGTAACTATCGTCCAATTAGCTTAACCTCAGTTGTATGTAAAATGCTAGAAACTGTCATACGAGACAGACTCGTAAATCACTTAGAGGAAAATAACATACTTAAAGATACTCAACACGGCTTTCGTAAAAAACGTTCCTGTTTAACAAACCTCTTAGACTTCTTCCACGATATCCTCAACCTCTACGATGAGAGTAAAGCTGTAGATATATATACCTTGATTTTCAAAAGGCCTTTGACAAAGTTCCCCACAAACGTTTACTGCTAAAACTAAAAGCGCATGGAATACAAGACGGTGTGTTGAAATGGATAGAAAATTGGCTCAGCGACAGAAAGCAAAGAGTAGTCATAAACGGTAAGGCATCAAAATGGACCAATGTAAGTAGCGGGGTACCCCAGGGATCGGTACTAGGACCAATTCTCTTTCTAATTTACATCAACGACATAGATGAGGGTCTCACCTGTACAATCTCAAAATTTGCTGACGATACAAAAATTGCAAATAGCGTACTCGCGAAAGAACAAGTTGACGATATGCAACACAATCTAGATAAATTGTCATGTTGGGCCCAAATTTGGCAAATGAGTTTCAATGCGGATAAATGTAAAGTACTACATATCGGATACCTAAATGAGAAAGCAAACTATTCGATGAATGGCACTCAGCTTAAGAATGTAAACAGAGAAACCGATCTGGGAGTAACAATATCGAGTAACCTAAAACCGAGTCAACAATGTTCAGAAGTTGTTAAGAAGGCAAACAAAATAATTGGCTTTATAGGCAGGTCATTTGAGCATAAATCCAAAGAAGTTATCCTAACCCTTTACAATTCCTTAGTCCGCCCTCTTCTGGAATACTGCGTTCAATCCTGGTGCCCTTATTACCAAAAAGATATAAACAAGCTAGAACGAGTTCAACGTAGAGTTACCAAAATGATACCTAGCCTAAAGAACAAACCATACGAAGAGCGTCTTAGAGAATTAAATCTATTTCCTTTAACCCAGCGCAGATTAAGAGGCGACTTAATTCAAGTGTTCAAAATCATCAAAGGCATCGACAATATGAACTGTAGTAAGTACTTCACTATCGACCAATCTAATTACACGCGGGGAAACGGTTGCAAAATTATTGGTAAATCTTTTAACTCGCACGAATCTAAGAATTTCTTCTTCAATCGAGTTGTCAACTTGTGGAATGGGCTTCCCCGAAACGTTATAGACTGCATCACCGTTGATTCATTTAAACTCCGCCTAGACAAATATCTCGCATCAAACCCGCGACTGACTGCGTTTGTAAATGAATAACTTTATTTTATCCCCCCCTCAGTTACTAACCCATCTGTCCCCTACTAACTTCCTAATCCTGCCACGGACATTAGTTCCAGGGCAGTAATTCCCTTTCCAATGTTCCCTTACCCACTCTAAACCACTGTTTGGGACACTTGATCCTCAGTGTTTTGGAGGACAAGCAACCTAGAAGGGTCACTGGATCTGTTGTTGCTTGATTTTCTTTGTACTCTTTGTACTCTTTGTACATACACACTCACCCCAAAACTCACTCACACACAATCTCACCCCACCCACCCATTTACCCCCCTACCCAACCCATCCACCCACTCACTCACCCCACCCTCCCACCCACCCACTCACACATACACACTCACCCCAAAACTCACTCACACACAATCTCACTCCACCCACCCATTTACCCACCCTCTCACCCACCCACCCACACATACACACTCACCCCAAAACTCATTCACACACAATCTCACCCCACCCACCCATTTACCCACCTACCCCCCCACCCACCCACTCACTCACTTACCCACCCACTCATCTACACGCCCACCTACTCTCCCGCCCACCTACCTACTCACTCACTCACCCACCCACCAACCAACTACACACTCACCCTCCACCCCCTAAAAAAATAATTAATATAACAATATTCTATTGTAATAATCTGGATCACGACTGAAACTGAATTTAATACAATGGGTTTGTATTTTTTGGCTCGAAGGAAATGGGAATATGTTGTCGTGTATGCATGTGTGTGTGTGTGTGTGTGTATGTATGCATGTATGTATGTGTGTGTGTGTGTGTGTGTAACTGTGTATGCGTGTGTGTAACTGTGTATGCGCGTGTGTGTGTGTGTGTCCATGCACTACAATACTTTGATGGGGTCCCTGTATTAACTCAGAAAAGAGGTCAAAATATGACTTCCAACATATTCCATCGAATGGAAGACTGAGCTATGAAGAGAAGTTGGAAGATCTCAATTTTTTTATTACTTATGATGATTTAACTATTTAATGCGTAGACTGCTAGGCACTCTCATTAAGGGGAGATTTCCACTTGAGGGATTTTTTTCTGGACCCCTTTCTCCCTCATGTTTAGCCCCATTGCTTTTGATATTATAAAACGTTTGCCCCATTAGTTTAGCGATTTTAAGAACTTTCACCCCATATTAAGACCTTTCGTGCCATTCAGGTGTCAAATTTATCCTGGCGAGCGATAGCGAGCCTGTAATTTAAGAGGAACCGGCCTTCGGCCGGGAAATTTTTCTACCGAAAAATGTACAAATATATCTTGAAAGGGACTCAAGGGGGTGTAATTTTAAGTTTGATGGAATTCAAGGGAACGAACTAAAAACCTCCCCTTAACGTATATCTAATATCAATAGGTAATTGACAATGTGGATCCTAACATGATATTTTGTCTCAGTATTAATGTAGTACGCATCCATGGTTGGAAGTTAAGCTGGTATCACACGAGCGCTTTTTCACTTCACATTTATCCTCAATACTGTTCTGGCAGCTTATGAGGTCAACATTTATAATATTTCTGTCACCTAAGTTCATCTATCATCAGTCTAGTTTCCGATACCAGTGCAAAATATTCCAGTAATGTTGGCAGAAAAATGTTGATCATTGAATGTTGACTATAAAAGCTCTCGTGTGATACCGGCTTTTAGAGTTGATCACATTTACTTTGGTTCTAGTAATTGTGGAGCTTTATATATGATATTTTGCAATATGAGCAATCCTTCTTCCGAATGTTAATGTATTCTTTACGACAACAGTATGAATATGGCATAGATATGACATAGAATATGGCATAGATATGACATTGTACACTTTGCATGGAATGGATGGCAAAGACTGTGAGACATTAAATAATCCTGCAACTCTCTCTCTCTCTCTCTCTCTCTCTCTCTCTCTCTCTCTCTCTCTCTCTCTCTCTCTCTCTCTCTCTCATTAACAAGCCATTACCTCGCCTCATTTTTAGCCCCGCAATAATTAACACGGGTGACAAGTTAATGTGTTTTAATGGTTAACCTGGATGGCCCCACTGAACATTTGAGGGGCTTTAATGTATTGGGTATGTGTGTGTGTGTGTGTGTGTGTGTGTGTTCCAATTCTTAGAGTCTGGGACCATTTTGCGTTCCCTCGCCCCTTTCTTTGTCTCGTCTAGTTGGTGAATTTTACAAGGGGAGGAGGATTCCTAACCTCACGCCCCCTAAGAGGAAAAAGTAGTACAGGAAAAGAGACAGACAGAAACGGCTAAGGATGAGTAGAGGATGCCAAACCTCACTCTAGACAGGACCAGCCCTCACTACTATAATACCGTACTGTAGTATGGCCCCGTCTCGAATATGATGTGCAATTTAGAACTCCAGCACTCGTAATATTGATGAAGAGCGACTACAGTGAATCCAATGCTAATAAGATGTAGAAACAAGTGTAAGAAATGAGGTGAAAGAAAACGGGGGAGGATCAAGCGGGGAATACGATAAAAGCGGAATGGCGTTATTTAGCAGGGAGACACAGGGGAGATTGGCTGGGGTAAGAAGAAATAGGAGAGAGTGTGTGTGTGTGTGTGTGTGTGTGTGGGTGAGTGTGTGTATGAAAGGAGAGAGAGAGAGTGTGTGTGAAAGTGTGCGTGAAAGTGTGCGTATGTGTGAAAGAAGAACGAGAGAGAGAGTGTGTGTGTGTGTATCAAAGTAGAGAGAGAGAGAAAGAGAAATGTTGTGTGTGTGAAAGGAGGGTTGTGCGTGTGTGTGTGTGTGTGTGTGAAGATGAACACTACGAAGATATAATGAAAGGTAATACGAGTGTAGATATACAGAATATATTACGATCAATAATTATCAGAAGTAAATCACAAAAGTCAAGTGTATAATTATGATACACTTGATACCAGCAAGAAAGTATGTTCTAAAGATTAAATATGGATAAAAAGGAAGTCATACGAAAAGAGTATGAACTGAGGAAACTAGCGATATGAAGAATAGGTGAATAATAATTACAATTAAGACTAGTGAATGAACTGATGAACCTATGGCGATAGAGAGAATAGGTTATTAATTAATACCATGAAGACTATTGCATGAAGTGAGGAATTAGCGATATAGAGAATAAGTAAATAGTAATTACCATGCAGAATAGTATATTATGAACTGTCACCATCACCACCACCACTGCCATCATCACTACCACCACCGCCGCCGCCACCACCACCGCCGCCGCCACCACCACCACCACCACCACCACCACTACCCCCCACCACCACTACCACCACCGCCACCAACACCAGAGCCGCCGCCGCCACCACCTTCACCACTACCACCCCCACCACCACCACCACCACTACCACCCCCACCACCACTACCATCCCCACCACCACTACCACCACCGCCACCACCACCAGAGCCGCCGCCGCCGCCATCACCACCACAGCTGCCGCCGCCACCGTCACCACCACTGCCACCACCACCTTTGGAATCAGAACTGACAGCAACAAGATTAATGGCAGTAAAAAGGTTGTCCTCGGAAGGTCACACATCACAAAGAACCAGATGACGCAGTGGTCTTGGAACCTGGTGGAGCCACTAATGTGACGTCTGCGAAAATTAATGTGAACCATTAATCTTAATTAATGGTAGGAGAAAATTATAAATCTTCCAAATAAAGTATATCTTATCTCTTACTTCCTTCATTCAGTCAATCACTAGTAACTTTTAGACAAAGTAGAAAGGAAAGCCTTTCATATCATTAACTCCCGTCCACTCACCGACTCTCTACAATATCTCTCTCTTCGCCGCAGCGTTGCATCTCTCTCGCTAGTCTATCGCTACTACAATAATTAGTGAACTCGCTCTGCTCATTCGCCACACGTGCTGCCGCTTTTGCACCCTCATACATGCTCTTCACTGGTGTCAGCAACTTGCCATCTACTCCGTATATTCTAAATACTTTCTACATACCTTTTTTATCCACTCTGTCATAGGCCTTCTCCAAGTCCATAAAAGCAACATACAGCTATTGTTGCTTCTCCAGATATTTCTCCACAACACAATTCAGGGTAAAAATCTGATCTACACATCCTCTTCCCTTCCTAAAACCACCCTGCTCGTCACCTATCCATTTCTCCGCTCTCGCTCTCACTCTCTCAATCACTACCCTACTGTACACCTTCCATACTCCGCTTAGAAGACATATTCCTCGGTGGTTACCACACACTCCTCTTTCCCCTTTACCCTTATATAGGGGGACTATTATGCCTGTCTTCCAGTCATCAGGTGCACTCCCCGTCTCCCATGCTAGTTGGCACATTTTCCATACCCATTTCCATACCTCAACATTTCCCCACACACTCCATCTGTTGCTGGTGCTTTCCCCAACTTCACTCTTTTCATTGCTTCCCACACTTCTGACCTCCTGATCCCCGCCTCCTCCTCCACTACTTCTCTTCTTCTCCCTCCCATACCCCATCCAACTATGTTTGCTGGCGCTTCATTCCTTACATTTAGCAATTCGTTGAAGTACTCCCTCCATCTTTCGACTCTCTCTTGCTTCTCGGCTAGCACTCCCCCCTTCTTATCTTTCACACCCTTACTGTTTCCCATGTACAGTCACTTGTAAAAATGTGTGGACCCCCAATGTGTTTCTTTGTGCAATAACAACTATCTGGATTGATATTTGGATGGAACAGTAGATGGACAGTAGATAGTATATATAGTTTGGTAGTTGATGTGTAGACAATTACACTCATAAATTCGTGTCCAGAGATATGCTTCCATAATTAGAAATAGGTAAGGTCCACGAATTGTTATGAGTGACTGTACAATACGTGTGTGTGTGTGTGTGTGTGTGTGTGTGTATGTGTGTGTGTGTGTGTGTGTGTGTGTGTGTGTGTGTATGTGTGTGTGTGTGTGTGTGTGTGTCAATATCCCCTATCATCATTGCACAGGTTAATATTCATGAAACTTTTACAATTAGAGCAGTACCTTCACATTCTTCGCCTCCATTGCAACTCGTCGATAACAAATACACTGGCAGCCAAGAATGTCAACTATTTCGCCGATGTCAATGAAAAATAGAAGATATTCGCTGCATTCCTCCTTTCCATTATCCTCTTCCCACAAAGGAATACAGGAGGAGGAGGAGGAGAAGGAAGGGGTGGAGGAGGAGAGAAGGAGGAAGAAGAGGAGGAGGAGGAGAAGGAGATATAGGAGGAATAAAGAGTAGGAAGAGGAGGAGGAGGAATACAAAGAAATACAAAGGAGAACAAACCAACAGACCTATTGGTCCTTACGGGGCAGTTTGGATATCTAAAACTACTAATCTACTGACTACGAGGTAGAGAAAAGGATAGCAAAGAAGAAGGCTCCTCCCCACCCACCACTCCCTCCAGCTAATGCTGGCATGGAAACAATTGAAAAATACCATGTAGTATGGAAAAACTGACATGGAAATTCGGACAGGACAGGGAGAAAATGAAATTGATTTGTAATCTAAGCTAACTCTATTACTACAATTCTGAAAGGGAACAGGTGTATGAATATCAATATACATTGCGGTATGCGTTGACACTTCGTTAAGTGTTATTCTGAAAGAACCTGTGTTGGTGGAGATACATAATAATTAATCGGGGGTTATTTGCCAAGTATTTATCCAGATGGTTCTTGAATGTTTCGACAGTATTACAGTTTACAATGTTCGAGGGTAGTCTGTTCCAAATGTTCACAACACTGTTGCAGAAGAAATGCTTCTCCTCATGAGAATGAAAACGCTTCTGCATATAATCTTATAACCATTGTTTCTCGTATTTGCTTGATTGATCGTTAATAATTCGCTTACATTTAGCTTGCTGTATCCCTTGAAGATTTTGAATACCTCTATTAGGTCACCTCTCATTCTGCTCTTTGTTAGGCTAAACAAATTCAGTTCTTTTAAACGCGCGCCATTTAGATGTCAATTTTTTTTTCTGGCGAGCGATAGTGAGCATTTAATTATAATAAGGAACCAGCCTTCGGCCAGAACACTTTTTTACCAAAAAACTTACAAATTTATCTTGAAGGGTGGTCTATGGGTGTCTTCTTCTTGTTTAAGCTTGATGGAGGTTTAGCGAGGAAACTAGAAAATAAATGAATGAATAAATAAAGACCAAGAAATAAGCACTACCCCCTGGTTCACTTTAAGGGGGGATGGTTCACTTTAAGGGGGGATGGTTCACTTTAAGGGGGGATGGTTCACTTTAAGGGGGGATGGTTCACTTTTTGGGCGATTTTTGCATGTATTCATTATTTTTCTAGTTTCCTCCCTAGACCTCCATCAAATTAAAACAAAAAAAACATCCATTAGATCTCCCTTCTAGATTAATTTGTACATTTTTCGGTAGAAAAATTTCCCGGCCGAAGGCCGATTCTTTCAACATTACAGGCTCACTATCGTTCGCCAGGGAAAAAATCGACACCTAAATAGCACGAAAGGTCTAAATATTGACGACGAAATGGGGCGGAAGGTCTTAAAATCGACTAACTAATGGGGCAAACATCTTAACATCTGAAAACTAATGGGGCTAAACATGAGGGAGAAAGTGGTCCAGAAAACCGGCCCATCCCCCTACACAGACTCTAGCAGACCACATTTACTCTGCAGACCATACCAGGGAGGTCCATAGGTAGCTCACATTAACCCTTTTGAAGATTATGACGCACATTGACAGTTTATTCTGGCTATCATTAGACGATTTTATACCCTTAAGGAAGGAGCTGTGGGAATTATAAGGGTAAAGACTATCTCCATCAACCCTCTGACTTCCATATACCCTTCCTAATCTGGATGTGACGTCCCTTTTTTAGTTTCGCCTACATTTAGACGATTTCATTAAGGGGAGGTTTTTAGTTTGGTCCCTAGATATCCATCAAGCTTCAGATTACACCCCCTTGACCCCCTTTCAAGATAAATTTGTACATTTTTCGGTAGAAAAATTTCCCGGCTGAAAGCCGGTTCCTCTTAAATTACAGGCTCACTATCGCTCGCCAGGATAAAATCGACACCTAAATTGCACGAAAGGTCTTAAAATTGACGGAAATGGGGCGAAAGTTCTTAAAATCGCCAAACTAATGGGGCGACTGTCTTAAAATCTCAAAAGCAATGGGGCTAAACATGAGGGAGAAAGGGGTCCAGAAAAAAATCCCTCAAGTCGATATCTCCCCTTAAGCTTACGGAAGATATATGGTAGCAAAAAGAATGAATTGAGAGAGTCTGTAACCTTATAATAATAATGATAATAAGTAACACCCCGTTCTTGACATTAATCATCAATTACAAACCCCAATGTAATTGAAAATAAACTAATGAAAGCATATGGTCCTTCCGGGATTCGAACTCGGAACACCACACTCAGAACATAAACACCTAAACCATTACACCACCAACACAGTTAATGGGTAACTGTCCTTCCAAACCTGAATAAAATCGTCTAATAGTTGCCAGAATATAATAAATAAAATTATGTCACTGGGACTGAAAGGGATAAATATAGAATGACATGTACAGTCGCGCTAATAAGTGATGGCTCGGCACCAAGTATGTTTTGATCAATAATTGGTATCAGCAATATCTAAGCTTCATTTCTTCATATCGCGTGAAATATACAAAACATGTTCCTACACTTGCCCACCCTATTCAACATCTGACAGACATTAATACAGCACAGAGCGAGCCAAACGTAATGACAGCTGGGACATGACTTATTAGCGCGACTGTACAGTAAAATAGTGAGAAATGTAATGCCTGATTCACCAGCTCTTAAGTTAAGGGGGCCCACCTCGATTTTTTCTCTTTTTCTCCCTCTCTCTTTGGCTTGTATCTATTCGGCCCCATTCAGCCTACTGTTTTAAGACGTTTACCCCCATCCAGGTGTCAATATTTTCCTGGTGAGCGGTAGCGAGCCAGCATATATATATTTTTGTTTTGACAGCAAGCTAAATTTGTAAATTTTTCGATAGAAAAATTTCTCCGGCGAAGCCGGATTTCTCCATACAATGCTGGTTCGCTATCGCTCACCAGGAAGAAATCGACACCTGGATGGGGATAAACGTCTTAAAACAGTTGACAGAATGGGGCCGAATGGATACAAGCCAGAGAAAGAGAGAAAAGGAGAGAGAGATAAAAAAAAAAAAACGGTGACCCTCCTTAAAAGCAATTGGTATATGCACAGTTTTCATCAGGTAAAGTAGTCCCCCTCCTCTGGCCCTGGTAGAGTCCTTAATTGCCTGTATGAATAAAGTGTTCATAAAAGTGAATAAAGAGTTCATAAAAGTGTATTTGATTGGAAGTGCAGGTGAATTATTAACCCTTTCAGTACCAGCGACGTGTATTATATTTTATGCTAGCTATATTTAGACGATATTATGCAGCTTAGGAAGGATCTGCAGTCGTTAAACGGGTTGGTTGAGATAGTTTGAAGCCGTATTATTGCTAGAGGTCCTTCCTAAGCTGAACATAATAGTCTAATAGTGTCCAGAATAGGATGAGAAGGATATCCCTGGTGCTGAAGGGGTTAACAGTGATCATTAGCTCTTTTATGCACTCCAAAATTGCTGCCATTACTCTTAAGGGGAGATTTCCACTTGAGGGATTTTGTTCTGAACCCCTTTCTCCCTCATGTATAGCCCCATTGCTTTTGATATTTTAAGACGTTCGCCCCATTAGTTTGGCGATTATAAGAACCTTCACCCCATTTCTGTCAATTTGAAGACCTTTCGTGCCATTTAGGTGTTGATTTTTTCCTGGCGAGCGATAGCGAGCCTGTAATTTAAGAGTAAGCGGCCTTCGGCCGGGAAATTTTTCTACCGAAAAATTTACAAATTTAGCTTGTCTAGGGAGTGTAATTTTAAGTTCGATGGAGGTCTGGAGAACATACTAAAAACCTCCCCTTAATAACAGATACTGATATGTTTTTTATAATTCTGAATCCTAATTAAAGTATATTACGTTTTTGTATTAACAGGTCTGATTGGTGCCAAAGCCTCAAGAGAACTCTACTTAACCTTTTACTCTGAAACTATATTCCAAACGTTACTAGAATCGTCGTATGGTACTTACGATATAAACTGTCTTGATAGCGTAATGCATAGTGCCGGGAATTTCGATGTGAGTATCCTGGGTTCGAGTCTTCGGAGTGCCACATGTATTTGTTGATTTCATTAATTGAGTTTAGATGTGAAGTCGGTTGGTGTCAAAAACATAATAAAAACCACACAATAAACCTAAGTTATGGGCTGTATTCTTCCGTCTGGCTATTAACCCTTTCAAGCTCCAATACGCGTTTCTGTTCTGTTTTCTGGCTACTATTAGACGATTTTACCCAGATTAATAACGGTATACGGAAGTCAGAGGGTTGATTGAGATAGTATTTACCCTTTTCATGCCCACAGATCTTTCCTAAGCTGCATGAAATCGTCTAATGATAGCCAAAATAAACTGCTAAAACGCGTCAGAGCTTCAAGGGGTTATTAATGTATTGATCTGTCTGTTCTATAATCAGGCTGTTTTAACCCTTTCAGTACCAGCGAGGTGTGTTATATTGTATTCTAGCTCTATGCAGACGATGTTGTGCAGCTTAAGGGGAGATCTCCACTTGAGGGATTTTTTTCTTGACCCCTTTCTCCCTCAGGTTTAGCCCCATTGCTTTTGATATTATAAAACGTTTGCCCCATTAGTTTAGCGATTTTAATAACTTTCACCCCATATTAAGACCTTTCGTGCAATTCAGGTGTCGATTGTAGCTGGCGAGCGATACCGAGCCTGTAATTTAGGAGGAACCGGCCTTCGGCCAGGACATTTTTCTACCGAAAAATTTACAAATTTATCTTGAGAGGGACTCAAGGGGGTGTAATTTTAAGCTTGATGGAGGTCTAGGGAACAAACTAAATACCTCCCCTTAAGAAGGCTCTAAGGTGGTTAAAAGGGTTGGTTGAGATAGTTTGAAGCCTTATGATTGCTAGAGGTCCTTCCTAATATAATTGGAACCTTCTCCCTCGTGTTCAGCCCTATTGTTTTTTAGAGTTAAAGACGTTCGGCCCATTAGTTTGGCGATTTCACGACTACGCCCCATTTATTTGTCAATATTAAAACCTTTCGTGCCATTTAGGTGCCGATTTTTTCCTGCCGAGCGATAGTGAGCCTGTATGTTTAAGAGTAACCGGCATTAGGCCGGGAAATTTGTCTACCGAAAAATTTACAAATTTATCTTCAAGGGGGGTCAAGGGGGGTGTTTTTCATAGGTTGATGGAGGTCTAGGGAGGAAACTAAAAAGTAATACAAAGATAAAACAACAAACAAATAAAAAAGACCCATCTCCCCTTAAAATGGTGTACTGTGAAAGGTTTTCCGGGAACCAGTACATTAAACTACAAACAACGGAAAAATAATAAAAACGTCCATGCATATGTATTATGTAACATCACTGAAATTAATATACACGTTTTGTCTCGTTCCCAGGCTTATAAAGGGTCGAGGTTAAAAGGGAGCTGGTGAAAAATTGTATATATATATATATATAGTATATATATATATATATATATATATATATATATATATATACAGTATATGTATTAACGCTGCAAAGGTCTGCAAAGGGGCGATGGGCTGTTTTTCTGGCCCCTTCTCCCTCGTGTTTAGCCCCATTGTTTTATTAGATATTATGACGTACATCAGTTTGGCGATGTTAAGACTTTACCTCCCATTTCTTTGTCAATATTAAGACCTTTCGTGCTATTTAGGTGTCGCGAGCCTGTAATTTTAAGAGTAACCAGCCTTCGGCCGGGAAATTTTTCTACCGAAAAATTTACAAATTTATCGTCATGGGGGTGTTTTTTATAGGTTGATGTAGGTTTAGGGAGGACACTAAAAAATAACATATACTGTAGGTAAACAATAAACAAATAACATATACTGTAGGTAAACAATAAACAAATAACATATACTGTAGGTAAACAATAAACAAATAACATATACTGTAGGTAAACAATAAACAAATAAAAACGACCCATTTCCCCTTACCATGGTCTACTGTCTTTTCCGGGAACCACTACATTAAACTACAAACAACGGAAAAATATACAAAAAACGTTCCTGCATATGTAACATGACTGTAATATTAATATCAACGTTTGGCCTCGTTCCCAGGCTTATAAAAGGTCGAGGTTAAAAGGGAGCTGGTGGAAAATTGTTTAAATATTCATTAACGCTGCCCAGGTCTGATGTAGTTTACCTCGTTGAAGGTAAATTACACCTGAATATTTGTTCGTACTCCATAATAAAGATGTATTATACGATGTCGGCACTGGCTAGCATCAAAGCATGTCTAATCAGCTTACGAACGACGTGTAGCAACCACCCCTTTCTTGCTATCCCAGTTAAATAATTTAGTATGATAGGTCCTTCCTAATCTGATTATTAACCCCTTCACCACCACCATGACGTAATTATCATCATATGCTGGTTACCATTAGCCGATTGTCTTTAGTTAATAATCTACCTCTACGGCTCCAATGGGTAAATACGATCTCCGTAAACCCTCTAAATAACATAGGTCCTTCTTAACGGGACATGGGTCGTTTTTCTGGACCACTTTTCTCAATCATGTTTAGCCCCATTAGTTTTCAGATGTTAAGATGTTTGCCCCATTAGTTAGTCGATTTTAAGACATTTCGCCCCATTTTTTCGTCAATATTTAGACCTTTCGTGCTATTTAGGTGTCGATTTTTTCCCTGGCGAACGATAGTGAGCCTGTAATGTCGGAAGAACCGGCCTTTGGCCGGGAAATTTTTCTACCGAAAAATGTACAAATTAATTTAGAAGGGGGATCTAATGGATGTTTTCTTTTCTTTTTTTTTTTGATGGAGGTCTAGGAAGGAAACTAGAAAAATAATGAATACATGCAAAAATCGCCCAAAAATAGAACCATCCCCCCTTAAACTGCATAAAATCATCGAATTGTAGCCAGAATCAAAGGCAAAAAGGCGCCATGGTACTGAAAGGGTTAATTAAGAGGGTGTATTAAATGTCATTGTTTTATGTCAATATGCAGGATTCAAAACTGTATAATAAATCGTAGGCTTGTGCGTATTTCTTTAACTGTCTTGCGTAAGTGCGCGGAATTTCGGTGTGAGTATCCTAGGTTCGAGTCCTCGGTGTGCCACATGTATTTGTTGATTTCATTAATTGAGTTTAGATGGTAAAGTTGGTTGGTGGGGGAAAAAAAACATAGTAACTCATAATATTAGGTGGAAATAAGATTAGTCCAAAAAAGATTATCACTTACCTTAACCCGTTCAGTACAGGCACCATCCTGTTCATTATATTCTGACAACTATTAAACTATGGTATTCAGCTTAGGAAGGACGTCTACCCATTAATAGGCTACAGACTATCTCAATTCCTCCTTTTAGCTACCATATATCTTTCGTAAGCTTCATAAAATCGTCTAAAGGTAGCTGAAATATGTACATTTTTCGGTAGAAAAATTTCCTCCAAACATTAAAGGCTCGCTATCGCTCGCCTAGAAGGATCAACACCTAAATGGCACGAAAGATCCTATTATTGACAAAGGAATTGGGTGAAAGGTCTTAAAATCGCCAAACAAATGGAACGAACGTCATAAAATCTCAAAACTAGTGGGGTTAAACATGAGGGAGAAGGGGAACCAGAAATCCCAACCCTCCCCCCCTCAATCAATGCTTCCTATAGCATTACCCGGTATGAATATAGCATTACCCGGTATGAATATATATTGATCATTTGAATATGTATGTAGGCCTATTGTGATAATGTCCAGTTATTCATTAAAAAATATACAATTATCTACATGTTAAATATAACAAATATACAGAGAGAGAGAGAGAGAGAGTATCTGGACGCCCACTTGGTGCAGTCATGTCGTCTGTCTAAACTTCGCTGCATCCAACTAATTTGCATATGGCTGTCCACGTATACATGTGTCTGTGTGCGTGGGTGTGTATATGTGTCTGTATGTGTCAATATTTAGACCTTTCGTGCTATTTAGGTGTCGATTTTTCCCCTGGCGAACGATAGTGAGCCTGTAATGTTGGAAGAACCGGCCTTCGGCCGGGAAATTTTTCTACCGAAAAATGTACAAATTAATCTAGAAGGGGGATCTAATGGATGTTTTTTTTAAATTGATGGAGGTCTAGGGAAGAAACTAGAAAAATAATGAATGCAAAAATCGGCCAAAAAGTGAACCATCTCCCCTTAACCCTTTGAGGATCATGACGCGTTTTGATAGTTTATTCTGGCTACCTATAGACGATTTTATACAGCTTAGAAAGATATGTGGGAATTATAAGGATAAAGATGATATGAATTATTTACCCTCTGACTTCAAAATACCCTTCCTAGTCTGAATGACATCGTTTAACCCTTTCAAGCTCCAATCCACGTTTCTTTTCTGTTTTCTGGCTACTATTAGACGATTTGATTTAGATTAGGAAGGGTATATGGAAGTCAGAGGGTTGATTGAGATAGTCTGTACCCTTTTAATACCCACAGATCCTTCCCAAGCTGCATTAAATAGTCTAATGACAGCCAAAATAAACTGTTTAAACGCGTCAGAGCTTCAAGGGGTTAATTCCGTTTTTCTTTTATTGTTTATTCATTTTCTTTTGCTACTTGGAGTTTCATCATTATCCGACATTTTTCTCTTTTTGGAATTTGTGTCCCCATCTATCTTGCGTCGTTTGTTATCTATCGGTGTATGTGTCTGTTTGTCCTCACTGTCACGTGTTTCATTCCCGTTTTTGTTACTTTCATTATCGTCCTCCTGTTCAAGTCTCTTTCGTTTTCTAGTGCCAGATGTCAGTTCGTTCTTGGACATATTGGACATACATATGTTTCCTCCGAAGTCCGGCAGGGTTCCCAAAAGCCTTATCAAGTATCTCATTGGAGTATCGTTAAATTCATACACCTTCTTGTCGTCGAACACTTGGGCCGTCAGATCCGAACACTATTCAATCGTTAACTCCTTGATAGACCACAACATACTTAAAAACTGACAAACATCCTTGTATTCATTTCTTAGATATGGTTCACTAGGCTTGTACCTCCTAAATACCTTGGCTAATCCTAGATCAATCAGTCGAACCTTGTGGACCTTGACAGTTTTTAGCTCTGTTGTTTGGACTATCATATTGCGCATGTGTATATCGTTGTGCGAGTACTTCCGACCGTGGATCTAGACTATAAGGTGCGCAATATCAAAGAAAATCTTATAAAGTTTTTCCTTGCTCTCAGCCACAATGTCCTTCCAACAGTCACTGAAAGCTCTGCCCTCACAAAACTCCATGACTATAATAGGGGCATCGGTGGCGACAGCATACAGGCGCGGAAGTCCCCCTGCCCCGTCCAACTCAAACATGGCTCGGGCTTCCCTGACGAACATACACTGCATGAAGAACTCCATCGCCAACCCTTGCTTCAGGCAGGCTGGTTTACCTTCGTATGTCACCAGATCCACCCGGCCAAACTACCCACGGGTTAGATATTGACGATCGGTGATGTTCTGGAGGATATGTTAGCTAGGTCGGATATACGCTTCCATCCCTCTAGTGCTGGGCATCCTGTTTAGTAAGGGATCGGTGCGCCCGAATGCCACAAGCCCGGGAGACATGACGAAAGTGGGTAGTTCTCTCTTCTCCGTGTGGGGGGTTGTGTTTTCATTGGTCGAATTGCTCTCCTCGTCTCCCTCACCCAGCTGTTATTTATCACTGCTTGTTTGCGAATCACTAATTTTTGCCACAAGTTCGGGAGACATGACGAAAGTGGGCAGTTCCGTGTGGGGGGTTGTGTTTTCAGTGGTCGAATTGCTCTCCTTGTATCCCTCACCCAGATGCTATTCATCACTACTTGTTTGCGAATCACCCATATTTTTAATTTATGTTACACAGATTATTATGACAGAACACTAAAATTTAATCAGATAATTTAACTACAGTATGCTGTACAGAAAACAAGAATTCTGAAAAATCCAAGATGACTGTATTTAAACCAACTTGGAATATATTTAAAATGTTGATCAATCGAAACTGATCACGTTTTGGAATCGATTACAAACGTTGATTTATATATAGGCATCTTGGATTGCGTAGATCTATGTTATATAGCCTATATATATATACCGGTATATATATACCGGTATATATTTGTTTTTATTTTTTTATTTTTTTACATTACATTAATTTTATCGTAGGTTATAGATTAGTAATATTCCGATAACTCTAAAAATCATTAATATAACCTAGTCTGAAATTATGAATATTTATATCGTTGTACGTTCAGAGTTAGAAAACATAAGAATAAGAGTTATAGATATTATCGATAAAAATACAATTATCATTCAGTATAAATATTCCAGCTAACGTATCATTTCTGATATCCGCCTCAGACATAAAACATATTTAGTGCATTGGATATTTGGAGTATTCAAAGCTTCAGATTTATTTGATAGATATTATCTAATATTTAGAAATTATATAATAATATAGAAATTCATTTCTAATAATGAATTTCATCAAGTGTTTCGGCAATAATAAACGGGCGAAGAAACGGGAGGACCTAGAGAAGGAGAGAACCCTAAGAGGTGAATGTGAGTCCATGATAAAGAAGTTACAGGGAGAGTTTGCGGCAGAGAAGGCTAAGAGGGGCGCACAGGAGTCCCTGGTTGAGAAGTTACGTGGAGAGGTACAGGCAGAAAAGGATAAGAGGGGTGTACAGGAGTCCCTGGTTGAGAAGTTACAAGGCGAGTTTGAGGCAGAGAAGGGTGGAAGGGTCCGGGAGTCAGATATTCATATCGCGGACATTGCCATAGTTACGGGGGAGCTGAACCGGGTCAAAACTGAGTTGGCTAAAAGTTTGAAACGCCTGGAATACGGGCAATGTAAAAATACCCAAATCAGTGGGGAAAATAAGTCTCTGCAAAATAAATTGGCGTTCGCAAATGATGAAATATATAGACTCACGCATAAGTGCAAGACGATGACGAGATCTTTGGATAAATATGCTCATGAAAGTGTACAATCTTCTACGGAAAACAAGTATCTGCAAAATAAACTAAAGATCTCAAAAAATGAAATTGATAAGCTCACTCATACATGCAAGACGATGGACGAGTCGCTGGAAAAAAGTTGTAGTGAATTAGAGGAGGTTAAAACGGAAAATATAAATATTAAAGAAAAATGTCGGCATTACATGGACGAAAATTGTATAAATTTATACAAGACTCTTAAACAAGAATCAGAAATTGAAAATCTGAAAACAATTCTTGATGACACCGAAAAACACATAAAGAGTTTGGAAGCCGAGCTGAGCAAAACTGGTAGTTTGGACCAAGATAATAGAATTGAACTACAGGTATGTCAAGCTGATTACCTTGCCCTCAAAAACAACATGAATAATGTGACGGCCGAAAATAATAGAGTGACCAGCCAGCTGAATGATACCCAGAACCACCTGAAAGCTGTAGAGGAGGATATGTCGCTTAAGCTTACGCTTGCTGCAGTTGAACTGTATAAGCTCCGGCTAATAAAATCTCATTTAGATTGTACTGGATTAATCAAAGTACCGGCGCACATCTACGACAGGGTCGAAAAGAATATGCCCAAAATTCAGGATTGTTGCAAGCTAGTAAAAGTTAGGGCAACAGTAGCTGGCGGTGATTGCATTCAGTTCCAGGGATTGCAAGAAGCGGTTGCAGTATGTTCAATGGCCATGGCGACCCTCTACGGTGCCCAACCCGAGGTTATGCACACTAAATACCCTGCCCAGTGAGAAGGTTCGCCAGTTTCAGTCAGAGTAGAGATTCATTAATAGTTGAAGGGGATATTTTTCTGGACCCCCTTAGCCCCATTAGTTTTTGAGATAATATAAATATTATAAATTAATAAATATAATAAGGTCCCCTTAAACCCGCGGTATGAGCAGTCGTGGTTGACCCGACGTTGTTTGAACTGATATGGTTGACCTGACGTATTAAACCTGCCATGGTTGACCTGGCTGTGTTGAACTGTTAAGGTTGACCTACAGTTACTAGATGTTTGAACTGATATGATTGACCTGACGTATTAAACCTGCTACGGTTGACCTGTCTTAGGTTGACCTGGCTGTGTTGAACTGTTAAGGTTGACCTACAGTTACTAGAAGAGTGGGGGTATTATGGGCACTTTAGCCTTTTCGTACTTCTTTTTTCTGTTTTTCTTTTTTAGCTATCACCCTCTCTACTGAACCTTCCTGCTGGGTATGGTATATTTATGTTATAGTTATTGTGCTATGTGTTATTGTGTTATGTGTTATTGTGCTGTTATTATGTTATATTAAACCCTTTCTATTGTTATTGTGTTATTGTGCTATGTTATTATGTTATATTAAACCCTTTCTATTGTTATTGTGTTATGTGTTATTGTGCTATGTTATTATGTTATATTAAACCCTTTCTATTGTTATTGTGTTATGTGTTATTGTCATGTTATTATATATTAAATCCAAGATCCAATACGCATTTCGTGTCTGTTTTCCGGCTATTATTTCACGATATTATTCAGATTAGGAAGGGTGTTTGGAAGTCAGAGGGTTTATTGAGATAGTCTTTACCCTTATTATTCCCACACATCCTTCCTAAACTGTATATAATCGTCTCATGATAGCCAGAATAAACTATCAAAATGCGTCTCAATTTTCAAATGGTTAATATTTTACAGAACATAAGAAAATGGGGGTCTGCAGAAGCCAATTGGCCCACACGAGGCAGATCCCTCTCACACAACAATGCACAGGCTTCGAACTATCTCACATAACCCTTTTTGATACTGTAGAAGAACAATAGGCGATATACCCTGTGCATTATGGGTAGGCCAGAAATCCTGACCTCTAACCTCTGTCGCTCAAAAAGGGCTACAGCAAATGGGCTGTTAGTTTCAACACCTCCTCCCTGGTTGACTCTTCCCAAATGGTAGACATATTAGCCCGATTGCCGAGTCATTAACCCTTTGGAGCTCTGAGGCGTTTTAGCAGTTTATTTTGGCTATCATTAGACGATTTTATGCAGCTTAGGAAGTATCTGTGGGTATTAAAAAGGTAAATATTATCTCAATCAACCCTTTGACTTCCATATACCGTTATTAATCTGAATAAAATCGTCTAATAGTAGCCAGAAACAGAACAGAAACGCGTATTGGTGCTTGAAAGGGTTAAAATGGAGCTATAGGAGTTTGTAGTTTAAATGTATGGCCTGTATTGTTGATGTATTGTACTTTTATCTTTTCACCATGCTTCGCCTCTCTCTCTCTCTCTCTCTCTCTCTCTCTCTCTCTCTCTCTCTCTCTCTCTCTCTCTCTCTCTCTCTCTCTCTCTCTCATCACCTATACTGTTTTTCAATGTCCCTCTCATTCTTTTTCTTTACAGCAGATCCAGCCGCTAACTTATTGCTTCGTTAGCCAGATTAAAATTAAAGCGAGAGAGAGAGAGAGAATGAGGAGGGAGAGACAGACCGAGAGGGATTTTACATTGATATACTGGCTATACAGACCTTACGATCCCATTGGGGTGGTCACAAATTAATTTTAGTAAAGATAGCAAACCCAATAGTAAAGGAAAGTGGAGGGTAAGGATAGCAAAGAAGAAGAAGAAGAGTGAGAGAGAAACTGGAAGGATAGGATAGCAAAGAAGAACAAAGGAGAGAGAGAGAGAGAAAGAGTTACAATAAGTTACAATGAATAGTTAGTACATCAGAGATTAGGGGAGATACCCCACACAGACTGTTAAGTGCACTACACTCATTGCAGGGAGGGAGAGGGAGGGGCAGTGAGAACGAGAAGGAAAGAAAGAAAGAAAGAGAGAAGAATAGAACAGAGAGAGAGGACGGGGGGGGGGGGAGATAAATATATAAAGAGCGAGAGAGAGAACGACATACAGACAGACAGAGAGAGAGGACGGGGGGGGGGGGGGGGGGAGATAAATATATAAAGAGCGAGAGAGAGAACGCGACAGACAGAGAGAAAGGACCTGATAAATATAAAAGAGCGAGTAAGAACGACTACAGACAGACAGAGAGAGAACAGATAAATATGAGCGAGAGAGAGAACGACATACAGACAGACAGAGAGAGAGCGTCAGGTTACGCACCTTACGGTAACCCTGCTAAACCAAAACATTTGCTACAAAGTGGAAGGCAAGAATAGCAAAGCAGAAGGCTCTCTCCCCACCCAGCTCCCCCTCCGACCGTTGGTTGGCATGACATTAAGTTGGGGAAAGAAGTCCCCCAGCAGAATGAGAAAAACACCGTACTGCTGACTGAATAGATTTTACGAAGAGACAAAGTTGAGAAAAATTATATATTTTTTAACCTACATTATTCCTACCTCCTCAAAATCAATGTCTAGACTTCTTTTGAATGTGTCATAGAGAGAGAGAGAGAGAGAGAGGAGGGAAAACACGGGAACTACAGGGCCGTGAAATATTTTACCCTTACATTACTTCTGACGTCTGTTTTTTTCGCTACACCTAGACGATTTTACGAAACTTAGAAAACATATAGGGCAGCTAAGAGGATTACTTAGGATAGGTCAGGTCAGGTCAGGTGAAGGTATTGAAGGATAAGCCTTTACAACGGTACCTCGTAGCTACTTTCTACTTTTCCTATTTTCTGAAGAGTGTTGAGGAGAGAGGAAGCTGTTGGAGTGGCTTTGTTATGATGCGTGTTATTAGTCTGTATATCGCAGTCTGTCACTTTGTAATGGGTAGACGTCATTGCTAACCTCAATAAAATGGTCTAATAGCTGAGATAAAGTACTATGTAACTTTTAATGGGTGGACATCTTTCCTAAACTGAATAAAGTCGTCGAACAGTTGCCAGAATACGATGGAAAGGACGTCACCGGTACTGAAGGGGTTAAGGGGAGAGGGGCCGTTTTTCTGGTCCCCCTTCTTCCTCATTAGTTGTTAGTTTATAAGACGTTCGGCCCATTAGTTTGGCGATTTGTTTACCTTTCGCCCCATTTCTTTGTCAATACTAAGACTTTTCGTGTCATTTAGGTGTCGATTTTTTCCTGGCGAGCGATAGCGAGCCCGTAATTTAAGAGAAACCGGTCTTCGACCGGGACATTTTTCTATCGAAAAATGTACAAACTTATCTTGAAGGAGGGTCCTGAGGTTGTTTTATAAGCTTGATGAAGGTCTAGGAAGGAAACTAATAAAATGATTTAAAGATACATAAATTATATAAAGATACATAAATGATATATAAAGATACATAAATGATATAAAGATACATAAATGATATATAAAGATACATAAATGATATATAAAGATACATAAATGATATAAAGATACATAAATGATATAAAGATACATAATGATATAAAGATACATAAATGATATAAAGATACATAAATGATATAAAGATACATAAATGATATAAAGATACATAAATGAGCAAATAAAAATGACCCATCCACCCTTAAGGGGAGATCTCCACTTGAGGGATTTTTATCTTGACCCCTTTCTCCCTCATGTTTAGCCCCATTGCTTTTGATATTATAAAACGTATGCCCCATTAGTTTAGCGATTTCAAGAACTTTCACCTCATATTAAGACCTTTCGTGCCATTCAGGTGTCGATTTTATCCAGGCGAGCGATAGCGAGCCTGTAATTTAAGAGGAACCGGCCTTCGGCCGGGACATTTTTCTACCGAAAAATGTACAAATTTACCTTGAAAGGGACTCAAGGGGATGTAATTTTAAGCTTGATGGAGGTCTAGGGAACAAACTAAATACCTCCCCTTAAAAGCACCTGTTGACTGAAAACCCCCAAAAACACCAATGGGAGAGAGAGAGAGAGAGAGAGAGAGAGAGAGAGAGAGAGAGAGAGAGAGAGCCGAGGGAAATCCGGGAACTGCAGGAGTGTGAAATGGTTTGGGTGTTTCCGACGCTATACGTGTGTGTGTGTGTGTGGGTGTGGGTGTGTGGGTGTGTGGGTGTGTGGGTGTGTGGGGGGGGGGGGGACTCATTGTTTATATATATATATTTGTTTATTTATTTATTTCTTGTATTAACCCCTTCTGTACCGTCGACCTCATTTTCATTTGGTTATGGCTACTATTAGGCGATTTTATTCAGTTTAAAATGGGCCTCCAGCAATTTAAAAGCTTCGAACTATCTCATTTCACCCTCTTTACTACCACATGTCCGTCTTAAGGGGAGGTATTTAGTTTGTTCCCTAGACCTCCATCAAGCTTAAAATTACACCCCCTTGAGTCCCTTTCAAGGTAAATTTGTACATTTTTCGGTAGAAAAATGTCCCGGCCGAAGGCCGATTCCTCTTAAATTACAGGCTCGCTATCGCTCGCCAGGATAAAATCGACACCTGAATGGCACGAAAGGTCTTAATATGGGGTGAAAGTTCTTAAAATTGCTAAACTAATGGAGCAAACATTTTATAATCTCAAAAGCAATGGGGCTAAACATGAGGGAGAAAGGGGTCAAGAAAAAAATCCCTCAAGTGGAGATCTCCCCTTAAGCTGCATAAAATCATCAATATAGAGCTCGAATACAATTAATAAAACGTCGCCGGTACAGAAGGGGTTGAAAGGGGAAAATTGTATATGTGTGTGTGTGTGATTTTATTTTTATTGTATTTTCTATTTGTTTTATTTATTTATTTTTGTTATGAAGGAGACAAATGGCAGGTTGTAGTTCGGCTCTGCTTAATTACACTTGTTTGGGTAAGGTCAGCATTGCGTTAGGTTGAAGTAGTCTCGACGACGTATACAGACTAATAACACACATAACAAAGCCACTCCAACAGCTTAATCCTCTCTCTCTCTCCAACACCCAAAGTAGATACGAGGTGCCGTTGCAAATTCTTATCCCTCAATACCTTCACCTGAGGTTTATTGTTAGATTAGACCAAGTTAATAGTTGTAATATTGGAGTGTTTAAGGGGATGTCTTCAGGGCTCCTTTCTCCCTCATGTTTTACCCCATTATTTGTTTAGATTTGAAGAGATTCACCCCATTATTTTGGTGATTTTAAGGCCTTTCGTGCCATATAGGTGTCGCTTATTTCCTGGCAAGCGATAGCGAGCCTGCAATTTAGGAGGAATTGGCCTGCAGTCGAGGATTTGTTTTACTGGAAAATGCACAAATTTATTTCGAGTGGGCTTCTTGCGGGTATTATTTTAAGGTTGATGGAGGTCTAAGGAGGAATCTAAACAAAATAATAATATAAACCATAGATAAACAGATAAAATATATGAATAAATAATGATCTCCCCATACTTTATATCATGGGAGTTAATTATTCCCGGCGTGATCGTTCAGCTCGGGGTAACGTAACGATCAAATGGACCACTAAACAAAGAGACTGATCAATGTATTGGGGTCGCTGGACTAGGGGGGGGGGGGGAGAGAGAAAGATTAATGGTGTGGATTAATATATCATGTGTGGATTAATTAAGGTTTTACTTGTTGGTGTGATGTGATGTGATATGTGTTGGTGTGATGTGATGTGATATGTGTTCTCCGTGTGTGTATGTCAGGGGTTGGTGTGTATTTATATGTGGGTGTTGTCCTTGTATGTTTTTGTATATATGTAGAGAGAGAGAAAGAGAGAGAGAGCTATGATCAACGTAATCCAAATAAACAACTATTTTAAATAAATATACCGAACACACGATTTGTTAACCAAGAGTGTAAATATAATTTACAAAATATTAGTAAACATCAAGAATAGCTCTCTCCCCCTTACCAGTTATTTTGGAGTCGATTCAAGCCATCAGAATAAAAGCTCTGACACATCCACTGCAATTTAAAATAGGTTCTTTTCTGGAAAAGCCTTCCACTTAGGGATTAAAACCGGTAAGAGAAACTGCATGTGTGGGTGCGGGTGTGGGTGATAATAATAATAATAATAATAATAATAATAATATTTATTCAGTTAGCAATTTACAGAGTTGGTACCACATAGTATGTTACATATATGACATGTACCAGCCTTGCATAATTCCAACTAAGGATAGCCCAATAAGGCCGTTAGGCGTATTTCCATTGGGGTCCTTGTGGGATTAGGTTAGCTGGGGAAAAACGGGAGGATAAATAAATAAATACTTTAGAGAAAGTATTTCTAGGGGGTTATTTTAAGATACCTTACGTCCTATAGTAAATATCAGTAATCCGTAATCAGTAATCATTTCAGTTTGGTTTGTCTATCTCTTATGTCGCATTTAGTAGTAGACATAAGCTTGGTGCTCCCTTCTCGCAGCTGTCCGGTTCAGGTGTTCCTTCAGGCTACGTCTGAAGGAATACAGTGTTCTCTTTTCACGGACTGACTGGGGTAGGTCGTTCCAGTCTTTGATGGCGGTGAAGAAGAATGTTTGCTTACCCTGTCCTTGGATTCTCGGGACCTTAAAATTAAACATCCTGTTTCTTGTATTATGTCCACTCCTCTCATTTGCTTTAACAAAATCATTCTTTAGATACTCTGGAGCTCTGTCATAGAAAATGTTGAAGGCATTAGTGAGCCTGATTTGTTTGGCCCTGTCAGAGACATTGAGCATACCTAGTGACTGAAGTTGTTCCTGGCCAACATGTGATCTGGGTCCTAGGTTCAGCATGAACCTAACCATTTTATTTTGAGTGACCTGAAGTTTGTGCTGTGCTGATTTAGATGATGCAGAGTACCAGGATGACACAGAATAGTCAAAATGACATTGAACAAGCGCTTGGCAGAGGGTCTTTTTGGTCGCCGCGGGCAAGCATCCCACCTGTCTATACAGGTATTTTATACGTGCTCTACACTTACTCAGGATAGATTCCAAAATTGTTTCACCTGACAAACTCGCGTCCAGTTTTAGTTCGAGATATTTAACTTGTGACACTGTTGTTATAGGAATATCATTACAGTTGACCGAGAAGCCCACAATGTCTTTCAGTTTGCGTTTTGTTCCACATAAGATGGCTTCCGTCTTGCCCAGGTGAAGAGATAGTCTATTGTCCACTAGCCATTCACTACATGATTCTAGTTCTTTGGAAAGTGAAGCGGCAATACTTATTGGGTCTTTTCCCGAAACCAGAAGCACGCTGTCGTCTGCATACAGTAATAATTTACATGAGACGCTCAGTTCCATGTCGTTCACATAACAGAGAAAGAGTAAGGGACCAAGGATGCTTCCCTGCGGGACCCCACAGTTAATTGGCATAGGATCAGACATATTATCATCAATTTTGGTGTGGGTATGTGGGTGTGGGTGTGTGTGTGGGTATGTGTGTGGGTGTGTGTGTGTGGGTATGTGTGTGTGTGAGTATGTGTGTGTGTGGGTGTGGGTATGTGTGTGTGTGGGGGGGGGGGGTATGTACTTACTCTAGTTGTACTTACTCTAGTTGTATTGCGGGAGTGAGCATGCTCGTTATTTCCCGCCTCCTATATGTGTAGGTGTTATATGTATCGTTGGAATGGCTGTGGATGTGTGTGTAGTCTGTATTTTTAGCCAATTGGCGACATCAGAAACGAAGGCTTAGGGTGGATCTGTATGGTACCATTCTCACTATAGACGGTACCGTCTCGCCCGAAGGCTTAGGTAGCCATCAGCTTAGGTGAACCATATGATACCCATCTCGCCTTGTACCATTTTTGCCAACCCCAGATGGGACGTCACAACGTCGTCCACTTATTCCAGGTACCTATTTACAGCTAGGTGAACTGAGGCTAACACATGAAAGGAGACAAGCCCAATTTGTCTCCGCCCGGCCGGGGATTGAACCCCCGACCCCTCGTGTGTGAGACGAGAGCTCTACCTACTAGGCTACGGGCTGTGTGTGTGGCTATGTGTTTATGTTAATGCGCGTGTATGTGTGTGTGTATCGTGTGTATGTGTGTGTGTGTGTGGGTGTGGGTCAGTGACTGTGAGCTTGTGTTAATGCATTTATATGTCAGTATGTGTGTGTGACTGTGTGTTTATGTTAATGCGCGTGTGTGTGTGTGTATCGTGTGTATGTGTATATATAAATGTATACATATTTGCATTTACGAAACTGTGTCTGTGTTAGTATTTGTATGTGTTTGTGGTCACGCAAAGTTATTTAATTATACTGTACTGTGATGTGGGAGCGAAAGAGTGCTGAATTTAAAGAGTGCTGAATTTAAAGAGTGCTGAATTTAAAGAGTGCTGAATTTAAAGAGTGCTGAATTTAAAGAGTGCTGAATTTAAAGAGTGCTGAATTTAAAGAGTGCTGAATTTAAAGAGTGCTGAATTTAAAGCGTGCTGAATTTAAAGAGTGCTGAATTTAAAGAGTGCTGAATTTAAAGAGTGCTGAATTTAAAGAGTGCTGAATTTAAAGAGTGCTGAATTTAAAGAGTGCTGAATTTAAAGAGTGCTGAATTTAAACGTGCATGCGTCTAGGTATCTATTTAATTAGAGGAGATTCATTAAGTTTATTTAACCCTCTCCGACAGATGACGCAATTTTGAGCCTATTAGGGATACTTTAAAGCCTTTATTACCATCAGGGGTATTTACAAACCTTTAGTTTAGTTACTTCAACCTCTGCAGTTGTCTTTGAGTTAGATGTGGGCAGAAAACAAATTTTGGAGAGGTAATTATAAGAGTGAGAGAACTCTATTTCGTATTGCTAATCTGGCAACCTCTGCGTCATATGAGTCTGAAGGGGTTAAGGAGAGATGGGTCGTTTTGCTGGACCCCTTTCTCCCTCGTGTTTAGCCCCATTAGTTTTGACATTTTAAGACGTTCGGCCCTTTACTTTGGCAATTTTAACACCTTCAGCTCCATTTCGTTGTCAATGTAAAGACCTATCGTGCCATTTATGTGTCGACCTTTTCCTGGCGAGCGATAGCGAGCCTGTAATTAGAAGAAGAACCGGCCTTCGGCCGGTACATTTTTCTACCGAAAAATGTACAAGTTTATCTTGAGGGGGTGTCTAGGGGGTGTTTTTATATTTTTGATGGAGGTCTAGCGAGGAAACTAAAAAATAAATTAACAAATTAATAATTAGACCAAAGACAAAGTCACTGTCCTCTTAACCTAATGCTTCCACACAGGTATATTAATGTAACTTAATTAATTTGACAGATAATTAAGCGGACCCCACCTTAATTGCGCTAGTAAATCAAGATCACAAATGCAATTAAATTATACACGTGAAGCAGTGATTTAAAGCCTTATGTATAAAGTTATGACGTTACGGAACAAATATATCACCTGTCACACAAAAATGCAGGTATTTATGTAGAATTACTCCGATATTTATACATATTTTATTATGTAGAATTACTCTAATATTTATACATATTTTATTATGTAGAATTACTCTAATATTTATACATATTTTATTATGTAGAATTACTCTAATATTTATACATATTTTATTATGTAGAATTACTCTAATATTTATACATATTTTATTATGTAGAATTACTCTAATATTTATACATAATCTATTATGTAGAATTACTCTAATATTTATACATATGTTATTATGTAGAATTACTATAATATTCATACATATTTTATTATGTAGAATTACTCTAATATTTATACATATGTTATTGTCGTCAGAGTTTCTTCATGGTATCCCCTTTTGGTTAACCCCTTGAGGATATTGACGCGTTTTGACAGTTTATTCTGGCTCTTATTAGACGATATAATTCAGATTAGGCCGGTTATATGGAAGTCTGAGGGTTAATAGAGATAGCCTTTACCCCTTTGGTGACCACACATGCTTTTCAACCCCTAGTGTACCGGCGTCGTCTTTTTCAACCCCTAGTGTACCGGCGTCGTCTTTTTCAACCCCTAGTGTACCGGCGTCGTCTTTTTCAACCCCTAGTGTACCGGCGTCGTCTTTTTCAACCCCTAGTGTACCGGCGTCGTCTTTTTCAACCCCTAGTGTACCGGCGTCGTCTTTTTCAACCCCTAGTGTACCGGCGTCGTCTTTTTCAACCCCTAGTGTACCGGCGTCGTCTTTTTCAACCCCTAGTGTACCGGCGTCGTCTTTTTCATTATAGTCCGGCAACTATATTCAGCTAACGTTGGACATCTACACATTAAAAGGCGGCAGGCTATCTCATTTAATCCATTTAGCTGCCATATATCCTTCCTAAGCTGCATAACATCGTCAAAATGTAGCTGAAATAAAACACAAAAGACGTCACCGGTATAGAAGGGGTTAAGGGGAGGTATTTAGTTTCTTCCCTTGAACTCCAACAAGCTTAAAATTACACCCCCTAGACCCCCTTTCAAGATAAATTTGTACATTTTTTGGTAGAAAATCCGGTTCCTCTCAAATTACAGGCTCGCTATCGCTCGCCAGAAAAAATCGACACCTAAATGGCACGAAAGTTCTTAAAATTGACAGAAATGGGGCAAAAGTTCTTAAAATCGCCAAACTAAAGGGGGCGAGCGTCTTAAAATCTAAAAAGCAATGGGGCTAAACATGAGAGAGAAAGGGGTCCAGAAAAAAATCCCTCAAGTGGAAATCTCCCCTTAACCCCTATTGTACCGGCGACGTGTTCTTCATTTGATTTCCGCTACAGTTGGACGGTTATGTGAAGCCTAGGAAGGATATAATAGGGTAGGTAGAAGGATTAATTGAGATACCCTGTAGCCTTTTAATGCGTAGACGTCCTTCCTAAGCTGAATGGAATCGTCTAATTGGTGCCAGTATGTTATGAAAAGAATGTCACCGGTACTGAAGAGGTTAAGGAGATAGTGCTCGGTTTTTGGTCTATATATATATTTGTTTATACTTATTTGTTTATCTTCCTCGCTAGACCTCCATCAAACTAAAAGAAACACGCCCTAGACCCCCTTTCAAGATAAATTTCTACATTTTTCAGTAGCAAAATGTCCCGGCCAAAGGCTGGTTCTTTCTAATATTAAAGGCTCGCTTTCGCTCGCCAGGAAAAAATCGACACCTAAATGGCACGAAATGTCTTAATATTTACAAAGAAATAGGGCAAAATGTCTCAAAATCGCCAAATTAACAGAACGAACGTCTTAGAATATCAAAACTAATATGCTAAACACGAGGGTGAAGGGGGTTCATTAAAAGCGACTACCTCCCCCATTAACACGCTATCTCCCCCTTATATTAGTTCACTGTATGTTTTCTCTCTCTCTCTCTCTTTCTCTCTCACTGACTTCATTTCCCTAACCTGTCATACCCAGAGAGATTCCATTACAGGCAAGGATGGATATTTGGTCCTTATCATATTTGTCTCTGTGTGTAAGAGAGAGAGAGAGAGAGAGAGAGAGAGAGAAAGAGTGAGAGAGAGAGAAAAAACAGAAAGAAAGAAAGAAAGAAAGAAAAGAGAAAGAAAGAAGTAAAGAGAGAGAGAGAGAGATAGAAGAGAAGAAAACGAGAGAGAGAGAAAGAGAGAGTTAGAGTGAGTGTGTGTGTGTGTGTGTGTGAGAGAGAGTGAGAGTGAGAAAGACATAAAATTAATCCTACATTAATCACAGCATGTAGTAAAACTTAATGACAAACAAATGGTTAGGTTTGATAACAGTCAACTTGATCACACTCATTCCTTCAGCCTATGTTAAGGGGAGCTTTTTAGTTTGGTCTCTAGGTATCCATCAAGCTTAAGATTACACCCCCTTGAGCCCCTTTCAAGATAAATTTGTACATTTCTCGGTAGAAAAATTTCGCTATCGCTCGCCAGGATAAAATCGACACCTAAATGGCACGAAAGGTCTTAAAATTGACAGAAATGGGTCGGAAGTTCTTAAAATCGTCAAAATAATGGGGCGAACGTCTTAAAAATAGAAAAGCAATGGGGCTATACATGAGGGAGAAAGGAGTCAAGAAAAAAATCCCTCAAGTGGAAACCTCCCCTTTTAAGTAAAATTATCACTCTACTCAACCATTGTCCAACTCGTAAATAAAGTAGAATGAGAGAGTGTGTGTGCGGCGTGTGTGTGTGTGTGTGTGTGTGAAAGTGAAAGAGTGAGTAAGAGCGAGAGGGAGAACAAGAGTGTAACAGAGAAAGAATGAAATATGAGTTGCTAACGATGATTAATGGGTTAGTAATAAGAAAAGTATGTCTTGATATTATTTTCATTATTATTCTATTGTCTTCATATAATATAACTGATATTGATACTATGCAATTCCTATTCATTACATCCAAAGACACAAAGGTTAACCCCTTCAGCACCATGACGTCTTTTACCTTTGATGTTGGCTAAATGTAGACGATTGTATGCAGTTTAAGAAGGACCTGTATTATTAAAAGGGTTAATAGAGACTGTATGTACCTATTTGAGTCGTAGAGGTAGATTATAAACTAAAGAAAATCGTCTAATGGTAACCAGAATATGAATAAAATTACGTAATGTTGGTGAAGGGGTTAAGACTCAAAAAATTCAATTTCAAGGGTAGATATTATTTAATGAATGTATTTATTTATTGGCTTTCTTATTGACTTACGGAAGCGAAATATGAACGTTGGTGGAGAGACTCAGACCAAGTGTGAGAGGGGTGGAAATGAGATACTTGAGAAGTGCGTGCGGAGTTACATGGAAGGATAGACAGACGAATGAGGAAGTAAGAGAGAGGTGTGGTGTGGAGGTAGATGTGCTGGAAAGTGTGAAAAGGAACACCTTGAGATGGTTCGGCCATATGGAACGTATGGGAAGCAAGAGAATGACTAAGAGGGTGTACGAGAGCGAGGTGGAAGGACAGAGAGGGAGAGGTAAACCGAGAGAGAGGTGGAAAGATGGAGTGAAGAAGTATATGAGTTGGTTGGGAGGAGGGGCGTCGACTGACTGGGGACAGATGCTCATGGGGGCGTTTCGTTCGTGGCCACCCCTTCAGGGATCACTGTGTCATGCAATAGATAGATAGATATATTTATATATAATTATATACAGTATATATTTATGTATTTATTAGTTTATCAATATATATATATATATATATATATATATACTTATTATATGTTATGTTATCTATTGTTTTCATTTATTTTTAGTTTCTTTCCCTATCCTCCAATCTTAAGAGAAAAAAGAAAAAAAATCCCCCTTCGTGATAAATGTATACATTTTTCGGTAGAAAAATGTCCCGCTTCGGCCAGTTCATCCCAAACTGCATTTTATATTGGGCCAGGATTCCAGTGTTGAAATGTGGACCACCCGGCTGTAAAAGTTTATGTGCTACTGAATATAAACGAGGCTGCTCCACTCTGGCCAAGAATAATTAAGGGGGGTCACCTGCTTTTTCTCTCTTTCTCTCCTTTTCTCTCTTTCTCTGGCTTGTACCCATTCGGCCCCTTTCAGCCAACTGTTTTAAGACGTTTATCCCCATCCAGGTGTCGATTTCTTCCTGGCGAGCGATAGCGAGCTAGCATTGTATGTAAAAATCCAGCTTCGCCGGAGACATTTTTCTATCGAAAAATTTACAAATTTAGCTTGCTGTCAAAAATACTTAACAAAATATGCTGGCTGGCTACCAACTCGCCAGGAAAAAATCGGCCCCTAAATGGCACGAAAGGTTTAAATATTGACAAAGAAATGGGGTGTAACGTTATAAACCGACAAACTAATGAATCGAACGTCTTAAAATCTCAAAACTAATATGCTAAACACGAGGGAGAAGGGGGTCCAGAAAAAGCGAGTACTAACCCCTTAAGGGTGAGGTTTTGGGTTTGCTCACTATGCCTCCATTAAGCTTACAAAATATAACATCCCGAAATGGCACGACAGTTCTTATTATTGGCAATTAAATTAGGCGAAAGGCCATATATCGCCAAGGTAATGGAGTGAACGTCTTAAAATCTCAAAACTGATGGGGCTAAACATGAGGGAGGAAGGAGTCCAGAAAAAACTAAACCCTTCCCTTAAGTCACTCGATCGAGCATGTTTATCGCTCTTCTAGCTCTATTTCTGCTAAAGTTTATTTCAATATGCTATCCTTCAACCTCTTCCACTCACTCACTCCCATTCCTACTCCTCCCCCCCTTCTTTCACCCCCTCCCTTCCTACCATTCCCTTCCCTCCTCCCTCCTCCCTCCTCCTTCCTCCTGTCCCTTCTCCTCCCACCCCTTTCTTTCACCCCCCCCCCCCTCCTTTCCTACATTCAGCTCCCTCCTCCATCATCCTTCCTCCTTTCCCTTCTCCTCCCCCCCTTACTCCCCCCTCTTCCTATCATTCTCCTCCCTCCCCCACGTCTACACTCCCCTCCATCCTCCATCCTCCTACCTGTCCCTTCTCCCCCCCCCCCCGCCTTTCTTTCACCCCCAGGATTCCGACAGTGAAGGTTTATGTCAAAAAGTTAAATGCGTTCCTGTACAGTATACCCTTTTGATTCTCTAACGACCATCTATCTATCTATCTATCTATCTATTGCCGGACACCTTAATCCCCTTTATGAGGGTTGCCATACATAAAATTCCCCCAAGCGGACCTATCCCCTGTGAGAAGGACAACCCGTGCCAGTTTACTGAAGGACTTACAGGATTGACCACTCAACTTAGGGTCCGTCCGACTCCGAGGCCTCCTATGTCTATCTTTTTAGCACTATGTGTCTACAGTGGTGTGAGGCTAGTCCATGCCTATGCTAAATACAAGTTTATAATAATAATCGAAATAAAATTTAAAACGGCATAAGAAAGCCCCAAACTAGACTCACAAACACCAAGAATAGTATTTAAACTTAGGCCAGGATTCCAGTGGTGAAATGCGGACCACCCGGCTGTAAAAGTTTATACGCTACTGAATATAAATGAGGCAGCTTGACTCTGGCAAAGAAAATATATAGCAAAAACTTTGATGAACGTACAATCGGCCTAATAAGTAATGTCTCGGCACCAATTATGTTTTGATCAATTATTGGTATCAGCAATATTTACACACAATTTCTTCTTTTTGAGTGAAATATACAAACAGGTACCTACACTTATCCACCCTATTCAACATCTGGCAGACATTAATACAGCACAGAGCGAGCCAAACGTGATGACAGCTGAGATATGACTTATTAGCGCCACCGTACAATCATTCATATTAATTCATGGACCTGTCGTCGAGGGTATATATGTGTTCAAAGCTATATTGTCTTATCAACGGCGCCTCCTCTGAAACCTTAACCCCTTCACCACCATGACGTCATTTACATCCTATTCTGGTTACCATTAGACGATGTTCTTTAGTTTATAATCTACCTCTACGACTCAAAGGGGTAAATACGATCTCAATAAACCCTCTTAATAATATAGGTCCTTCTTAAGGGGAGATTTCCACTTGAGGGATTTTTTTCTGGACCCCTTTCTCTCTCATGTTTAGCCCCATTGCTTTTGAGATTTTAAGACGCTCGCCCCCTTTAGTTTGGCGATTTTAAGAACTTTCGCCCCATTTCTGTCAATTTTAAGACCATTCGTGACATTTAGGTGTCGATTTTTTCCTGGCGAGCGATAGCGAGCCTGTAATTTAAGGGGAACCGGCCTTTGGCCGGGAAATTTTTCTACCGAAAAATGTACAAATTTATCTTGAAAGGGGGTCTAGGGGGAGTAATTTTAAGCTTGATGGAAGTCTAGGGAATCAACTAAAAACTTTCCCTTAAATTACATAAAATCATCCATGTTTAGCCAGAATCACTGGTAAAAAGGCGTCATGGTGCTGAAGGGGTTAATGGATCAAAAATTGGAATTGGTGTAAACTTATACATGCCAAGAACTTCACTATAGTCAATTTATTATAGTTAGGCCAACATTCTTGAACACCATCCTCTATAACTCATACACGACTGGAGTAATCGAGCTAATATTCTTACCATTTGGTGGGAAGGGTCAGCCAGGAAATAGGTGTGGCAATGTACAGCCCATTTGCTCTACCCCTGTTCGAGTTACATAGGTTAGGGGTCAGGATTTCTGGCCTACCTATAATGAATGGACTATAGTTACCGGTATATTGTATATTATTCAGTTTATTAACCCCTTCTGTACCGGCAACGTATTTTTTTTATTTTATTCTAGTTATATTTAGACGATTTTGTGCAGTTTAAGAAAGATCTGAGGTATTAAAAAGGGTTCAATTATGTAGATCTGAGGTAGTAAAAAGGGTTCAATTATGTAGATCTGAGGTAGTAAAAAGGGTTCAATTATGTAGATCTGAGGTAGTAAAAAGGGTTCAATTATGTAGATCTGAGGTAGTAAAAAGGGTTCAATTATGTAGATCTGAGGTAGTAAAAAGGGTTCAATTATGTAGATCTGAGGTAGTAAAAAGGGTTCAATTATGTAGATCTGAGGTAGTAAAAAGGGTTCAATTATGTAGATCTGAGGTAGTAAAAAGGGTTCAATTATATAGATCTGAGGTAGTAAAAAGGGTTCAATTATGTAGATCTGAGGTAGTAAAAAGGGTTCAATTATGTAGATCTGAGGTAGTAAAAAGGGTTCAATTATGTAGATCTGAGGTAGTAAAAAGGGTTCAATTATGTAGATCTGAGGTAGTAAAAAGGGTTCAATTATGTAGATCTGAGGTAGTAAAAAGGGTTCAATTATGTAGATCGAAGCCTGTTAATTGCTGGAGGCCCTTTTTAACTGGCTAAAATCGCCTATTAGTAGTCAGAATGAAGTTAAAATGACGTCATCGGTACAGAAGGGGTTACCAACTTGTAAATAACCAAAGACAAAATATGGTTACCTTGAAAGGCCACACGAGTATATGAAAAAAGGGATAATTGCTATATAATTCATATTTATTCACCAACTCACTTACAAATAAACCTAATGAATGAAATCAATGAAACTAGTGAATATATATGATACTCCAAGGACTCAAACCTAGGATACTCACACCGAAATTCCGCCCTCTAAGTATTACGCTATCAAGACAATACAGATAATATTAGAATTAGATAGAAAAAATAGGCAGATATGGGAAATAAGAAAATAAAATATGACGGATTTAGACTCAAAACAAATAATGCAGAAACAAAAATAAATATACATAGTTAAAATGGCCACTCATAGAAAACGTATCGTGAGGCGAATATAAGGACTACATAGAGAGAGAGAGAGAGAGAGAGAGAGAGAGAGAGAGAGAGAGAGAGAGAGAGAGACAGAGAGACTTTTTAATACCATTGAAGGGGAGAGAGAGAAAGAGAGAGAGAGCGAGGGAGACAGAGAGAGAGAGAAAGAGAGAGACTTTTTAATACCATTGAAGGGGAGCGAGAGAGAGAGAGAGAGCGAGAGAGAGAGACTTTATAATACCATTGAAAACTTTTGACAGTTGATAAAATAAACTTGTGTGAGTTATTTCGGCTGTATCGACGACGGGGGGGAAACTTGGGTCTTTATCTGACACTTCTTGATTGAAGAAAAAAAAATGGTCCAGTTTCTGAAGTGAATATAACTTGTTTATTATATTTATATATTATTTTTTATTTCATTTTATTTTGTTTTGCAGTTGAAATGTTGGTACTTTTTTTCAATTCATTAATAATTGTTAAAATAAATCTCTCAGAAATAATCATGCCATTTCCTGCCATTTAGGTGTTGATTGTTTTCTTCGCGAGCGTTAGCGAGCCTCAAACTTTAGAAGGAACTGGCCTTCGGCCGGGAAATTTTTTCTATCGAAAAATGTAAGCATTTATCCTGAAAGGGGGTCTAGGGGGTGTTTTTTAAGCTTGATGGAGGTCTAGCGAGGAAACTAAAAACATAATTAATATATATATAGACTAAAAACCAAGCACTACCCCCCTTAAGGGGAGGTATTTAGTTTGTTCCCTACTTTTTCAGCTAGCTTAAAATTACACCCCCTAGACCCCCTTTCAAAATAAATGTGTACATTTTTGGTAGAAAAATGTGCCGGCCGGAGGCCGGTTGCTCTTAAATTACAGGCTCGCTTTCGCTCGCCAGGAAAAAATCGACACCTTAACGGCACGAAAGGTCTTAAAATTGACAGAAATGGGGCAAAATGTCTTAAAATATCCAAACTACTAGGGCGAAGGTCTTAAAATCTCAAAAGCAATGGGGCTAAACATGAGGGAGAAAGGGGTCCAGAAAAAAATCCCTCAAGTCGATATCTCCCCTTAAGCTTAGACTATCTTACTTTAAGCTTAAGGGGGGTGACCTGTTTTAAGCTTAAGGGGGGTGACCTGTTTTAAGCTTAAGGGGGGTGACCTGTTTTAAGCTTAAGGGGGTGACCTGTTTTAAGCTTAAGGGGGGTGACCTGTTTTAAGCTTAAGGGGGGTGACCTGTTTTAAGCTTAAGGGGGGTGACCTGTTTTAAGCTTAAGGGGGGTGACCTGTTTTAAGCTTAAGGGGGGTGACCTGTTTTAAGCTTAAGGGGGGTGACCTGTTTTAAGCTTAAGGGGGGTGACCTGTTTTAAGCTTAAGGGGGGTGACCTGTTTTGGTTCTGTCCTTTTCTATCTTTCTCTGGCTTGTATCCATTTGGCCCCATTCAGCCTACTGTTTAAGACGTTTATCCCCATTCAGGTGTCAATTTTTTACTGGTGAGCGGTAGCGAGCCAACATATTTTTTAGTTTTGTTTGACAGCAGGGTAAATTTGTACATTTTTCGATAGAAACATTTCTCCGGCGAAGCCGGATTTCTTCATATAATGCTGGCTCGCTATCGCTCGCCAGGAAGAAATCGACACCTAGAAGTGGATAAACGTCTTAAAATAGTTGGCTGAATGGGGCCGAATGGATACAAGCCAGAGAAAGAGAGAAAAGGACAGAAATAATAAAAAGCAGGTCACCCCCCTTAACTTAAATCAGGCTAGGACAAACGCCTAATGTCATGGCCATCCCATACGTCGTCTGGAGAAAACAAAATAAAAAGTTAGATTTGGAGGGTTAATGTTACGATCCCTTAAGGGGGGGATGGGCCGGTTTTCTACACCATTTACTCCCTCATGTTTAGCCCCATTAGTTTTCAGATGTTAAGATCTTTGCCTCATTAGTTACTCGATTTTAAGACCTTTCGCCCCATTTCTTCGTCAATATTAAGACCTTTCGTGCTATTTAAGTGTCGATTTTTTTCCCTGGCGAACGATAGTGAGCCTGTAATGTTGGAAAAACCGGCCTTTGGCCGGGACATTTTTCTACCGAAAAATGTACAAATTAATCTAGAAGAGGGATCTAATGGATGTTTTGTTTTTAATTTGATGGAGGTCTAGGGAGGACACTAGAAAAATAACGAATACATGCAAAAATCGCTCAAAAAGTGAACCATCTCCCCTTAACCCTTTTTGTACCAGGGATGTGTGTTATAATTTATTCTAGCTATATATTGACCATTGTATGCACCCTAGGAAGGTTCTGTGGTAGTTAAAAGGGTTGACTGAGATAGCTCGAAGCCTTATAGTAACTAGAGATCCTTTTTAAACTGAATTAAATAGATTGGTAATATTCAGAATACAATAAAAGGTTGTCGAAGGCACAGAAGGGGTATAGGTGAAGGTATTGAGGCCTTTGCAACGGCACCTGGTAGCTACTTTCTACTTTTCCTATTTTCTGAAGAGTGTAGAAAGGGGAGAAGGTATATATAATATCCTAAAGTTTACGTTCAAAACAATAGCATGGCAACGGCAGAAACAATGCCGGAAAAAGATCAAACGGTTCGACATAAACAGACAAAACAGGAATTTCAGCCTTCGTTTCCACTTGTTCACCCCACTGTCACACGATTTTAATCTTTTAAGAAAGGGAAGCGACTGTTTATTTAGCAGTAGTTGTCCGTCAGAAAGTGGGCTGACTGGGTGGTTGACAGCTGGGTGGAACGGTGGGGGTTTGTTTTGTGTATGTGGTGGAGAGGTGGAGGGGTGAAGCATATGTGGAGTGCTGGAGGGTGAAACGGTGGGTTTTTTGTGGTGGAGAGGTGGTGGAGGGGTGAAGCATAAATGGAGTGATGGAGGGTGGAACGGTGGGGTTTTTTGTGGTTGTAATGTGGTGGAGAAGTGGAGGGGTGAAGCATATGTGGAGTGATGGAGGGTGGAACGGTGGGGGTTTGTTTTGTTTGTGTGGTGGAGTGGTGAAGCATATATAGAGTGATGGAGGGTGGAACGATGATGCTTTTTGTGGTGGAGAGGTGGTGTAAAAGTGGAGGGATGAAGCATTGTGGAGTGGTGGAGGGTGGAACGGTGGAGGTTTTTGTGGTGGAGGAGTGAAGCATATGTGGAGTGGTGGAACGGTGGGGGTTTATTTTGTGTATGTGGTGGAGAGGTGGAGGGGTGAAGCATATGTGGAGTGATGGAGGGTGGAACGGTTGGGGTTTGTTTTGTTTATGTGGTGGAGAGGTGGAGGGGTGAAGCATATGTGGAGTGATGGAGGGTGGAACGGTGGGGGTTTGTTTTGTTTATGTGGTGGAGGGGTGAAGCATATGTGGAGTGATGGAGGGGGAACGGTGAAGGTTTGTTTTGTTATGTGGTGGAGAGGTGGAGGGGTGAAGCATAAATGGAGTGATGCAGGGTGAAACGGTGGTGGTGTTATTATGGTGGAGAGGGGGTGTAGAAGTGGAGGGGTGAAGCATATATGGGGTGATTGAGGGTGGAACGGTGGTGTTATTGTGGTGGAGAGGTGGTGAAGAAGTGGAGGGGTGAAGCATATATGGAGGGTGGAACGGTGGGGATATTATGGTATAGAGGTGGTGTAGAAGTGGAGTGGTGAAGTGGAGGGGTGAAGCAAAAATGGTGTGATGGAGGGTGGAACGGTTGTGTTATTGTGGTGGAGAGGTGGTGAAGAAGTGGAGGAAGAGTGGGATGGGGAAGGGGGGGGAATCAGAAATGAAGTCGTGCTTCTTATATATTTTATTTATGTATATACATATTATTATATGTCTAGCCTAAAGTCCCCGCCTGCATTCGGAAAATTAAATGAACAGAATTAATTTCAACGAGTCATATGTTAATTTGGACGTGTATTGCAAGAGACAGCTTGAACGGTTTGGCCAAGTTATTTCGCGCCAAAGTCATCTCACCCCAAAGCCATCTCACCCCTGAGTCATCTCCCCCCTGAGTCATCTCGCCCCAAAGTCATCTCACCCCAAAGCCATCTCGCCCCAAAGCCATTTCTCCCCAAAGTCATCTCGCCCCAAAGCCATCTCGCTCCATAGTCATCTCACCCCAAAGTCATCTCATCCCATAGTCATCTCGCCCTAAAGTCATCTCGCCTTCTAACCATTGTCACCCTCAAGTATTTTCGCTCACAAGTAAATTCGCCCTCAAATAAGTCGCCCACAAGTTGTTTCGTTTACAATCAATTTCGCTCACATTAAATATTGTATGATAATTGTTTCCAGTCAGTTATTGTCGGGTTTAGCTCCTATACATTCACAGTATCACTAACCCACAAATTAACTAATTAATTCAATCAATGAAACTGATGAATACATGTGGCACTCCAAGGATTCGAACCTAAATCAGTTCTGGCATCACCGACCATACGCCGATTATTGCCATACGCGCGACTGATTCTATTATGATTTTTGTGTCTGTATTCTGGCTATTATTTGACGAATTCATTCAGATTAGGAAAGGTATATGGAAGTCAGAGGGAAGATTGAGATAGTGTTTACCCTTTTTATTCCCACAGATCATTTCTAAACTGTATAAAATCGTCTAATAACAGCCAGAATAAATGATCAAGACGTGTCAAAATCTTCAGAGAGTTATGATACATATAATATACTGTATACCTCTATATATACTGTATACCTCTATATATACTGTATACCTCTATATAAACTCTATATAACCTCGATATAAACTCTATATAAACTCTATATAAACTCTATATAAACTCTATATAAACTCTATATAAACTCTATATAAACTCTATATAAACTATATAAACTATATAAACTCTTTTAAGGGGGGGGGGGGGGGGGTTCACTTTTTGGGCGATTTTTGCATGTATTCGTTATTTTTCTAGTTTCCTCCATCCATTAGATCCCACTTCTAGATTAATTTGTACATTTTTCGGTAGAAAAATTTCCCGGTCGAAGACCGGTTCTTCCAACATTACAGGCCCACTATCGTTCGCCAGGGAAAAAATCGACACCTAAATAGCACAAAAGGCCTAAATATTGACGAAGAAATGGGTCGAAAGGTCTTAAAATCGACTAACTAATGGGACAAACATCATCTTAACATCTGAAAACTAATGGGGTTAAACATGAGGGAGAAAGTGGTCCAGCAAACCGACCCATCCCCCCTGAAGGGAGGCCGGTATAGTAGGTGTTGAGGGGGCCCACCTCGAATTGTTTTCCTCTCTCTACCTCTCTCTCTGGGTTGTATCCATTCGGCCCCATTCAGCCTACTGTTTTAAGACGTTTATCCCCATCCAGGTGTCGATTTTATCCTGGTAAGCTGTAGCAAGCCAGCATATTTTTATATATTAAAAAACAAAACAAAAATTGACACCAGGCTAAATTTGTATATTTTTTGAAAGCAAAATATCTCCGGTGAAGCCGGATTTCTCCATACAATGTCGGCTCGCTATCAAACGCCAGGAAGAAATCGACACCTGGCTGGGGATAAACGTCTTAAAACAGTAGGCTAAATGGGACCAAATGGATACAAGCCAGAGAAAGAGAGAAAAGAAAAGAAGAGAGAAAAAGCAGGTCACCCCCCCTTAAGAAGACAACACCGGTACAGAAGGGGTTAACTCACTCTGGGACGGTGATTGGCAGTCTAACTATCGGGACGGTGGGGACCCTGAAGGATACAGTGATCGGTCAACCCTTTCCCCAGGCGCCATTTGGGGGACAGAAACACACTATAGTCTGTTCATTTTCACCTGGCGGTTTCACCTCGGTTAGTATCCTAGGTTCGAGTCCTTGGAGTACCACATGTATTCATTACTTTCATTGATGTCATTAGTTAGGTTTGTTTGTAAATTAATTGGTGAGTTGGTGAAAACAAATATGAGTTATGAGAATGTTGTAGTGAAATGTGTCAATCAGTCATTCAGTAGCCAGGTCTTACTCCCACAAGGGGTAGGAAGGATCAGCAAGAGACACGAGAAAGGATGGTGTGAAATATGTCAGTCAGTCAGTCAGTAGCCAGGCCTTACTCCCACAAGGGGTAGGGAGGATCAGCAAGAGACACGAGAAAGGATGTTGTTGTGAAATAGTTTTTTTATTATACAAACTTGGTAATTGAATAACCCACAGACATAGGATCATATTTGATCACTGAGTCTTGATAAATAAGCTGCTATGGGTTCAATTTACCTTCATCAAACAAGCAGACTATTATATATACAGGGTGTTCCAGTAATGCTTTTCATAAATTATATGGTGGACTCATCAGACAAAAATAAGAATACATTACTCTATGAACATGAGGTTGAGTATTTATAATAACGGAGTTATTACACGATTTAAGTTAACGATAGATACAATGCCATTCAGTCCAAGGGGTAATGTTGCCATTTTAGTGGATTATATCCATTTGGCCTTCGCTATCGCTTCCTAGCCTCAAGATAGTGAGCAGTAGCGATCTGACTTTTCGGTAGAAAAATATGTCCGGCTTCGCCGGATTTGATTTTTCTACCGAAAAAATCAGCTCGTTACCGCTCGCTAGCCTGAAGAGAGAACGCCGATTGGATACAAACCGCTACTGCTCACTATCTTGAGGCTAGCAAGCGATAACGAAGGCCAAATGGATATAATCCACTAAAATGGCAACATTACCCCTTGGACTGAATGGCATTATATCTATCGTTAACTTAAATCGTGTAATAACTCCGTTATTATAAATACTCAACCTCATGTTCATAGAGTAATTTATTCTTATTTTTGTCTGATGAGTCCACAATATAATTTATGAAAAGCATTACTGGAACACCCTGTATAGTTGTCCGCCTCTCTGTTGCCTAAAGGGTCTCTGTAAGGTGAGTGAGCGCTAACGAGGCTGTGACGGACGGATGGGGTAGTTTAAGAGCAATGATAGGGGAGTTAGGTTGTCAACTTGGGTGGGAGGTCATTAGTGTTAGGCAGGAGTCCATTATTCTGTAGTTACCCCCTTTTGTTTTCCATTTTCTGGCCATTATTAGACGGTTTTATTAGGTTTGTGGAAGTCAGAGGTTTAATTGAGACAGTCTTTACCCTTTTAATTCCTACAGATCCTTCCTAAACTGTATAAAGGTGTCTAATAATAGCCAGAGTAAACAGTCATAACGAGGCATAAATATAATAATAATATAATCATTAGAGGAGAGTTAGGATGTCAAATTGGGTGGGAGGTGATTAGTGTTAGGCAGGAGTCCATTATTCTGTAGTTAGCCCTTTTGTTTTCCGTTTTCTAGCCATTATTAGACGATTTTATTCAGATTAGGTAGTTTATAGGGGAGTCAGAGGTTTACTTGAGACAGTCTTTGCCCTTTTAATGCCTACAGATCCTTCATAATCTGTATAAAATCGTCTAATAGTAGCCAGAATAAACTGTCAAAACTCTCACCCACTGTCACTCTAACCCACTGTCACTCTAACTCACTGTCACTCTAACCCACTGTCACTCTAACCCACTCTCACTCTAACCAACTCTCACTTTAACCCACTGTCACTCTAACCCACTGTCACTCTAACCCACTGTCACTCTAACCCACGTTCACTCTAACCCCCTATCACTCTAACTCACTGTCACTCTAACCCACTGTCACTCTAACCCACTGTCACTCTAACTCACTGTCACTCTAACCCACTGTCACTCTAACTCACTGTCACTCTAACGCACTGGTACTCTAACCCACTGTCACTCTAACTCACTGTCACTCTAACCCACTGTCACTCTAACTCACTGTCACTCTAACCCACTGTCACTCTAACCAACTGTCACTCTAACCCACTGTCACTCTAACCAACTGTCACTCTAACTCACTGTCACTCTAACCCACTGTCACTCTAACCAACTGTCACTCTAACTCACTGTCACTCTAACCCACTGTCACTCTAACTCACTGTCACTCTAACCCACTGTCACTCTAACCAACTGTCACTCTAACTCACTGTCACTCTAACCAACTGTCACTCTAACCCACTGTCACTCTAACTCACTCTCACTCTAACCCACTGTCACTCTAACCCACTGTCACTCTAACTCACTGTCACTCTAACCCACTGTCACTCTAACCCACTGTCACTCTAACCCACTGTCACTCTAACCCACTGTCACTCTAACCCACTGTCACTCTAACTCACTGTCACTCTAACTCACTGTCACTCTAACCCCCTGTCACTCTAACTCACTGTCACTCTAACCCACTGTCACTCTAACTCACTGTCACTCTAACTCACTGTCACTCTAACCCCCTGTCACTCTAACCCACTGTCACTCTAACCCACTCTCAAACCCAGCATCACCACACTCACCGTAACCCACCCTCACCCTTACCCACTCTCACTCTCACTCAATCTAACATGAGAGGTCAGGCTACAAGCAGACTATTGAGGATCAGCAGCAGTAGATCAGTAGATACTCAGTTTCCTACCTACTCTCATCTTCCCCACTCAACCACTTCACCAACCAATCTCTCTAGGGTGCTCACAGACAGGGCTCCTCTTGTGTTACTCTACCCCTCCCCCCCCCCCCCCCCCCTTCCATGGAGGTATAAAGGCTGCCCCCCCCCCCCCACTCTCACTCCAACACGTAAACCCCCCACCCCCTTCCCAGGAGAGAGATTGCTTTCCCTTGCATTTCTAGGTTGCCAAAAAATTCTTATATTATCTATATATTAGCTTCTACTTTGGGGGGGGGGGGGCGAACGTCTTAAAATATCAAAATCAATGGGGCTAAATAATTGCTATGAGGGAGAAAGGGGTCCAGAAAAAATCCCTCAAGTGGAAATCTCCCTTTAAAACGTTATATTATCTGTTGAACACAAAGGCGGGCTAATTATAGCAGTCAGGGTGAGAGGGAAGAAGGGGAAGGCTGAACTCGCTCTAGATTAATGAACCCTTTGAATATGAGGGGCTATTCTCGAGACCACAGAGAGAGAGAGAGAGAGAGACCATAGAGAGACCACAGAGAGATAGAGAGAGAGAGAGAGAGAGACCACAGAAAGATCACAGAGAGAACACAGAGAGACCACAGAGAGAGAGAGAGAGATAGCACAGAGAGACCACAGGCAGACCACAGAGACCACAGAGATACCAGAGAGAGAGAGATAGCACAGAGAGACCACAGGCAGACCACAGAGAGAGAGAGATAGCACAGAGAGACCACAGGCAGACAACAGAGAGAGAGAGATAGCACAGAGAGACCACAGGCAGACCACAGAGAGAACAGAGAGAGAGAGAGAGAGAGAGAGAGAGATAGCACAGAGAGACCACAGTCAGATCACAGAGAGACCACAGAGAGAGAGAGAGAGAGAGAGACATAGCACAGAGAGACCACAGGCAGACCACAGAGAGAACACAGAGAGAGAGAGAGAGACCACAGAGAGACCACAGAGAGAGAAAGAGAGAGATAGCACAGAGAGACCACAGAGAGAGAGAGACCACAGAGAGACCAGAGAGAGAGTGATAGCACAGAGAGACCAGAGAGAGAGAGATAGATGAAAGGACATTATAATAATTGAGAATTGCATGCATCAGAGAGAAGGAGAGGAGGCTGGGTATGATGAATGTATAGGTCTTATAGATAGACACATGGATAGATAGATACAATGTTATATAGATTGAAGAAAGAACGAAAGAATTGTTGACTCTCTCTCTCTCTCTCTCACACACACGCACACACACACACACACACACACACACACACGTACAGAGAGAGAGAGAGAGAGAGAGAGTAACTTTCAACAATCACCCTCACCCACGAATACCCACCCTCCCAATTGTCTCCATATAAGCGAATTGGTCACACGAATTATACGCGTCAGGCAACCAGTTTTTCTGCCCGATTGGCTTTTTCGAGTGCGGAGGAAATGGAGACTGCAAATGCAACCTTCTTTTATATTTTCCTTATTAAATCGTCACCGGTATTTCCACTTAGTGATTTTGATTGGATATTTAGTCTTTATATTGTGTCGTCCCTGCTTTGCTTTGTTTATTTTGCAAGTTTTACATTATACAGAGCGTTTCAGTTGACGTTTTTATAAATGCCAGGACGTATTCGTCAGGCAATAATAAGACTATTATATTCTATGACGTTTGGAGTGCGTATTTATAATTACGGAGATATTACACATCGAAAGTAATCGATATATACAAACAAAATGCACTCTAAGGGGTAAATACGAAGGTTACACGTGGATAAGGAGGTTAGAAAAGTGTTTCGGAATCGCTCTAGGGATTCGTGTCCTCAACCCGAAAAACGTACCGAAAAATGTACAAATTAATCTGGAAGGGGTATCTAATGAATATTTTCAAATAAATATGCCCACCCCTCCTTAATTTGTACTTCATTAAGGGGAGGTTTCTAGTTTGTTTCCTACTCCTCCAGCAATCTTAAAATTTCACCCCCTTGACCCCTTTCAAGATAAATTTGTACATTTTTCGGTAGAAAAATGTCCCGGCCGAAGGCCGCTTACTCTTAAATTACAGGCTCGCTATCGCTCGCCAGGATATAATCGACACCTAAATGGCACGAAAGGTCTTAAAATTGACAGAATGGGGCGGAAATTCTTAAAAATCACCAAACTAATGGGGCAAACGTCTTAAAATCTCAAAAGCAATGGGGCTAGACATGAGGGAGAAAGGGGTCAAGAAAAAAGTCCCTCAAGTGGAAATCTCCCCTTAACAGCGAAGATGAAACTTTGTTATGAAGATATTATTTGTTTGGCTGTATTTTGGAAACAGCATGGGATGTTCTTCGATAGAAACAGTGTTATAAAGTGGGCGTATATCTAACCTAAACAGTGCTATATAGTGGGCGTATATCTAACCTAAACAGTGTTATATAGCGGGCGTATATCTAACCTAAACAGTGTTATATAGTGGGCGTATATCTAACCTAAACAGTGTTATATAGTGGGCGTATATCTAACCTAAACAGTGTTATATAGTGGGCGTATATCTAACCTAAACAGTGTTATAAAGTGGGCGTATATCTAACCTAAACAGTGTTATATAGTGGGCGTATATCTAACCTAAACAGTGTTATATAGTGGGCGTATATCTAACCTAAACAGTGTTATAAAGTGGGCGTATATCTAACCTAAACAGTGTTATATAGTGGGCGTATATCTAACCTAAACAGTGTTATATAGTGGGCGTATATCTAACCTAAACAGTGTTATATAGTGGGCGTATATCTAACCTAAATAAATGTATGCTGTGAATCCTATTACATCACTACTTCAGCTCCAATAATACTCGCTTGGCTGTTTGATATATTCAGTCCGAAGCGCGATATGTTCGGCGGTTGATTGAGTCCGGTAGTGGTATTGATAAAGAGAGAGAGAGTGTGTGTGTGTGTGTGTGAGAGAGAGAGATAGAGAGAGAGTGTGTGTGTGTGTGTGAGAGAGAGAGTGAGTGAGAGAGAGAAGGGAAGGAGGATTTATAAGAACGACAAAAAGGAAATAATATCGTATTGACAGTGAGAAAAAGTAAACGAAAATAATATAATATAAAAAGAGAGAGAGAGAGAGAGAGAGAGAGAGAGAGAGGAAGAGGGAGAGAGAGAGAGAGACAGACAGACAGACAGACAGACAGACAGACAGACAGAGAGAGAGAGAGAGAGAGAGAGAGGGAGGGAGAGAGAGAGAGCCTGCCTGTCACCTGTAGTGCACTTCAAGTCAAGCACTGGGAGGTGGATAGTGTTGATGTCACACACACACACACACACACACACACACACACACACACACACACACACACACACACACACACACACACACACACTCACTCACACACAACTAACCAAAACATTTCAAGCTTTATATTTTCAAAGTAAAAAATATATATATATATATATATATATATATATATATATATATATATATATATATCCTGATTAAGATTGATGAAGATCTAGGAAGGAAACTAGTACAAATACTTACTAAACAAATAAATAAGTATGTACATTTTAAAAATCTCCCTTAACCCAATGCTACCAAGAAGTTTATTCGATTTTCTTTGACTGGCAGTGGGTATCAATTGCATTGTGGTATATCAATGTGGCTGGATAAAGGAATAGGTATTAGCATAAATTGTGAAATGGTTGATTATTTGTTCGAAAGAGAGAGAGTGGGAGTGAGTGAGTGAGAGAAAGAAAGAGAGTGTGTGAGTGAGTGAAAGAGAGATTGTTTGTGTGTGTGTGTGAGAGAGAGAGAGAGAGAGAGAGAGAGAAGGGAGGAGAAATTACAAACATGACACTAAGGAAATAATATCGCATTGACAGTGATAAAAAGTAAAAGAAAAGATTATATATTCAGAAAGAGAGGGAGAGAGATGGCGTCAGCAATTAGTTAGATTGATACACGCAATAAATGGAATTAAAATTGAGTGAGAGCACAATATACAGTATAGAAAGGCTAAGATATAAATAAATATATATATATATATATATATATATATATATATATATATATATATATAGTGTAGTGTCGGCCAGAATATATAACAGGAAAATACGAATACACGGGAAAAATTTGCTCTATCCGTATTAACCTCTTCAGTACCGGTGACGTCCTTTTAACTTTATTCTGGCTATTATTATACGAGTTTATTCAGTTTTAAAAGGCCTGCAAACAGTGAACAGGCTTCTAATTGTTTCATTTACCCATTTTATACTACCACAGATCCTTCTTAAACTGCAAAAAATCACCAAAATAATGCTAGAATACAATTAAAAATACGTCGCCGGTACAGAAGGGGTTAATCTCCTTCAGCACCATATGACGCCTTATACCTTTGATTCTGGCTAAAGTTAGAGGATGTTATGCAGTTTAGAAAGGACCTAGGTTATTAAGAGGGTTTATGGAGATCCTACTTAACCATTTTCGTAGAGGTAGATTTTACACTCAAGAAAATCGTCTAATGGTAACCAGAATAGGATGGAGAATACGTAGTGGTGGTGAGAGTAATCGATAATACGTAATGGTGGTGAGAGTAATCGATAATAAATATAAAATATATAGAAAAGTAATAGAGAATAAAATCGTCTATAGTCTGTTTCTTTTCAACTGACGGTAAATGGCAAAGTTCCCATCAAGCCTTTTGCAGATATTTTGAAGATTGTGTTGTTGTTGTTGTTGTTGTTGTTGTTGTTGTTGTTCCCCAAGCTGCCTGGCCGAACAGCCCCAAGGCCCCGAGCACGGCCAAGGCCATAACCGAGCGCCCCCACAGAACCCTCCCTGCCGACCACAATAAAGCCTGGGGGACCGAAGCCACTCCATGGCGGGGAGCTGAGGAGGGTGCGGAAACGCCAGGGAAACCAAAGACCCATCCAGGGCCCTGTGCCCCTCAGCAATTATGAAAAGAAAGTTGAGGGGCAAGGGAAAAATGTGACGCTTTGGCTTCCAATCTTGGTAGATTGGGAGGTCAATCCACGGAAGAGACGCCGTCACTCGAGATCTAGAAGATATATAAGTAAAAGGAACAGTCAGAGTAAGCTATGGGTATGGCAGAGATCGCTCAGTTCTCACTCTGATAGACCAGCCCATCACCAGATTGTGTAGTGAAATATGGTGCTCATTATATAAAGACGGTCTTGATATGATGCAGCGACATATTACTTTCACATTTTTCCATTGAGTACCGAGAAATTAGCTGCTAAGGGATTCAATTTACCGTCAGTTGAAATAAAATCGTCTAGTGTTACCCAGAGCTTAACCCTTTCAAGCTCCAATACGCGTTTCTATTCTGTTTCTGGCTACTATTAGACGATTTTATTCTGATTAGTACCGGTATATGGAAGTCAAAGGGTTGGGTCAGATAGTATTTACCCTTTTAATACCTACAGATACTTCCTAAGCTGCATAAAATCGTCTAATGATAGCCAAAATAAAGTGCTAAAACGCGTCAGAGCTTCCAAGGGTTAAAGACGATGATCCGGATGGGTTTAATTAAGAGGGGTTAGTTGTTTTTTCTGGCCCCCCTTCCCCCTCATGTATAGCCCCATTAGTGTTCAGGTTTTGGAACGTTCGGCCCGTTAGTTTGGCGCATTTTTGACCTATCGCCCCATTTCTTTGTCAATATTAGCACCTTTCCTGCCATTCAGGTGTCAATTTTTTTCCAGGCAAGCCATAGTGAGCCTGTTCCTAAAACTATTCTACCGAAAAATGTACAAACTTATCTAGAAGGGGATCTTGGGGATGTTTTTGTTTTGTTCTTGATGGTGGTCTAGAGAAGACATTAAAAGAAAATACATATTTATATAAATACATCGACCAATAAGTAAACCCTCCCCCTACTGACTATTATTGGAAATGAAATGAAAACAAACCTATAAATTGAGAACACTACCTGGGAAAATGTGGCGGTGAGAAAAAAGAAGGTATGTAACAAAACAAGCGTGGTGTGTGTGTGTGTGTGTGTATGTGTGTGTGTGTGTGTGTGTGTGTGTGTGTGTGTGTGTGGTCTAGATATGTGTTTGTGCCTAGATGTGTGTGTGTGCGTGTCTAGATGTTTGTAAGCGTGTGTGTGTCTGTGAGTGCCAAAGGTGTGTGTGTGTGTGCCTAGATGTGTGTGTGTAGATGTGTGTGTGTGTGTCTTTGTGCCTAAATGTGTGTGTGTGTGCGTGTCTAGATGTGTGTATGTGTGTGTATGTTTGTGTGTTTAGATGTATGTATGCACACACCAAATAGAAGTGAGAGAAGAACAATACATAACAAGAAATATTATTGAGAGAGTGACACGAAGGCAGAGAGGGGAAGATACATTGAACTAACTTAAAGGGGAGAAAGTGAACAGAGAGAGAGAAAGAGAGAGAGAGAGAGAGAGAGCAACACACACACACACACACACACACACACACACACACACACACACACACACACACACACACACACACACACACACACACACATACCCACACAACCCACCACACACACACACCCAGTGATTGTAGTGGTCTTGGCAAGCTACAGTACCTACCCTCAACCCGTAGCTGGGAACAACAACAACAACAACGGGGCTATTATTAGTGGCTACAGAGAGAGAGAGAGAGAGAGAGAGAGAGAGAGAGAGAGAGAGAGAGAGAGAGAGAGAGAGAGAGAGAGAGAGAGAGAGAGTAGGGAGGGAAATATATGAAGTGTAAAGATAAAAGAGAGAAGAGATACAAAGAGAGGGGATAGATAGATAAATAGATAGATAGATAGATAGATAAATAGATAGATAGGTGGATGAATGGATGGATGGATAGATAGATAGATAGATAGATAGATTGATTGATATATAGATAGCTAGATAGATAGATAGACGGACGGACGGACGGACGGATATACTTACATAGATAGATAAATAGATAGATAGATCGATAGATAGAAATAGGAAAAATACGTGCAAAGAGAGTGAGAATACTAATAGTAGCAGTAATAAAAATTGGAGACTAGATATCGCAGCATAGAATTAATTTGTTTTTAATCTGGAGTAAATCCTGTTGATCTTTATATCTACCCTCACAATTGACCACTTGCGAGTTTCAGGCTATAAGGAAGTTGGAGCTGTAAACATCGATATCAAACAGAAATACAATTGTAATGTAGGTTTCTGATGGATAAAAAGTATGTTGAATTGAATTGTATGTATTCATAAATGCACTACAACTGTATTTTAGGTGATAAGTCTGCTACGTATCGATGTCTACAGCTCCAACTTCCTTATAGACCGAAACTCGCAAGTGGTCAATTAAACTCGGGCTAGGGGCGAAGAGAAAACAAGTAATGACTCTAAAATGCCAGGGATTGTTGAGGTACTGGTAATTCTCTTTCTTCTTTAGGTTTTATCTTTCTGGTCATCACATTAATCTGTCAGTATTAAGCCCACCTCTAACCTTTCTTTTTCCATCTGCTCTCTCTCTCTCTCTCGCTCTCGCTCTCGCTCTCGCTCTCTCTCTCTCTCTCTCTCTCTCTCTCTCTCTCTCTCTCTCTCTCTCTCTCTCTCTCTCTCTCTCTCTTTGACGTCACAATTTTGTTTTGCCTGCTATGAGTGGAAGTTTTTATTCTTGACGTGGATAATTTTTCTCTCTCTCTCTCTCTCTCTCTCTCTCTCTCTCTCTCTCTCTCTCTCTCTCTCTCTCTCTCTCTCTCTCTCTCTCTCATATTCTAAACAGAGGATAATTATGCAGGGTTAGGCTCGTATTTCCTTGCTGTTGGTGTTGCCGTGCGAACATTCATTTGCTAACCCTTTCAAGACCCGATTACACATTTATATTCTGTTTTCTGGCTGTTATTAGGCGATTTTATTCAGATCAGGAAGGGTATATGAGAGACCGGGGATCAATTGAGATAGTCTTTACCCTTTCAATTTCCACAGATCCTTCCTAAGATGTATTTGGGAATGGATAATATATCGTGAGCTTGTGCTTAAACCTTTAATTGTCTTGATAGCGTAATGGTTATTGTGCGGAATTTCGGTGTGAGTTTCCTAGGTTCGAATCATTGGAGTACCACATGTATTCATTAGTTTCAATGATTTAATTAATTAGGTGTATTTGTAAGTTAATTGTTGGGTTAGTTAATTGTTGGGTTAGTGATATATGAATGTATAGAATCGTCTAATGATAGCCAACACAAACTGTCAAAATGCGTCATAATTTCCAAGGGGTTAAAATTTGGAGTTAAGCTTGATCACCACCATGCTAAGACCTATTACATATTATATTTAGGATATTTTGTACCTTACAGACCAGATAAAACCTAAAACTTTCTTTACTCTTTACAAAGTGCGGGTGTATTGGATCTGAACGATATTTTTCAATCCATTATAGGCACGTATAAATTCATATTATCACCAACCAACCAATTGACTTACAAGTAAACCTAATTTATGAAAGCAATGAAACTAATGAATACGTGTGGTACTTCAAGGATTCGAATCTAGGATACTCACTCCGAAATTCCTGGCACTAGCCATTACGCTATCAAGACAGTTATATAATCAAATCTTAGAATTCATTTAAGTGTATTTTACATTTAGGCCAAGGCAATTCATCATGATAGAAAAAATTCACTATATTCATATTCATTCACATTAGGGGAGACTGACATGTATTTAATTATCAACATCGTCTAACAGTAGCAATTCCTGAGATAATAAATATAAAGCAGGAGTTGTGTTTAGAAGGAATTACTAGGTTGTAGAGCAATAAGAATAGTTGTAGTTTTTTGTTGAAGAGAGTTGGGAACAATCTGTGGTAGGGAAAGAGACAAGGAAAGAATGTGTGTGGGTGTGTGTGTGTGTATGTGTGTGTGTTTGTGTGTGTGTGTGTGTGTCTGTGTGTGTTTGTGTATGTGTGTGTGGGTGTGTCTGTGTGGGTGTGTGGGTGTGTTTGTGTGTAAGAGAAAGCGAAAGAGTTAATTAAGAAGTTAGATTAATAGATGCCAAATATGGAGATATATAGATAGATAAAATATATATAGAGAGTGTGTTTGTGTGTGTGTGTGAGAGAGAGAGAGAGACAGAGAAGCCGTATGAATAAATATTGTTAGATAGATAGGTAGATAAGTAAACACAGATATAAATGCATGGATTATAAAATATATAAAATGCTTATTGAAAAATGAAAACACACATATACAAAAGAATATTCAAGGTTCAACTTAAAGTTCTCCGAAATATAAATAGCGACTGGTGAGGAAAGAAAGAATGCACACAACAGACAATGAGGTAGCCAGGAATGTGTGTGTGTGTGTGTCTGTGTGTGTGTGTTGTGGAGGGGATGTGTGTGTGTGTGTGTCTGTGTTGTGGAGGGGATGTGTGTGTCTGTGTGTGTTGTGGAGGGGATATGTGTGTGTGTGTGTGTTGTGGAGGGGATGTGTGTGTGTGTGTGTGTATTGTGGAGGGGATGTGTGTGTGTGTGTCTGTGTTGTGGAGGGGATGTGTGTGTGTTGTGGAGGGAATGTGTGTGTGTCTGTGTTGTGGAGGGGATGTGTGTGTCTGTGTTGTGGAGGGGATGTGTGTGTGTGTTGTGGAGGGGATGTGTGTGTGTGTGTGTGTGTATTGTGGAGGGGATGTGTGTGTGTGTCTGTGTTGTGGAGGGGATGTGTGTGTGTGTCTGTGTTGTGGAGGGGATGTGTGAGTGAGTCTGTGTTGTGGAGGGGATGTGTATGTGTGTGTGTGTGTGTGTGTAGCGGAGGGTATGTGCCTGTGTTGTGGAGGGGATGTGTGTGTGTGTGTGTGTGTGGGTTGTGGAGAGGGTGTGGGTGTGTGTGTTGTGGAGGGGATGTGTGTCTGTGTGGTGGAGGGGATGTGTGTGTGTGTGTGTGTGTGTGTTGTGGAGGGGATGTGTGTGTGTGTGTCTGTGTTGTGGAGGGGATGTGTGTGTGTGTGTGTTGTGGAGGGGATGTGTGTGTGTGTGTGTGTGTTGTGGAGGGGATGTGTGTGTGTGTGTGTGTGTGTCTGTTGTGGAGGGGATGTGTGTGTGTGTGTGTGTTGTGGAGGAGTGTGTGTGTGTGTGTTGTGGAGGAGTGTGTGTGTGTGTGTGTGTGTGTGCGTGTGTGTGTGTGTGTGTGTGTGTGTGTGTGTGTGTGTGTGTGTGTGTGTGTGTGTGTGTGTGTGTGTGTGTGTGTCTGTTGTGGAGGGGATGTGTGTGTGTGTGTGAGCTGTTTTACATACCATACTGTATAAGCGTATATATATACTGTATATTTATATAGCATTTATCCAGCAATGTTTACACCTGTTAATAACTCCGTTTAGTGAATACCTGTCGGAATATTAATAATGATCGTTTAGTACCAAACGTATTTAATTATTATCAGATTATATATCCTAGAATCTATTAACCCTTTGAGTACCGGCGACGTGTGCTGTATTTATTCTAGCTATATTTAGACGATATTATGCAGCTTAGGATGGATCTGTGGTAGTTAAAAGGGTAGGTAATTGAGATAGTTTGAATCCACATTATTTGCTTTGGGTCCTTCCTGAGCTGAATAAAATCGTCTAATAGTTGCCAGAATAGGATGAAAAGGACTTCCCTGGTTCTGCAGGGGTTAAGTCTAACTGTTAACACAACCATTTTAATCTGCTTAAGGGAGTCCACCTCGCTTTTTTTTTTCTTTCTCTCCCTCTCTCTTTGGCTTGTATCCATTCGGCCCCATTCAGCCTACTGTTTTAAGACGTTTACCCCCATTCAGGTGTCATTATTTTCCTGACGAGCGGTAGCGAGCCTGCATATATATTTTTTTGTTTTGACAGCAAGCTAAATTTGTACATTTTTCGATAGAAAAATGTCGCCGGCGAAGCCGGATTTCTCCATACAATACTGGCTCGCTATCGCTCGCCAGGAAGAAATCGACACCTGGATAGGGATAAACGTCTTAAAACAGTTGGCTGAATGAGGCCGAATGGATACAAGCCAGAGAAAGAGAGAAAAAGAGAGAAAGATACAAAAAGCCGGTGGGCCCCCTTAAAAATATCCTCTAGTAGTCATGCAATTAATACCAAATGTTTTTTTAACCCGCATGGTCATATCTACTTCAACGAAAAGCCCATGATTATTACCCTTCCCCTCACCATACTTTTTATTCATCTCAGGTCTCTCAAAATAGCATGGGGGGCTTAGTGTTTGCAGATTGTTTCATAATGTTTCAGGTTAAAGTGGGATTCATATGTTATTCAATATGAGGCCGTCATTTCCATTTCATTGTGTCATATTTCAAGCAATTTTGTTAGATTTAGTAAGTGTTTCTAAAAATGCGGTGAATGCAATCTCTCTCTCTCTCTCTCTCTCTCTCTCTCTCTCTCTCTCTCTCTCTCTCTCTCTCTCTCTCTCTCTCTCTCTCTCTCTCTCTCTCTCTCTCTCTCTCTCTCAATCTTTTAATTTCCGTTCATATATAATTTTGTTTTCTTCCTGAGACATCTTCAAGATATAAAATCCTACCCTTGACATGATATTTTGTTATGTATTGTCGAGAATTTTGCTAGTTTTTGCCATTTTAGCTTGTCTGCTAGGCTGGTAAAAAAAACGCCTTCACATACTACATTCAATACAAATAATGCCCAACCAGACCTCATTCATACTAAATTTATACATTTTTCGATGGAAAAGTGGGTTCTGGGTGGGCATTTTTCTTAGTTTAACCCCTTCTGTACCGGCGACGTCTTTATTTCATTCAGCTACATTTAGATGATTTTATGAAGCTTAGGATGGGTATTTGGTAGATATAAGGAGTAATTGAGATAGTCTGTAGCCTTTTAATGGGTAGACGTCCATCCTAATCTGAACAAAATCGTCTAATAGTTGCCAGAATATACGAAAAGGGCAACAGAAGGGTTTAAAGGAAGACTGGGATGGCGTTTTTATTAGCTTAAGGGACAAACTGAATTACATTGCTAGATAATGATAAACACCAAGCAAAATCCTCATAATAAATAAACAAAATATCACTATGGGTAGAAATATATGCTTGAAGGATCCTTAGGGCCAAACTAAAAGAAGATAAATTGATCGAAAATTACAAAAATTACAATAATGATTAGATAACATCAAAATAGTCCCCCAAAGCGTCGGATCAGCTAGTGTTAATGCTACTGCTGAATCATTTTAATCAGGCTAGGAAGGATCTCTAGGTATTGAAAGATTAAAGACGATCTCAGTTAACCCTCTAACGCCGACAGGTATTTCCTAAGTTAAATAAAATTGTATAAATATAGCTACAATGCAACCAAAACTGGCGTCGTCTGATTAATTTAATACAGTCTTGATGTTGTATTACGCTGTTATATTGTGTTGTTTGTTATTCATTACATAGCCCTCATGTAGGGGTAGCGTAGTATTGCAATCACCGCAACTCAGTGTGTGTCTGCGTATCTGTGTGTCTGTCTGTTTTTGCACTTCTGTGTGTGTGTGCCCAGTAGGGGCACACCCATCACATCAGCAATAATGATGGTGTCTGTGTAGTGAGAATCTGTGTGTGTACCAGAGTGGCCTATGCTGGAATAAGGACAGCAATTGACCACTTGTGAGTGTCAGGCTATAAGGAAGTTGGAGCTGTAAAAATTGATATAAAACAGATATGCAATATATGTAGGTTTCTAATGGATAAAAAGTATGTTGAACTGGGTTTTATGTATTTATATAAGCACTACAACCGCAATTTAGATGATAATTATGTTAAATATTGATGGCCACAGCTCCAACTTCCTTATAGACAGAAACTCGCAAGTGACCAATTAACCTAGTTGGCCTAGTTAATAACTTGGTTGTCTTGGCAATTGGAGGATTGTTCTTCGTAACCTGGTTGTTTGAATAGGCTAAAGAACCTGGTTATTTAAACAATTTACCCGGTTGGCCTCGTCAATGAATACTTACTTACTTACTTACTTATTTACTTACTTGATGAAGGGGTTGTTTTCCATAGTTACTTTTTTCATAACCTGCTGTCTTTGCTTGACCTGATGTAATATAATTTATTTACCCATCAAAATAAATCGTTTTCTCTAACAAACATATAAGAAAACGTTTTCTTTATGGGTAACTAAATTACAATATACGATCAGCGTATTTATAACTTTACGCTCTATAATGGTCACTAACCTGAGTAACCTCCTTCTGGTACCTATATATAGTCATAATCCCTATGATATTAGTATTAGCCCATAATCCGGAAAATATAACCGAAACAACCACTAATTTGTCCATGTTTTTTCTTTTTCAGGTGGTGTAATGGTTAATGTAGGAGACGCAACAATATAGCTAACAAATTTCTGGGTAAATATGTAAGAGACGTAACAATATAGGTAACAATTATCAGCTTTTGAAGCTATTCAGAATTCAAAATTGCTTAAGCATTTATCTTATAATCCACTCATATGTGGACTCCACCTTACACTATTCAACTAGTTTTCCAGAACGCCCCAGCATGCAATTGCTCTTAAACTCACGTGATTGTCATAGAACACTTCTTTCTGATTTATCAACCATTTCCAATTGGGGCAGCTAAAATCAGTTTTCTTTCAATGCTTCTAAAACCCAATTTCTCCATGTATCTACCCGCCAAGAACTCCCACATGCAGGTCTATCCCTTGTACTTCAATAATACACAAATCAACCCTTCATGTTCTCATTATTCTGTCTTTTTCTTATCTTTCTTGGAAAGACCATATTACCACTCTTGCTAAAACAGCTTCCCAGAAGCTGGGTGTCCTCAACTACCTCTGGGGGTTCTTTACCATTGCACAGCTTCTTGCTCTGTCCAGGGGCACAGTGTGTCAATGTATTGAGTATTGGGATTTTTTTTATTTTAATACCACGAATTTTCAGTGTTTTTTTATAAAAAAAAAAAAATCATTTGTATCAATATAAATTATAGTGTTTGTAATTAATTAGAAATCTCGGGAAAACCTATTTTCCCCATTAGGCCTATCGATCGATTTCAAGTCACTCCGACCCTAGTCACTCCGGCCTCCCTCCCTGGTCATTACGGCCTCCCACCCTAGTCACACCGGCCTCCCACCCTAGTCACACCGGCCTCCCACCCTAGTCACACCGGCCTCCCACCCTAGTCACACCGGTCTGTGCAATTCTTATTTATTTGTGTAGGATGCAATTCTTAGTTATATAAAAAATTAAAGTAAACGATAGATACAAAAATAGATAGGGACATGGTGATTCCAAAATTATCAATACGATAAATAAAAGTTAATGAATTGTCACTCGTTTGATGAAAAGAAATATACCGTATGAGCAAAGACAATGTATTTGATATGAGATAGAAAGGCAGTCATGATTAAAATGCGATCTTATGCAGGGTATTGCTTTGAAGTAACTTTGCTTTATATTGTTTGATGAAACGAAAATATATAAGATAGACCTGATAAGATAGATACAGATAGGGACAGGGTAATTCGAAATTGATCAATATAAGACATTAAAGTAGATGAATTGTCACTTGTTTGATGAAACGAAAAGATAGATACAAAAATAGATAGAGACAGGGTGATTCCAAAATTATCAATACGAAAAATTAAAGTTAATGAATTGTCACTTGTTTGACGAAATATATGAGATAGACCTGACTTTAAATGGTCCTCTCATTCCATTTAAATCTACTTTGCTTCATGTTGTCAATTGCTGCACTCATATGTCTATTTATGTATAGCCGTCTAGTACTTGTTGAACATTAGTAGAAAAACTAATTACTGGCCTACTTGTCGTGAACAGAGTATTGTTTAATTGTATATATCTTAGTTCATCCCTTGTCAATCATGTGCCCAAATTAATGCTTTGTTATCTTGTGTTTCAGGATTAGAGTTGGTGCCTGTGGACTCTGCCAACACTACGAGGACTGGAGTGGCTGCGTGTGGACTCTGCCAACACTACAAGGATTGGAGTTGCTGCCTGAACCATCCAAAAACACGCTAAAAGGCGAGTTTTCAAGGGGGGAGGGGGGATAGGATAGTGGGGGAGGGGTAGTATAACTGTAGATTTAACACAATTTCAGCTTGAAGGGGGTCTGGGTGGGCATTTCTTAGTTTGAAGGCGTTTTATTATCCTAGGGGGAAAACTAAAATGCATCGCTCGAAATGGCTAAAACAAGCATAATACCGAGTCATTAAACATATGTATAACCCCTAAAACCTCAAATCATGTTAAACCTTTACATATATATTGTTTTCATGTACTTATTTAAGTATTTATATATGATTTATGTTGTATGTGGGTAGTAGTACGCCGGATAACGCAACTCTTACCTACAGGATTATACCTTTTGTTCTTTAGCCGGAGTCACACGAGCCGTTTTTCGAGCAATTTTTACGGGCAATTATGGTCTGGCAGCTTAGAAAATTACTGTATCAAAATTCAGCCGCCTAACATACTCTGTCTTCAGTCTAGTTACCGATATCAGTGCAAAACAGTCTCGAAATATAACTAGAGAAAACTTGCTCATGGAAAATTTACGGAAAATCGCTCGTGTGACAGCGGTTTTACTTCCGTGATGGTGGGCTGGTTCTCAGAGTGGTCTTCAAAGTCTTCTGCCTCGCCTCTCCTGCGAACAATAATTAGCGAAGTTAGTATTGTTAAGGGGGTAGGTAGTACTCGCTTTTCTGGACCCCCTTCTCCCTCATGTTTAGCATATTAGTTTTGAGGTTTTAAGACGTTCGTTTAGTTAGTTTGGCGATTTTGAGACCTTTCGTGCACTTTAGGTATCTGTTTTCTTGGCGAGCGATAGCGAGCCTCTAATTTTAGAAGGAACCTGGGTAATTATAGGGAATAGGCTCGCACCCTTATTATAGGGAATAGGCTCGCACCCTTATTATAGGGAATAGGCTCGCACCCTTATTATAGGGAATAGGCTCGCACCCTTATTATAGGGAATAGGCTCGCACCGAGGCTCGCACCCTTATTATAGGGAATAGGCTCGCACCCTTATTATAGGGAATAGGCTCGCACCCTTATTATAGGGAATAGGCTCGCACCCTTATTTTTCATATTTTTTCCTCCAGATTTTGAGAAATGAGTGTTTTCATGGTCTTAGTTATAATTCCAATGTGGGATACACGATGGGTTGAGAAGGGGGCTTTGCACCCCCACACCCCCTCCATTAATTATTGAAATAGTCATCTATGTTGCCAGCAGGGGGTAAATATCGATTATACTGCATAAAGAAGGCGTTTGTAAACAGTGAGGATGTCCGAAAGAGCTCGGAGATTGATTAGAATATGGGAGTTTTTTCTATTAATATCGGGTTTTATAAATGTGATCAAAATTATTCTCCCACAGTGGATTATACACGATTACAGTATAAGGATTCCATAGACCTACATTGTCCCTAATAAATTGTGTATAATAAGGCTGCGATCCTATTCCCTATAATTATCCTTTTTATGACCATAGATCCGTCTTAAACTGCATATAATAGTTTAAATATAGCTAGATTATAATTTGAAAGACGTCGCCGGTACAGAAGGGGTTAAGATGAAATAAGTGAACGAACAATGAACTACCGGCTTCTCTAATATGTTCGTTAAACCTGTCGGCTTTTCCATCACAATTTCAGTCTTATTTAGCGAAAAACATTAAGCATTATGGAAAAAACAATAGGTTCCCGTCCACAAAATTTGGTCAGGCGGTAAATAAGTCTCATTATTATACTAATGCACGTATACTTGAAAATAGTTCTTCTCATGGGTCACAGGCATTTAGGGATAATAAAACATACTAATAGTTATCTTATTTTTACCTTGAGTATGGATTATTATTATTATTATTATTATTATTATTATTTTATTACGGGTATATACTAAATGATTTTATTCGGCTTCGGAAAGACCCTCTTAAGTTCTACAGGACCTTCCTAAGCTGAATAATATTTCCCCATGAAAGCCAAAATGTAATAAAAATAATGGCGTTTATGTTCTTAACCCTTTTAGTTTAGGCGACGTCTTTTGTTATCATAGTTACATTTAGAGGATTTTATGAAGCTTAGGAAGGACTTGTGATAGTTAACCCTTGCTGTACCGATGACGTATTTCTTGTATTTGATTTCGGCTACATTCAGACGATTTTATGAAGCTTAGGAAGGATCTGGGGTAATTAAACGCGTTAATTGAGAGCATGTGTAGCGTTTTAATTGAGGTCCTTCCTAAGCTGAATGAAATCGTCTAATTAAGTGCTTTGTTGATAGTTTTAGTTAATTTATTTGATGTATTAATTTATTATTAATTTTAGCTTAAGTATAATTGTGTTTGTAATTTATTTGATTGTATTCGTGTATGATGTATTTATTGTATGAAGTGTATGCATATGAATAAAGATGAATTTATTACAACCTATTTCCCTAACCTTTATCCATTCAGTAGTGTAGACACAAGTAACTAGTGCTTGGAAATATTAAGGGGATTTTTTTTTCTGAAATCCCTTCTTCCTCATGCTTAGCCCCATTAAGTTTGAGATTTTAAGACGTTCGCCCCATTAGTTTGGCGATTTTGAGACCTTTCGCCCCATATATTTGCCAATATTAAGACCTTTCGTACCATTTAGGTTTCATTTTTTTCTTGGCGAGCGATAGCAAGCCTGCAATTTAGGAGGGCTTAAGCAGAGACATTTTCTACCGAAAAACGTACAAATTTATCTCGATTGTTGTTGTTTGTCTTACGTTTGATAGAGATAAAGAGCACAAACTAAAAAAAAGAAAAAGAAAAGAAAAAGATAGGTAAACAATAAAGATAATGTGCCTCTTATTTAATCATGGGTTAGTGTACATTCAAACAGAGAACAGTTTATTATATATGGCATACCTATACATAGCAAATAATTAATGCTTAAGCTAGTGTCCCCAAAATGGCGACCGGATGAGAAGTTGTCCGGTTTCTCCCGTCATCGAAGGGGGGGGGGGGGGGGGGGGGTGGGGGGGGGGGGGGGGGGGGGCCTGTCTCTCCTTGTAACTCGAGACAAGAGCTGAGTGGAGGCAGGTTCTAGAGGCCAGCAGGGGAGGCAGGCTAGATCGCTGCTCTCCCACTCTCTACGCTATATATATATATATATATATTTTTTTTTTTTTTTTTTTTTTACTTGATATCAGCTTCATTTAGACGATTTTATGAGGCTTAGGAAGGCTATGTGGCAGCTAAAAGGATTAAGTGACATATTTCGTAGCCTTTGAATAGATAGACGTCCTTCCTAAGCTGAATAAAATTGTTTAATAGTTTCCAGAATATTATGAAAAGGCCCTCTATAATCGCCATAAAATCCACTTGGCATAGGAACTCTCTCTCTCTCTCTCTCTAGCCCCATGTGAAGGAAATATGATGACAACCATTAATTATTCACAAAAAAAAAAAATTGTTAGAATTGTCAAACTTATACCAAAAGATAGAGGATACAAATACGCATAATTTATATTAAGTAAATTTTATTCAGAAATGTATAGCTAGGGAGATATTGACGATTTTGTGAGTGAAATTCTCGATCATCTGTCACCCAATGGTTGCCATCAACCACCAGCAATACAACCGAGGGTATATAAGGCCTGGTCACAAGGATATAAGGTATAAGGATATAAGGTCACAAGGTATATAAGGAGGGTCACAAGGCCTGGAATCATTCTGGTTACAATCTACGGGCGCTGCACTACCCTTCTTGCTTTGCTAAAAAATATCGCCTCGAGCTGTATGTGACGTCAGACAAACTTGCTAATCTTCAGCCAATCAGAAGCCAGCAACTTTTTTCAGGGGTCTAAAGTTCATACGCTATGGCCTCAGAGATGGACACATTCATCCTACTCGTGACGTCACTAGCTCAGCGCTTCGTGGGCTCTGGTTCGGTCACTGGCTGCTAACAACCGCCTGCAGGAGGTTGTGGCTGGGTACCTTGTATATATTATGAGTACGAACAGGGACAATAAAGTGTCCATGATATATAGGTGGTAATATACCTTTTAATATAAGGATAAACAGGTAAATCAGTGTGATTATGCCAAATGTTTTACGTATCCTTTTCCTACCCTGTCATCTATCTATCGCCAGACGCCATGATCCCCGAAGGGGTGGCCACAAATGAATCGCCCCCTAAGAGCTCTGTCCCCCGCCATCCGATGCCCCTCCTCCCACCCAATTGGCCGGTCGATGGTCGTCAACAGTGGGTCCGTTCATCTCCAAGGCTATTCGGTCGTTTCTCGTTACTGTTTTTGTTTTGTTTTTTTTCCTGGGGTGGAGGGTCGCAAGCCCAACCACTCAACCTCTTTAGTCGCCTCTTACGACACGCAGGAGGCACGCGTACCTTATTTTATATTAACCCCTTCTGTACCGGCGACGTCCTTTTACCTTTATGCTGGCTACTATTAGACGATTTTATTCAGTTTAAAAAGGGCCTCCAGGAAACAACAGGCTTCGAACTATCTCACTTAACCCTTTTTACCACCACAGATCCTTTTTAAACTGCATAAAGGCGTCCAAGTACAACTAGTATAAAATGAAAAAGATGTCGTCGGTACAGAAAGGGTTAATAGTGTGTAGCGTGATAGAAAACGGGTCCTGATAACCCTTTGAGTACCAGCGACGTGGGTTATATTTCATTCTGGCTATTTGTAGACGATATTAGGCAGCTTAGGAAGGATCTGTGGTACTTCAAAGGGGTGGTTGACATAGTTCGAAGCCTTATTATGGCTAGAGGTCCTTCCTAAGCTGAATAAAATCGTCTAATAGTGGCCGGAATAGGATGAACAGGATTTCCTCGGTACTGAAAGGGTTAATAATTAGGCATTTGGAAGCCATCTTGTTTCGAACCCCCTTATCGTTCACTTCCTTCGACTCTATTGCTTCGTTATTAAGGGGAGATGGGCCGTTTTTCTAGACCCCCTTCTCCCTCATGTTTAGCCTCATTACTTTTTAGATTTTAAGATGTTTGCCCCTCTAGTTTGTCGATATTAAGATCTTTCGCCCCATTTCTTTGTCAATATCAAGACCTTTTGTGCTATTTAGGTGTCGATTTTTTTCCTGGCGAACGAAAGTGAGCCTGTAATATTGGAAGAACCGGCCTTCGGCCGGGAAATTTTTCTACCGAAAAATGTACAAATTAATCTAGAAGGGGGATCTAATGGATGTTTTTTTTTAAATTTGATGGAGGTCAAGGGAGGAAACTAGAAAAATAATGAATACGTGCAAAAAACGCCCAAAAAGTGAACCATCCCCCCTTAAACCCTTTCCGTATTAGCACGCCCTTTTCCAAGATTGTTCTGGCTACCATTAGACAAGTTTACGCAGCTTTGTAAGGACCTATACCATATCCACACACACACTACCCATCCACATACACACACATACACTCCCACATCCTCACACACACACACATCATATATTCTACCATATCCACACTCTCACATCCACACGCACACACACATACACACTCACATCCACTCACACACATACACTCCCACACACACACACACACACAAACACACCAACATCACATACAGCTCGAGGATACAGTATTCTGGCTCAGCGAAAAGGGTAGTGCAGCTCCCGTAGATTTTAACCACATCGACTCCATGCCCTGTGACCGAACCGGAGCCCACAAAACGCTGAGCTAGTGACGTCACGGGTAGGATGAATCTGTCCACCTGAGAGGCCATAGCGTATGAATTCTCGACCCCTGAAAAAAGTTGCTCGCTTCTGATTGGCTGAACTTTTGCATGTTTGTCTGACGTCACATATTGTTCGAGGCGATATAGGCGCGTTTTCGCGAGACAATTTACATAGGTACACCCAGGTATACCTGGGTCAGCTCAGTTTTCCCGAGTCCCTGTACCTAGGTGTAGGCTACCTGGGTCGACCCAGTCCCAGTGGATACCATAATACAAATTACACGAATAAATATAAAAAAATAACAAATAAAATTAAATAATAGATACATAGGCCTACATAAACAAAACAATAAAATAATGTCTAATTAAAAACACTGACGTCAATATTTTATATATATTTATATATATAATGTTTATTATTTATATTTATATTTCCTGTATTCTTTGTTTAGGCTTTAGTACAAGCCCCAACACCCAGGGGAACGTTGTAGCTAAAGGGCCGTGTTAGTGGGAGTGTATGTGTGTCGGCATAAGTGTGATTTTATATACCCCATCGCACAGTATGTTGCTCGAGAACAGCCCTCTGCGTGGGCCCCAATGAACCTAACAAAACGGATATACTAGTGGGTAAAAAAAAAAAACAATCTACGGGCGTTTCACTATCCTTCTCGCTTAGCCCGGTAATATCGCCTCGAGCGGTATGTGACGTCAGACAAACATGCAAGAGTTCAGCCAATCAGCAGCGAGCAACTTTTTCAGGGGTCTAAAATTCATACGCTATGGCCTTTCAGGTGGACATATTCATCCTACTCGTGACGTTAAAATCTCGGCGCATCGTGGACTCTGGTCCGGTTACAAGGCCTGGAATCAATATGGTTACAATCTACGGGCGCTGCACTACCCTTCTCGCTTTGCTAAAAAATATCGCCTCGAGCTGTATGTGACGTCAGACAAACTTGCAAATCTTCAGCCAATCAGAAGCCAGCAACTTTTTCAGGGGCCTAAAGTTCATACGCTATGGCCTCAGAGATGGACAAATTCATCCTACTCGTGACGTCACTAGCTCAGCGCTTCGTGGGCTCTGGTTAGGTCACTGGCTGCTAACAACCGCCTGCAGGAGGTTGTGGCTAGGTACCTTGTCGATATTATGAGTACGGACAGGGAAATTAAAGTGTCCATAATATATTGGTGGTAATAAACCGTTTAATATAAGGATAAAAAGGCAAATCAGTGTGATTATGCCAAATGTTTTACGTATCCTTCATTCCTACCCTGTTATCTATCTATCGCCAGACGCCATGATCTCCGAAGGGGTGGCTACAAATGAATCGCCCCCTAAGAGCTCTGTCCCCCGCCAGCCGATGCCCCTCCTCCCACTCAATTGGCCGGTCGATGGTCGTCAACAGTGGGTCCGTTCATCTCCAAGGCTATTCGGTCGTTTCTCGTTGCTGTATGCTTTTTTTTTTTTTTTTTTTTCCCCGGGGTGGAGGGTCGCAAGCCCAACCACTCAACCGCTTTAGTCGCCTCTTACGACACGCAGGAGGCACGCGTACTTATTTTATATTAACCCCTTCTGTACCGGCGACGTCCTTTTATCTTTATGCTGGCTACTATTAGACGATTGTATTCAGTTTAAAAAGGGCCTCCAGCAAATAACAGGCTTCGAACTATCTCACTTAACCCTTTTTACCACCACAGATCCTTCTTAAACTGCATAAAGGCGTCCAAGTACAACTAGTATAAAATGAAAAAGATGTCGTCGGTACAGAAAGGGTTAATAGTGTGTAGCTTGATAGAAAACGGGTCCTGTTAACCCTTTGAGTACCAGCGACGTGTTATATTTTATTCTGGCTATTTGTAGACGATATTAGGCAGCTTAGGAAGGATCTGTGGTACTTCAAAGGGGTGGTTGACATAGTTCGAAGCCTTATTATGGCTAGAGGTCCTTTCTAAGCTGAATAAAATCGTCTAATAGTGGCCGGAATAGGATGAACAGGACGTCCCCGGTACTGAAAGGGTTAATAATTAGGCATTTGGAAGCCATCTTGTTTCGAACCCCCTTATCGTTCACTTCTTTCGAGTCTATTGCTTCGTTATTGAAGGGAGATGGGCCCTTTTTCTAGACTCCCTTCTCCCTCATGTTTAGCCTCATTACTTTTTAGATTTTAAGATGTTTGCCCCTCTAGTTTGTCGATATTAAGACCTTCCGCCCCATTTCTTTGTCAATATCAAGACCTTTTGTGCTATTTAGGTGTCGATTTTTTTCCTGGCGAACGAAAGTGAGCCTGTAATATTGGAAGAATCGGCCTTCGGCCGGGAAATTTTTCTACCGAAAAATGTACAAATTAATCTAGAAGGGGGATCTAATGGATGTTTTTTTTTTAATTTGATGGAGGTCAAGGGAGGAAACTAGAAAAATAATGAATACGTGCAAAAAACGCCCAAAAAGTGAACCATCCCCCCTTAAACCCTTTCCGTATTAGCACGCCCTTTTCCAAGATTGTTCTGGCTACCATTAGACGAGTTTACGCAGCTTTGTAAGGACCTATACCATATCCACACACACACACTACCCATCCACATACACACACATACACTCCCGCATCCTCACACACACACACATCATAATTTTATTATACCATATCCACACTCTCACATCCACACGCACACGCACACACATATACACACACGCACAGAAATACACATACACACTCACATCCACTCACACACATACACTCCCACACACACACACACACAAACACACCAACATCACATACAGCTCGAGGATATATACAGTATTCTGGCTCAGCGAAAAGGGTAGTGCAGCTCCCGTAGATTTTAACAAAATCGACTCTAGGCCCTGTGACCGAACCGGAGCCCACAAAACGCTGAGCTAGTGACGTCATGGGTAGGATGAATCTGTCCACCTGAGAGGCCATAGCGTATGAATGCTCGACCCCTGAACAAATTTGCTCGCTTCTGATTGGCTGAACTTTTTCATGTTTGTCTGACGTCACATATTGTTCGAGGCGATATAGGCGCGTTTTCGCGAGACAATTTACATAGGTACACCCAGGTATACCTGGGTCAGCTCAGTTTTCCCGAGTCCCTGTACCTAGGTGTAGGCTACCTGGGTCGACCCAGTCCTAGTGGATACCATAATACAAATTACACGAATAAATATAATAAAATACAAATTCAATTAAATAATAGATACATAGGCCTACATAAATAAAACAATAAAATAATGTCTAATTAAAAACACTGACGTCAATATTTTATATATATTCATATATATAATGTTTATTATTTATATTTATATTGCCTGTATTCTTTGTTTAGGCTTTAGTACAAGCCCCAACACCCAGGGGAACGTTGTAGCTAAAGGGCCGTGTTAGTGGGAGTGTATGTGTGTCGGCATAGGCCTAAGTGTGATTTTATATACCCCATCGCACAGTATGTTGCTCGAGAACAGCCCTCTGCGTGGGCCCCAATGAACCTAACAAAACGGATATACTAGTGGGTAAAATAAAAATTAAAAAATCTACGGGCGTTTCACTATCCTTCTCGCTTAGCCCGGTAATATCGCCTCGAGCGGTATGTGACGTCAGACAAACATGCAAGAATTCAGCCAATCAGCAGCGAGCAACTTTTTCAAGGGTCTAAAATTCATACGCTATGGCCTTTCAAGTGGACATATTCATCCTACCCGTGACGTTAAAATCTCGGCGCATCGTGGACTCTGGTTCGGTCACAAGCCCTGGAATCATTCTGGTTACAATCTACGGGCGCTGCACTACCCTTCTCGCTTTGCTAACAAATATCGCCTCGAGCTGTATGTGACGTCAGACAAACTTGCAAATCTTCAGCCAATCAGAAGCCAGCAACTTTTTCAGGGGTCTAAAGTTCATACGCTATGGCCTCAGAGATGCACAAATTCATCCTACTCGTGACGTCACTAGCTCAGCGCTTCGTGGGCTCTGGTTCGGTCACTGGCTGCTAACAACCGCCTGCAGGAGGTTGTGGCTGGGTACCTTGTCGATATTATGAGTACGAACAGGGGCAATAAAGTGTCCATGATATATAGGTGGTAATATACCGTTTAATATAAGGATAAACAGGTAAATCAGTGTGATTATGCCAAATGTTTTACGTATCCTTTTCCTACCCTGTCATCTATCTATCGCCAGACGCCATGATCTCCGAAGGGGTGGCCACAAATGAATCGCCCCCTAAGATCTCTGTCCCCCGTCAGCCGATGCCCCTCCTCCCACTCAATTGGCCGGTCGATGGTCGTCAACAGTGGGTCCGTTCATCTCCAAGGCTATTCGGTCGTTTCTTGTTGCTGTATGGGTTTTTTTCCCCCGGGATGGAGGGTCGCAAGCCCAACCACTCAACCTCTTTAGTCGCCTCTTACGACACGCAGGAGGCACGCGTACCTTATTTTATATTAACCCCTTCTGTACCGGCGACGTCCTTTTATCTTTATGCTGGCTACTATTAGACGATTTTATTCAGTTTAAAAAGGGTCTCCAGCAAATAACCGGCTTCGAACTATTTCGCTTAACCCTTTTTACCACCACAGATCCTTCTTAAACTGCATAAAGGCGTCCAAGTACAACTAGTGTAAAATGAAAAAGATGTCGTCGGTACAGAAAGGGTTAATAGTGTGTAGCTTGATAGAAAACGGGTCCTGTTAACCCTTTGAGTACCAGCGACGTGTGTTATATTTTATTCTGGCTATTTGTAGACGATATTAGGAAGCTTAGGAAGGATATGTGGTACTTCAAAGGGGTGGTTGACATAGTTCGAAGCCTTATTATGGCTAGAGATCCTTCCTAAGCTGAATAAAATCGTCTAATAGTGGCCGGAATAGGATGAACAGGACGTCCTCGGTACTGAAAGGGTTAATAAATTAGGCATTTGGAAGCCATCTTGTTTCGAACCCCCTTATCGTTTACTTCTTTCGAATCTATTGCTTCGTTATTAAGGGGAGATGGGCCGTTTTTCTCGACCCCCTACTCCCTCATGTTTATCCCCATCAGTTTTCAGATGTTAAGATGTTTGCCCCTTTAGTTTGTCGATTTTAAGACCTTTCGCCCCATTTCTTTGTCAATATTAAGACCTTTTGTGCTATTTAGGTGTCGATTTTTTTCCTGGTGAACGATAGTGAGCCTGTAATATTGGATGAATCGGCCTTCGGCCGGGAAATTTTTCTACCGAAAAATGTACAAATTAATCTAGAAGGGGGATCTAAATGGATGTTTTTTAAAGTTTTATGGAGGTCTAGGGAGGAAACCAAAAAAATAATGAATACATGCAAAAATCGCCCAAAAACGTGAACCATTAAACCCTTTCCGTATTAGAACACCCTTTTCCACGATTGTTCTAGCTAAGATTAGACGATTTTATGCAGCTGTGTAAGGCCCTATACCATATCTAGACACACACACACACACTACCCATCCGCACACACACACATACGCTCTCATAGCCACACATATACACTACCCATCCACACACACACATACACACGCATAATATTATACACTCTCGCATCCACACATACACTACCCATCCACACACACACATACACTCCCACACACACACATATACACTCTCGCATCCACACACACACGCATATACACTCTCGCATCCACACACACTCCCACATCCACACACACATACACTACCATATCCACACACACACACACACTCCAACATCACATACAGCTCGAGGATTATACAGTATTCTGGATCAGCGAAAAGAGTAGTGCAACGCCCGTAGATTTCAACCATATCGAATACAGGCCCTGTGACCAAACCAGAGCCCACAAAACGCTGAGCTAGTGACGTCACGAGTAGGATGAATCTGTCCACCTGAGAGGCCATAGCGTATGAATTCTCGCCGCCTGAAAAAAGTTGCTCGATTCTGATTGGCTGAACTTTTGCATGTTTGTCTGACGTCACATACCGCTCGAGGCGATATTACCTGGCTAAGCGAGAAGGGTAGTGGATCGCCCGTAGATTTCAACCATATAGAATCCAGGCCTTGTGACCTAGGGTTAATTAAGGGGGATGACCTGCTTTTTGTTATTTCTGTCCTTTTCTCTCTTTCTCTGGCTTGTATCCATTTGGCCCCATTCAGCCAACTATTTTAAGACGTTTATCCCCATCTAGGTGTCGATTTCTCCCTGGCGAGCGATAGCGAGCCAGCATTATATGAAGAAATCCGGCTTCGCCGGAGAAATTTTTCTATCGAAAAATTTACAAATTTAGCCTGCTGTCTAACAAAAATATAAAATATGCTGGTTCGCTACCGCTCACCAGTAAGAAATCGACACCTGGATGCGGATAAACGTCTTAAAACAGTAGGCTGAATGGGGCCATATGAATACAAGCCAGAGAAAGATAGAAAAGGACAGAACAAAAACAGGTCACCCCCCTTAAGGCCGTCTTCATCCTTTTCATTCCCACCGATCCTTCCTAAGCTATACAAAATCGTTAAGGAATAGCCAGAATAAACTGTCAAAACGCTTCATGATCGTCAAGGGGTTTGGTGTTTCGTTTAGTTTCGAAGCAGGGTCATAGTGGTGTTATTGAAGCATCTCGCGCCCGTCTTGCCATTAACCCCTTCTGTACCGGCGACGTCCTTTTTAACTGTATTCTGGCTACTATTAGACGATTTTACTCAGTGGCTTAAGGGCCTCCAACGAATTAACAGGTTTCGAACTATCTCACTGAACCCTTTTCACCACCACAGATCCTTCTTCAACTGCACAAAATCGTCTAAATATAGCTAGAGAAATATTATAAATACGTTGCGGTACAGAAGGAGTTAACCCTTTGAAGATTATGACGCAGTTTGACCATTTATTCTGGCTATTATTAGACGATATTATACAGCTTAGGAAGGATGTGTGGGGGTTGTACAGATAAAGACTATCTCAATTAACCATCCGACTTACAAGTGAACTCTGGAACTCCCTCCCTTTATCAATCTTTCCTTCATCCTATGACTTAAACTACTTTAAACTTCGTGTGTCCAGGCATTTTGACCCCAATGTCTCTTGAATTTGGCTCTGTCACTCTTTTGGCTTTGGGGGAGACATTCGTTACAGGCAACCCGTTTTTTGTCTCCTTCATACACAAAGAAATTTTGTTTTAGGCTACCCTTCTTAATCTGAAATGCGTAATCGAATCTTGAAAGGGTTATTTGAAAGTTGACCTAAATTAATAATCTTAATAATTCTTATGTTTACTGTATAATATATTACTGTAGGCCTATATAAATAAAAATAATATGTACTTTAAATATATATGTGTGGACAAAATGTGTTAGTAATTGTAGTAATATATAACTAATGAATCAAATTGTGTTTCAGATTCGTGTGTTTTGAAGCCGAGCCTGTGTTCATGGTTCGAGTCCCTAGATTAACAGAGTATGTAGTCGTAGAGGTTCCGGCCGCCATCTTGATTCCATACTCACTTCCTGCCAAGCACTCTTTTCAGTCAGGGTACATTGATGGATAGGAATATAGAAATAAGTATAAATGTTAATAGAATAAACATCATATGCTCAAAATAAGATGGATATAAATAATGGTGAGGTATATTCTACAGCGTGAGTTGGAGTCAAGATGGTGGTCAAATATCAAGTTGTTAACTCTGTTAATATATGTTACCCTAGTCTTGGTGGGCGGGGCAAGACGAAATGGTAATTATGCAACTGTAATTTAATTTTGCAAGGTACAGGGTTTAATAAGGCCAATAACAACATCACTAATATGCTTTTAATAAACAATAGTATATTGATAAATAGGTCAATTAGGCAATAGATTGAAATGAGATTGATTATTACTCGTTGTTATTGTATAATTGGCAACTCTTCTACATAGCAACTATGAAGAACATGGCGAGGGTAGTCTGCCTGTAGTAAATGGAAATAGTCTACGGAAAATGTACTCCTATTTTCACGTATTACTATTACTACTAAAAGTTATTATTTGTACTACTACTACTACTACTACTACTACTAGTAATAATATACTTGAAAATAGTTCTTCTCATGGGTCACAGGCATTTAGGGATAATAAAACATACTAATAGTTATCTATTATTTTTACCTTGAGTATGGATTATTATTATTATTATTATTATGATTATTATTATTTTATTACGGGTATATACTAAATGATTTTATTCGGCTTCGGAAAGACCCTCTTAAGTTCTACAGGACCTTCCTAAGCTGAATAATATTTCCCAATGAAAGCCAAAATGTAATAAAAATAATGGCGTTTATGTTCTTAACCCTTTTAGTTTAGGCGACGTCTTTTGTTATCATAGTTACATTTAGAGGATTTTATGAAGCTTAGGAAGGACTTGTGATAGTTAACCCTTGCTGTACCGATGACGTATTTCTTGTATTTGATTTCGGCTACATTCAGACGATTTTATGAAGCTTAGGAAGGATCTGGGGTAATTAAAAGCGTTAATTGAGATCATGTGTAGCGTTTTAATTGAGGTCCTTCCTAAGCTGAATTAAATCGTCTAATTAAGTGCTTTGTTGATAGTTTTAGTTAATTTATTTGATGTATTAATTTATTATTAATTTTAGCTTAAGTATATGTGTGTAATTTATTTGATTGTATTCGTGTATGATGTATTTATTGTATGAAGTGTATGCATATGAATAAAGATGAATTTATTACAACCTATTTCCCTAACCTTTATCCATTCAGTAGTGTAGACACAAGTAACTAGTGCTTGGAAATATTAAGGGGATTTTTTTTTTTCTGAAATCCCTTCTTCCTCATGCTTAGCCCCATTAAGTTTGAGATTTTAAGACGTTCGCCCCCATTAGTTTGGCGGTTTTGAGACCTTTCGTCCCATATATTTGCCAATATTAAGACCTTTCGTACCATTTAGGGTTTTTTTTTTTTTTTCTTGGCGAGCGATAGCAAGCCTACTATTTAGGAGGGCTTAAGCAGAGACATTTTCTACCGGAAAACGTACAAATTTATCTCGATTGTTGTTGTTTGTCGTAAGTTTGATAGAGATAAAGAGCACAAACTAAAAGACAAGAAAAAAACAAAAAGGATAGGTAAACAATAAACATAATGTGCCTTTTATTTAATCATGGGTTAGTGTACATTCAAACAGAGAACAGTTTATTATATATGGCATACCTATACATAGCAAATAATTAATGCTTAAGCTAGTGTCCCCAAAATGGCGACCGGATGAGAAGTTGTCCGGTTTCTCACGTCATCGAAGGGGGGGGGGGGGGATGAGAAGGGGGGTTGAGTTTTTTTTTTTTTTTTTGGGGGGGGGCTCTCTCCTTGTAACTCGAGACAAGAGCTGAGTGGAGGCAGGTTCTAGAGGCCAGCAGGGGAGGCAGGCTAGATCGCTGCTCTCCCACTCTCTACGCTATATATATATATATATATATTTTTTTTTTTTTTTTTTTTTTTACTTGATATCAGCTTCATTTAGACTATTTTATGAGGCTTAGGAAGGCTATGTGGCAGCTAAAATGATTAAGTGACATATTTCGTAGCCTTTGAATAGATAGACGTCCTTCCTAAGCTGAATAAAATCGTTTAATAGTTTCCAGAATATTATGAAAAGGCCCTCTATAATCGTATACATCACATTAAGCTATAATAGTATACAGATAGCCCATAATAAACTCCTATTCACACCTCTATTGAATTATAACGTCTCTATAATAGCATACATTATAGGGCGATTCCTTCGTGTCCATCCCCTCGGGGATCTAGGCGTTCATGGGGGGATCGAGGGCTCTAATGCGTGGCAAAATTTTTTTTTTTTTTTTAGGACACGAGATCATTGATAAAGCTGCATACAAATCTCGGTTACTTAAAATCCACTTGGCATAGGAACTCTCTCTCTCTCTCTCTCTCTCTCTCTCTAGCCCCATGTGAAGGAAATATGACGACAACCATTAATTATTCACAAAATATGTGTTAGAATTGTCAAACTTATACCAAAAGATAGAGGATACAAATACGCATAATTTATATTAAGTAAATTTTATTCAGAAATGTATAGTTAGGGAGATATTGACGATTTTGTGAGTGAAATTCTCGATCATCTGTCACCCAATAGTTGCCATCAACCACGAGGGTATATAAGCACTTCATTTTCGCCTCATTCGATCATTTTGTTCCCGGTCGTCCAGCTTTAAGGAGGTAAGTCTCGTGTGCTCCCATTTTCCCCCATTGTTTCCCCTGAAAATACAAGAAATTAAGGTGTAATAGCTAAATAACGTGACCTATTTACCGCCAAACCCGAATTTGTGGACAAGAGCTTGTTGATGTTCCCATAATACTTCATACATTTGCATTAAATAAGGCCAGAAATGTGACTGAAAAAGCCGGCAGGTTTGACGAACTTTCTGGAAGCCGGCACTGATCGTTCGCTCAGTTCTACCTCCTTAACCCTTCCAATAAAACCATGTCTCAATATTATGGCGATCACTAGTAGAGATTCATAAGGAAGAAATGAGATCCAGATAATTTTATGGCATAAACTTTTCTAAACTTAATTGGGCTAAGTATTTTTTAAACTGAATAGAATTTATGTATTTATTAATTACCTATTAACCCACGAGTAATAGATGCCTTAATGATGACTTGGATGATTTGGTTAGAATAATTTAATTAGATTTTGAAAACTAGGAAAACTAGCGAATCGTAGCCGGCTGACTAGACGCCTCGTGGTTATTGATCATTAAGGGAAGAGGGTAGTTTTTTCTGGAACCCCTTCTCCCTCATGTTTAGCCCCATTGCTTTTGAGATACGTTCGCCCCATTAGTTTGGAAATTTGAATAACTTTCGCTCTTTTTTTAAATATTAAGACCTTTCGTGCTATTTAGGTGTCAATTTCTTTCCTGGCGAGCGAGAGCAAGCCTGTAATTTAAGAGGAATCGACCTTCGGCCATGACATTTTTCTACCGAAAAATTTACAAATAAATCTTGAAAGGGGGTATAGGGGGTGTACTTTTAAGCTTGGAGGTCTAGCGAGGAAAATAAAACCTGGATGAATATAATCAATTAATAGATTAACAAAATAGCCACTGTCCCCTTAACCCTTTGAACATTGACCTATTGAGTTTCTTCTGGCTATCTTTAGAAGATTTTATAGTTTACGAAAGATGTGTGGGAATCCTAAGGGTACGAGACCGGTGAACTTGGATACCTCGTGGGTATTTACTGTATAGGCTACTGTCTTATTAACGTTAGCATAAGGATGTTTTCCATTCTATTTCGGCTATCATTGCAAGATTTTAGTTTTAGAAAGCCTTGGAGTTTCACGCAGATTAATTTTATGTAATGTTTGTCATATTTTATTTGCATTGAACGATATTATAGTTTTGGAAAGCCTTGTGGAAGTTTCAGGCAAATTTATTAAGTTTTATTTATATACTGTATAGGTTTTGTTCGATTATATTTTGTTATTTTATAAATCTTATTCTATTTTTTATTTGTATTTTTTCGGGTGTTTTCAACCTCCCAAGTGTCAAACCGGCAAATTTGGGTTTAAGTCTGGAATTAATGAGCGCAATGTAGTCTATTTACCTTGGGATTTAACCCATTCTGTACCGGCGCAGTCATTTTAACTTTATTCTGGCTACGGTTTGAAGAGTTTATATGGTTTCAAAAGGGCCTCCAGCAATTAACAGGCTTCTAATTATCTCTTAACCCTTTTTACTACCACATGTCTTTCTTAAACTGCACAAAATCTACATTATATAGAAACATGAAAGTGTTAGGACTCTGCTTGATCCACTTACCCATATGCGATCATTAATAACATTGCATTAATCAGTCAACACGTGCTTTATCGAATCACTTAATAGGTTAAGTTAAAATGATAGATATAGTGTTAATATAGTTCAGTGAAATGCTAGATAATCGACAAACAAGGCGGTAATTGGGGGCAGGAAACGGTCCGCCGACGTCCGCCATTTTGGTAACTAGTAGGGTGGTGATCCTCTCTTTACACTCCAATATATCCATAGATTCCACGCCCATAACACACATTCGGTAATACTGGTACAGGATATATAGTTTACTCCATGGGTATAATTTACACAAATCAAATATCGCCCCGTTGTTTGAGAATTGACAAAATGGCGGCCAAGGAAAATTATGGCCGTTCTCTCCCAGCGCCGCCATTAACCACATGGCAAGTTATATTATTACAAGGATAAGGCCAGTTTAATTTTGCACCTGGCGGAAAATTAAATTCCTGTGCCGCTAAATTACCCATATTTAGCGCCTTAGTTGTGGATTTACATACTATTAATACCTAGTTATCATAATTAACCCCTGCTGTACCGGCGACCTCTTATAATTTTATCCAAGCTATATTTAGACGAATCTGTGCAGTTTAAAGAGGATCTGGGGCAGTAAAAAGGGTTAAGTGAGATAGTTCAAAGCCTATTAATTGATGGAGGCCCTTTTTAAGCTGAATAAAATAGTCTAGTAGTAGCCATAAAAAGTTAAAATGACGCACTGGTAATGAAGGGGTTAACATATTTAGCTTTAAGATCTTAATTGTAGAGTAGTGAACATGGGGGCATGACAATTTACCGCTAACTGAAATATAACCGACTATGGATTACTTCTTCATAGTGCATTTAGCTCTTCTAATCAATATTTAGTTCAATGTTGCTAATGTTAAGGGGGGATGGTTCACTTTTTGGGCGATTTTTGCATGTATTCATTATTTCTAGTTTCCTCCCTAGACCTCCATCAAATTAAAAACAACATCCACTAGATCCCCCTTCTAAATTAATTGTACACTTTTCGGTAGAAATATTTCCCGGCCGAAGGCCGCTTCTTCCAACATTACAGGCTCACTATCGTTCGCCAGGGAAAAAATAGACACCTAAATAGAACTAAAGGTTTAAACATTGACGAAGAAATGGGGCGAAAGGTCTTAAAATAGACTAACTAATGGGGCAAACTTCTTAACATCTGAAAACTAATGGGGCTAAACACGAGGGAGAAAGTGGTCCAGAAAACCGGCCCATCCCCCCTTAAACATTTTCTGATTTTCAAGTTGGTTATCGATAATTAATGCAAATCTGAAATTACTATGCATCATAATAATGCTAAGGTTTCATCATTAACATGCTTAGCTACCAAATCTTCGTAATAGCTGAATAATCAAGACAGGTACGGTCGCGCTAATAAGTCAAGTTTCCGCCGTCATTGTTTGGCTCGCTCTGTGCTGTATTAATGTCTGCCAGATGTTGAATTGGGTGGGTAAGTTTAGGAACATGTTTGTATATCTCACTCGAAATGAATAAATAAATTTTAGATATTGCTGATACCAATTATTAATCAAAATATACTTGGTGCCGAGACATCACTTATTAGCGCGACTGTACATACAATCGTCTAATGATAGCCAGAATTACTGTTTTTTAACACCAACCAACTTATGAATTTAAAGAAAGTATACAAAGGAATAATTGAAGTGAGAGAATATACCTTTTTGGAAGCATATTAGAGTATAATCCTGTTTAGCGGGAGAATCTGAACATATACCTCAATAATTTGGTAATGTTACAATATTTTTAAATTTTACATTCATAAATAGTCTACTAATATATTAGGTTAGGTTAGATTAGGTTAAGTTAGCTTAAAGATATTGTTCAATGTTTCTTAGTAAATAGACATCTGAAAAGTTCCTCCCGGTACACAGGATCTTAGCCGAACTTCACATCTAAACTCAATGAAATCAACAAATACATGTGGCACTCAGAGGACTCGAACCTAGGACACTCGCATCGAAATTCCGTGCACCTATGCATTACGCACTGGGAAAAAGACAGTGTCTAAATATACACACATATAATAATAATGCTAACACAAACCAATTATGGTAAAAATTGAAGGGACTAAGTTATTTTTGTCGTTTTGTTAAGTTAGGTAAAAAGGCACTCAAGGACTCGAACCTAGGACACTCACACCGAAATTACGCGCACTTATGCATTACGCTATCAAGACAGGTTAGGTCAAAGGCTGTCCGGGGTCAATTCAATGTTTACCTAAATTATATACAGTATACTTGGCTGATTGAGATATATTTTAACAATGTATTTTTTTCTTTTACAGATGTCGAACGATGATGGAAACTCCAACCAGACCACTCAACCAGTCTACCACCACCACCACCACCACCACGGCAACAATATCCTTTAATCCTAACCATCCTTTCCCACTGTGTTCTCTGTAAAGGGAAGTTTTATTTTGATTTTGTATATATATATTTTTTTTCGTCCCAAGACTTTCAGTCAAGCTTAAATAAAATGCCTTGAAGACCCCCCTTAGAGATAATTTTGTACATTTTTCGATAGAAAAATGTACCAGCCGAAATAATAATAATAATAATAATAATAATAATAATAATAATAAGGCCAGTTTCTCATTAATTTCAGGCTCGCTAGCGCTCGCCAGGAACGTAATAGATCGCTATATGGCACAGGTCTTTAATGCCAAACTAGAAGGTGAACGTCTTAGTCTCAAAATAACCTGGGCTAAGCATGAGGGAGAAAGGGGCCGGAGCAAACTTCCCTTTAATCCTAACCATCCCCCCGCCCCCTTCCTTCCATTATCCTTGTCACCACCTAAACCACTTCCCTTCTACTAACATGTGTATAGACATTAAGTTAGATAGGCGGCAAATTTAAGGTAAGATTTTATTTTAATACATTTCAGTGTAAATGATATACTTATTGTTTTGCAATAATTTATATATATAAATAAATCTGGTATATATATTTTTACATTTGCTATAACTATAATATTTCCAATAACGTAACATCATTTTTGTATAATGAAATATATATATTGAAATATAATATAATTAATCCATGCACTAATCTTTTTCTCCTATCGTCGTTGGCTTCGAATTAGACGAGGTTTCTAGTAGGGATGCTGAGGTGGGGCAGGGGGGAGGGGAGGGGGGGGGGTAGCTCTAGTTAGTTCAAGGGGTAGGGATAGGTAGGGAGTCTGTTATAGGTTAGTATTGGTTAGGTGTTGCTCTATTCAGCTCCCTGAGGAGGTTGGTTAGCTGTTTATTAGAGGCTTGGGTAGAAGCTTAGTTAGTTAGATTTAGTTAGTATTGGGTTACAATAGTTTGTTTGGTGTTTGGTTTATTTTCTGTTGGTTGAAATCCGGCCGGTGCATTTCTGGTCGTCTGTTCGTTGGTTGTGAAGGTTGCAGGTTTTCAGATGATGTGGCGGCTTGCAGACCTGATGTGGCGGCTTGCAGACCTGATGTGGCAGCTTGCAGACCCGCTGTGGCCGATTTGCAGACCGATGTTGTTGCTGGCAGAACGGCGCTCCTGTAATAATTAAATATTTTATCAACAGGCATGAGCTGGATGGCCCGACGGAAGAGGAACAACGGTGAAATAAGGTATGACAGAGAAACTGTGACTAATGTAACATTAAATCTTCCCAACAGGTTAGAGATGGGAGAACCGTCGCGATCTTACCCGACCCAAGACGACCCAAGACGACCCGATACTCCAGGCATCACGACCACCTTGACTATGGTTGAGATATAATATTGTTTTGTTGTTGAAAACATATTTATGAATTGATAAATTTTGAAAATCTGCATTATATCAGAAATATTGGCCTAATTGACCACTTGTGAGTTTCCGGCTATAAGGAAGTTTGGGCCGTATACAAAGTTGTTAAACAGAAATGCAGTAATGTAATGTAGGTTTTCGATGGATAGAAAGTACGGTGAATTTGGTTTTATGTGTTTATATATGCAATACAACTCTTATTTTAGCTCTTAATTCTGCTAAATGTCGATATAAATAACTCCACTTCCTTATAGCTTGAAACTCGCAAGTGGTCAATTCCTTAAGGGGAGATTTTTAGCTTGGTCCCTGGATATCCTTCAAGCTTAAGATTACACCCCTTTGAGCCCCTTTCAAGATAAATTTGTAAATTTTTCGGTAGAAAAAAAATCCCGGTATAAGCCGGTTCCTCTTAAATTACAGGCTCGCTATCGCTCGCCAGGATAAAATAGACACCTAAATGGCACGAAAGGTCTTAAAATTGACAGAAATTGGTTGAAAGTTCTTAAAATCGTAAAAATAATGGGGAAAACTTCTTAAAATTAGAAAAACAATGGGGCTAAACATGAGGGAGAAAGGAGTCAAGAAAAAAATCCCTCAAGTGGAAATCTCCCCTTAAGCTGTAATATTAATATTGGATTTTCTAACAGATGTGAGGGAGAGAGGAGGGGCCCAGTTTGTTCAGTTGAGGCTCGGCGGAGGAAGACATTGAGACCAACTGGAGAAACACAAACTGAGCCTTAACCACTTTCACCAACAAACTAGGGTAAGAACACAACAAAATAACCCCTTGAAGCTCTGACGCGTTTTAGCAGTTTATTTTGACTATCATTAGGCGATTTGATGCAGCTTAGAAAGGACCTGTGGGTATTAAAAGGATAAACATCATCTCAATCAGTGGTGATGGGCTGGTCTATCAGAGTGAGAACTGAGCAATCTCTGCCATACCCATAGCTTACTCTGACTGTTCCTTTTACTTTTATATTCTCTAGATCTCAAGTGACGGAGTCTCTTCCGTGGATTGACCTCCCAATCTATCAAGATTGGAAGCGAAAGAGTCACATTTTTCCTTTGCACCTCCACTTTCTCTTTATAATTGCTGAGGGGCACAGGGCCCTGGGTGGGGCTTTGGTTTCCCTGGCGTTTCCGCACCCTCTTCAGCTCCCCACCATGGAGTGGCTTCGGTCACCCAGGCTTTATTGTGGTAAGCAGGGAGGGTTCTGTGGGGGCGCTCGGTTGTGGCCTTGGCTTTGCTCTGGGCTTCGGGGCTGTTCGGCCAGGCAGCTTGGGAAACCACGACAACCCTCTGACTTCCATATACCCTTCCTAAACTGAATAAAATCGTCTAATAGCCAAAACACAGAACAGAAGCGCGTATTGGAGCTTGAAAGGGTTAATAGGGTTAATGGCTAATGGTTTATTTATTGGTATATAGATGTAATTATTTATAAATTAGTTTCCTCCCTAGACATCCGTCAAGCTTAAAAAACTTCCCCAAGATCCCCCTTAGACAAATTTGTAAACTTTTCGGTAGAAAATTGTCCAGGCCGAAGGCCGGTTCCTCCTACATCACAGGCTTGGTATCACTCGCCAGGAAACCTAAATAGCACGAAAGGTCTTGATGATGACACAAATAGGTTGAAAGGTCTTAAAATCGCCAAAGTAATGGGCTGAACGTCTTATAATCGGCAAAGTAATGGGGCTAAACATGAAGGGGGATCAGAAAAATGACTCATCTCTCCTTAACAATATTAAAAGCTTAGGTTACCATGTGTATAGTTTTCTCTAAGTTCCCATATACTGTATTCATTATATTATGAGCACCTATTTTTTAAGTTGTGTATTTAGGGCTTGGTCTTCTAGAACAAATTCTGGCGTTCCATATACTGTATTAATGCTAAAACATAGGGTTCATTACAAATACCTTATTTGTATTCAGAAATAGTTCTCTCAATCTTATAATTACCTCTCCAAAATTAGTTTAATGCCCACCACTCACTCAAAGACAACTGCAGAGGTTGAAGTAACTAAACAAAGTTTCTAAACACCCCTGATGGTTAAAAAGGCATTTAAGTATCCCAGAAAGGGCGCAAATTACGTCCTATTCGTTAAAGGTTTAATAATAATATTGTGGAATTTAGTCGGATGGTTTTTTTTTACTAGAAATTATAAACTTTGACCTTCTTTATAGGTAGGGCACAACTTATGAACATGTGACTTAAATTGCTTCAAATTCCATGTGTCCAGGCATTTTGGCTCGAACGTCCCTTGATTTTGGCCCTGTCACTCTTTCAACTCTGGGGGGAGGCACTCGATACAGGCAGTTCTGTCTTTTGTCTCCCTCACTCGCATAGAAAAAAATCATGAAGGGTCAATAACAGTTCCCGCCACTGCATTAAATTCTCCCCTCTGCCTTAACAAATTCAGAAGTATATATTCATAAACTACACTGCAGATAATTTCAATAATAAAGGTTCTAAAATATATAACGCTCATCAATGCAGGCTTATGTATAGTTACCAAAACCTGAACCTTGGACAATACGGTAGAGGACTGACTAGTTGCTCAACATCACTGGTTAAGGGGAGGTTTTTAGTTTGCTCCCTAGACCTCCATCAAGACCCCCCCCCCCCCCTTCGAGATAAATTTTTACATTTTTCGGTAGTAAAATATCCTGGTCGAAGGCAGTTTCTTCCAAAATGACAGGCTTGCCATCGTTCGCGAGAAAAAATTAGCTACTTAAATGGTATGACAGGCCTTAAAATTTACAAATTGGGGCAAAAAGTCTTGCAATATTCAAAACGAATAGTAGACGGTCATAAAATCTCAAACCGAGCTAAACATTAGGGCGAAGGGGTTCAGAAAAAGGCCTTAATGCAGTGGTGACTAGTTATTAGCGTTATACATCAAGATGTTAACTAATACTAACCTAATGTTTCAGATGTATGATAGACGTCCAGCCTGAGGGGGACAACAGACGGATGGTGGGACTCTTGGACCAACAACTCTCATCAACCACAACTGTAATACGTAATACGGGTCTGTCACTAAAATGTGTTAATGCAATCTTATTATGAAAGTGTATGCAATGTAATATTTTGAAGTTTGTTCTATAAAGTCAGTTTTAATAATTCTGATCTTAAATTTGACCAAGAGGCTAGCTATGGATACTGAATTAATAATTGGTGCCCTTTTGGCCTGAAGAATAATTGTCCTGGAGTACACACAGGCGGCTGAATTTTGTCTTCGTGGACGTAGCCTTTATAAATACTAAATATTTAAACTATTGTGCCTTATCCCCCAAAGTAAGATTAATTTTGCTGGCTACAGTTTAAAATATTATCATTGTAACTGGTCGACGATATCCGATAATCTTAAAATTTAAGTTAGAAATGTTAACCATCACAATTCTCAAAATGGGATTTGGTAACTTTCAATTCAGTTCTTATAATGTAATATCGAAGCTAATTTGTATAATTTTAATTTTTCAAAACTCTTTGGTTAAACTATTATAAGACTATAATAATAATATACTTAACTTACGTTGGCCAAAAAACTTGAATGACAAATTGGCTGAAATAGACCAGTTTAGTAATGCCTAATAAACTTCAAAATATTTCATAGACTATCATAAGTGGTGGACAAGATATAGGCTGCAGCTTTATCTAACTAGTTTAAAATTATTTCGTACAAATGGCAACACTGTTTATATAGTATGCAACAGATACTTTCCAAACTGAAATGTTTAGGAAATGGATAAATGGTGAAAACCGGCTTAATTAACTAAACTCGGTTCACTATAGGTAGGCAGAGATGCTTGTGATTTAGTAATGTGTATATTTATTGAACATAGTTTTAAATATAATTGCAATACATTTTTTCGAAATTCGTACCATATTTTGTCAGTATTCATTTTAGGATGGCAATTTAAGTCGAGGCATTGATTTCGAGCTAAAGGTACTGAAGAATTTATCGTGAATTAAGGAACCAAACTTTAATATATGTATTATACATATAAGTAATGCGAGTGCAACTGAATCCGCTGATGTGGAGAACTGGTGCTTATGACACTAGAAATTCCTAGTATTTATCACAAGTAATTGACACTAATGGTAGTGACAAACCAAGAGGAAAAAGTGTTCAAGGTTAATTGGGGATTACAGGTTAATTGAATTAAGAATATTTGACTTATAATCGTGCGACTATTTCTTGATTCGCTTTGGAAGAACTACTGAGAATGAAAGGGCTAGAAAATATGAAATTAATCATCTTACTCTGACGGGTCTTTCCTGGGTTGTAGAAAATCGAGGTAGCAAGCAACTTAATTTGGCGTAATTTCATTGAAAGCATTAATATTGATGATCAGGTCAATCTAATAGATATTCTGGCTTTCACGAGAAGATATCGATCGGTTAAGGACCACAAGGAATCAATGGGGTACACATTACATATACCCTTAGAATCAAACAGGTCATTCCTAAACGGAGTAAAATTGTCTATGGGTACCCATAATAAAGTAAATAATCATAGTGACAGTATAACCAAAAACAATATTACTGACCGGTATTTACTAAACTCGGGGAATCGAAAGCGCTTAAGATTATCCAAATTAACCCTCAAACTCTTGACAGGTTCTTTTTAAAGTAAACTAAAATCGGCTGGAGGTAGCTATGATAAAAAACACATTTGGGTCCTCTGCTTAAATGGGTTATGGAATTGGGTAAAATTATATTGATAATTAATGATTCTTACGACTTACTGAATTCCAGTTTTCCACATCTGATTAGTGTTCACATTACGTAGCTCTTCAAAGATCCTGAGAAGTTATGTCTTGGCCATCTTGTAGTGGGAGTTTCCCAGGAGGGGTCTTGAGTATATCAAAATAGGTTTGATTGACTAGACTATAAACCAAATATAATACAGCAGTTGTATATAGATCGACCTTCCCTTGATTATTAGATATAAATAAAGTTAAGTAATACCCCGTTTTAACATTAATCAACTACAAACCCCAATGCACTTGAATACACTAATGAAAGCATATGGTCTTCACGGGATTACAACTCGGTACCTTTCTATCCTTAGGTGGATTTAGCAATATCAATATGCTTCTAAAAAGTATATTCTCAAGACAAAAATATTATTCTTTTGCATAAGTTCTATAAATTCATAGTTTTATTATAATATCAGTGTTGTCAAATGTACGAATATTCCTTTAGTTGGATATATAAAAAATGCTGCTAGTTAGTCGAAACCAAAATAGTTCGCCCAAAATCCTGCTCAAATACAGTGTAATTGTAAGTTATATAAATTTGTCTGACAGTTCTCAATTGCTTCCAATAACCTGTGACTAGTAAGATTGCTTTAAAGTCATATAAGTGTCGGCGAACTATTTATATTGACTGTACCCTTATTAATATGTAGTCACTTTAGTCTTTAAGTAAATACAGTCAGTTTTATATAAGTTATGGAAAACACTGGAGACTAAGAAAAATATAATTATTTGAATCTACTATATAACTGCATTCACTTGTATCAATGTGACCAATATAACTCACTAAATGTTGGTTTACCCTGCTGAGATAGTTATAAATGCCACTGTAGATGAAGATTATCATAGACCAGCTTTGAGTAAATTGGAAATCGGTTTAACCTAGTGTCCAAAGTAACTCCAGATAAACATAGAACTATCAAATCAATTGAAAATACTAAAGAACCATAATATAGGCCTCTACTGTAATATGTAAAACAGGCTGCTCATAATGTCAGATACTGTCCCAATTTTCACTAACGACTACGAACAGGGCATCTATTACAAAATTGTTACCAAGGTCCATCCAAAGTTTGATTTGTTAATGTTAATCCTAGGTGGACTCTGTAAGCTTTTAGATAGTTTTTTATGAGCACTTATGCCTCGTTTTAAGCAGTTATCCCCATGATCCGAACAATACCTCTTCAATTATCAGTCCCTCCATGGCTAAGTACTTCAAATTTATTTGTATTAGTTATAGAATTACTTAACGTCAAGCCTACATGCCTAGTGATAAATATTCAAAAGCATAAATTGTTGTACTGTAAATTGGATTATCTCCTTATGACTACTTTAAAGGTATTAAAGCCTATTCGTACAACGGATATAACTTTAGAATTATGACTCCTGTCTTTAGAATAATAGCAGTCCTAATGCTTTACTTACAAGGTCCATTTGTTTAGGTAATTATTGACAACCGATATTAAAGTCTTTGATAAATTTGTTCTACAGCTGGCATAGTTTTGTTTTTAGTGTGATAAAATAAATGTGTTCAGGGATCACTTAAATTCTACAAGAAAGTGTTATATAATCCTGTTAGAAGAGTAAATTTAAACTTTAACCATTATTCTCCAGTGTTTACCCCAAGTCTTGAATAATAGTATCAATAGTTGCATTAACAATATAAGCCATTTACAATAACTTGGTATAATTTAGAATTTAAGACCTGATTTAACTAGTTATTAAATTTAATTGGTTAATGAATAACAAATGTAATCTGTTACTAATTATTTGTCTTAGCTTTCATAATTCCATTAATACAGAACTATACTGTAAATGTAAAGTAAAATGTCAAAGTTGATGCATTGATTTGGAATATATCAATGAGTGAATGAAGGGTGTCTTACTTTGTTTGGGCACACAGTTTTCTATCTCATTCTATTTCTTTCCTTTTAGTTGGGGCCTCTTGTTCCCCTTGACTTATTAATGAAGTTAGGTAGACTGACTGACTGACCTGTTTTTCCCATACAACAATATTTAGCTTTGCTCACCGAATCGTCGCTGTTCGCTGCAATGGTGCCTCTCCATGATGCTTTCTCGCTCCACTGTTGAAGTCTCTCTCTCAATCAATCGGTCACCACTGTTGAAGGGTCCATTGATGCTGTGGCAGTCGTTGATGTGTGTCCAATAGTTGCTGTTGATAGAACATCACCGTCGCTTTGCTCTCGTCTGTCCACATCTTGTTTGAATCCCACCTTTCGACCTGAATAAAGTCATATTCAATGACTAGACTCCTCACCATCCACCAATTTATGCTCACACTTCACTACCTACCAACTCAAATGGAATACCTACATTCTCATACTGAATACTCCACCTTACTCAATATCTCTCCATATATATATTCAACACATAAACATCTTCAAAAAGACAGATAATCAATATACCAAACAAATCTTAGTCAAAACAGATAAATTTGTTTGACCAACCATAGCAACCTCGCTCCTACCTCATTGTTAATTCCTTGTCTGTTGTCGATGTACTCGGTCTGCTGTCACCCGTTCTGCTGTGCCTAGCCTTTTCTGCTGTCTGCTGCATCTGCTTTACTCCTACCGTTTGTCCTTCTTGATACTGTCTTCTCATATCCCATACTTGACACCGACGACTTCTTGACTGCTTCCTGACAATAAAAAATACATTAAAAATATATTCCTGACTTTTCTTGTGTGTGTTTGGGGGCGTGTTGCAGGGAGGGTATTGATGTACCAGGGAAGGAGGGAAAGAAGACAGAATAGATTTAGCCAGAATACAGAATAGAACTAGTGTGCACAATAGAACTGAATAGAACAGACTAGGGCTGAATTGAAGATTTATCTGGGATGGGGATAGGATGAACTACCAGGGAAGGGAAGGAAAAACTCTTAGCGGGTGTGGGATGGTTATATAGGAGACTGAACGAAAAATATTAATATATAAGAACAAACTAGAACTCTTCCAGAGTCTCTTCCCCCCCCCCCCCCACGACCCTCCCCAGGACCCCCACCCTACCCCTGGTACCCCCCCCAACCCCTGGGTCCCCCTCACAACCCCCCCCCCCCCCGCTACCCCCTCAGGACCCCCCCTCTACCCCTCAGGACCCCCCCTCTACCCCCTCAGGACCCCCCCTCTACCCTCTCAGGACCCCCCTCTACCCCCTCAGGACCCCCCCCTCTACCCCCCCTCAGGACCCCCCTCAGGACCCCCCCCCCCCCCTCTACCCCCTCAGGACCCCCCCCTCTATCCCCTCAGGAACCCCCCCCCCCTCTGGACCCCCCTCCCCTCTCAGGACCCCCACCTCCACCCCCTTCCCCCTTTACCCCCTCAGGACCCCCGCCCCCCTCCTTGAAACTCTTGTATTTCTGGTGCCTCAATATTATCTTGTTTTTACAGATGTGATGTGTTGCTGTGACCAGACTAAGGACCCTGGACCAATGGAGAACACTACCTATTTTAATAAAAAAATAACCTATTTGAATCTTGACTATTGATTCCAACCTGTTGATGTAATCCAATATTGTAGATCAATCTTATATGTCTGATAGTTATTCATATTAAATTTGAATGCACAAAATTTAACTAATTGTTGTAATCCAATATCGCAAATATTTTTTGGGTAACTAACATTAATAGCAATTCATATGAATTTTGGAATGAATAGAAAAATATATTTGAACAAATTACTACACGCCAATACCCTCGATAAATCTAAAGAAAACTTTACAAATTATTTTTAATTAAAAAAAATGAAATATTGGAATACATTGCCAGAGAATAGAAGCGGCAAGTTCACGAAACAAACTACCAAATATAATGTCTGGGTGAGGAGGATGACTTTCAATACCTAATATGTTTAGATTCTTGGAGAGTTAGGTAGGTAGGAAGAGCTATATGGGTTTGGGATAAGCAGGCAAATAGCAATAGTTACATGGGATAGATCATGATAGTTACATTGGCAGATATACACCTGTTACATGGGAAGAATAGATCAGTAGATATATAGTTCAGGAATATATAGCTTAGTTAACCCAGTAATTACATGTATACAATAGTTTCAAATTCCATAACACATCATCCTAACTTGCACATAGCTCCAGTCGCATATGATAACTTTAGTATTTAAATAATTAACTTTGGCATAGGTAATACTTTGATAGACTCCCATGTCATATTGAGAACACCGAACACTACCAACACAATAAATATTAGAACACGCCAAATCACCAAATGCCACGGTCATCACACAAAGTACACTACCAACACCTAATTTCACTGCCAACAGACCTAACTTCACTGCCAACACTTCAATAACCCTACCTATTCAACAAATTTCACTGCCAACACATGTGCTTCTTTATTGTACATGGCTCCAGTGGCATTTAACCTTCAATTATTATATTAACTAAAACATATACCACTTGGCCAACACCACGTAATTACCAAGACCACTGAATATTACCAACACCCTAAATCACACTGCCAACATTTAAGTTCAATAATTGTCAACACCTCTCTGGCAACAATCCACACTTTCCTTTGCCAACAGTCGTACACGCATTTAATCGGCATAACACTAACTTACCTAATTTGACAGTACAATTTTAACACCTAATCATACACACTTAAGTCGCGTAATGAATACACCTACCCTACTTTGATCATGTACTCTGCCAACATCCACAAATCACATTTCCAATACACTTGACCACAATGCCAACTGAAATCATTTTGCCAACATCCTTACATAACACTACACATTCACACCACACACTGCAAGACCAAAAACTAATTCTGAAAACGAACCTCTCCCAAAAGTTGCACACTAGTTTCAAAAGTATTAAACACTACTTGATAAGCAGAATTGGTTAGGGTTGGGCTATAAACTAGAAGTTCGTTAACACAGGCTTACCTCATTACTGCCTGGTGGGAGAGGGAGATAGTCCATGTGTAGACTTATGTTAACTTGGCTGATGAACTAGATTGAACCTTAGAAGAATTATATAAGGACAACACACTTAAGAACATTGAAAAGATTATAAAAGTATTACTTAACAGCTGGCTATTAAACAAAAGTTAAACTGAAATCAATAATTAAGAATTATAAAAAATGACAACTGCATTGCCAATGAAATTCAATATAAGCTTAAAATTCAAAATAAATATATGAAAAATTACCGAAACCCCAATGGGTATTGGAAAATTAATAATTATAAAGTTGTACTTAAAGAAAATTACTGTACATATAAATATTGGGCAAATAATGTGAACCAAAAGTTATACTATGGTCACAAAGCCAAGTTGGGTATAAAGTACTTTAGGTACGTAATATACAAGCAAAACTGTTTTCATAAGAGATATAAAACCAGTAAGGGTAATACAAAAATAACGAAGTATTGAAAGTATATGTTTTTTGTAAGATAATATAAAAATTTATGTCCGACTCAGATCAATAAAATACTAAGTCTATATATTCTTTTTACTATCCATTATATTTTTTTCTCCTGTTATTTTAAAGTTTATATACTGTATGTACAGTGTTTTGTAAGATATTATACAAATGTATGTCTGACTGATCAATAAAATACTAAGTCGATATATTCTTTTTAATATCCATTATAATTTGTTCTGTTAATACAAGTTTATATAGTCCGTTTTCAAGTAATATATAATTATTACTTTAAGTTATTCAAGTATAGTTTTTCTAAGTTAATTGTTTTATTTTTGAAGTTCTTTTCATATTCAGTATATTTTCTAAGTCCATATATTGGAACTTAATTTATAATTGAGAACTTTTTTTCTAAGTTTTCTTTTCATATTCAGTATATTTTCTCAGTTCTCTTATATGTGTATAGTTTCATATTTTATTTATTTTTGTTTCTAAGTCCATATATTGGAATTTTATAAGTTCTCTTTTCATATTTTTTTCTAAGTCCATATGTTGGAAATTTATTTATAATTGAGAACTATTTTTCTAAGTTGTTATCAGTTATAAAAGTCATAGCTTATAATATAGTGATCAATAAAAGATAGAAGTTATTATTTATTTTTTTATTAAGCAAAGTTCGCGTGACAAAGACGATATATAACAATATTATATCAAGTGAAGTTAATAGCAAATACAGAGTTATGAATTCAAGTGATAGAATATATCATAAGTTACATTTAAGGCAAATACAATCATTATTGAAATTAAAGCAAAGCAAAATATTGAAGCTGAAGGAGGGAACCAACTCGGGGGGGGAGGGGGGACATCATCAAAGCAACAAAACTGTGAAGTAATAAGAAAAATAGCAAAGATTAGAGTAAAGGTAATAAGACCTATCTCATCTGAAAGGGAAAAATAGATTAGCCTAACCTAACACACACCATTCATACCATGCAACTACGACTACATACTACGACTACATACTACGACTACTACTACGACTACATACTACGACTACATACTACGACTACATACTACGACTACATACTACGACTACATACTACGACTACAAACTACGACTACATACTACGACTACAGACTACGACTACGACTACAGACTACGACTACAGACTACGACTACATACTACGACTACATACTACGACTACAACCTAACCTAACCTAACCTACCCTCCCCTCCTAACCTAACCTACACCACCACCACTACGACTACATACTACGACTACATACTACGACTACATACTACGACTACATACTACGACTACATACTACTACTACAAACAAAACAGGAATATCACTCCCCTTGTATGGTAGTGGCGTGAGCAGTTTCTCGCAGCAACCGGCAGAGTCCACAGGCAGCAACCGGCAGAGTCCACAGGCGGCAGAGTCCACAGGTGGCAGAGTCCACAGGCAGCAGAGTCCACAGGCGGCAGAGTCCACAGGCGGCAGAGTCCACAGGCAGCAACTCCAATCCTGGAAACGAGAAATAAAACATAAATTTAGGATCTTTAAATAAATACATAAATATAACTATATTATTCTGCTTATACTGTTCACAACAAGTAGGCAAATACTGATTTTTAATGTTTCCAATTTGAGTATTTTAGTTACAAGAGTTAAGCAAGGAAATACGATGTTAATTATCAAACAATTATAATGAAAGAATGAAGCTAAATACTTTCTGATTACTTTTTAAATATGAACAGTATAACAACAGGCACAATTTATAATTATATATTATCATATATTAACCCTTTGAAGATTATGATGCATTTCAACAGTTTATTCTGGCTATTGTTAGACGATTTTGTACAGATTAGAAGGGTATATAAAAGTAAGAGGGCTAATTGAGATAGTCTTTACGCTTCTGATGCCTACAGATCCTTCCTAAGCTGTATAAAATCGCTTAATGATAGCCACAATGAATTATCAAAATGCGTCATAATCCTGGAGGAGCTAATAGTATAGTAAGGGCATCAGTAACTTACCCCAGACAGTTGGTAGGTTGTGGTGTGTTGGTAGTTCAGTGATGGTGTTGGTAGCTTCTGGTGTGTTGGTAGTTCAGTGATGGTGTTGGTGGTAGTTCAGTGATGGTGTTGGTAGCTTCTGGCAGAGTCCATAGTTCGGTGGGGGAGGTGGGACGCAAACACCAAATCAACTCCTGAAAAAGATCAGAAAAAATAGGAATGTGAGACTAAGGAATACTTACACAGCACGGGATAGGGATATAATGTTTACCCATTAAGTACTGGTGACGTCTTTTTTATAATATTCTGGCAACTATCAGATTGTCTTATTCAGCTTAAAAAGGACGTATACCAATTAAAAGGCTACAGACAATCTCAATTAATCCTTTTAGTTACCATATATCCTTCATAAACTTAAGAAAATCGTCTTAATGCAGCTGAAATAATAACAAAAATATATCATCGGTATTGCTAGGGTTAACGCTACATCTTTCTAACCTAACTTCCTCATATCTAGTCCCTGTTTCTCTTCAACTGACGGTAAATTTCAAAGTTTCCATCAAGATTTCTCAGTTACTTTGAAGATTTTGTAGTGAAATATGGTGCTAATTACTGTATATAAACTTTGTCTTAATATGATGCAGAGACATAGTAGTTTGTAGTGAAACATGGTGCTAATTATATAAACTTGGTCTTAATAGGATGCAGACATAGTAGTTTGTAGTGAAACATGGTGCTAATTATATAAACTTGGTCTTAATAGGCTACAGACACATAGTGGCTTCATATTTTTCCATTTAGTATCGATAAATTAGCTGCTAAGGGATTCAATTTACCGTCAGATGAAATGAAACAGAGTATAGAAACTCCCACGTGATTAACCCCTTGAGGATTATGACCAGGTTTTGGCAGTTTATTCTGGCTATCAGACGATTTTATTCAGGTTAGGAAGGGTCTATGGAAGTCAGAGGGTAAATTGAGGCAGTATTTACCATCATAATTCCCATAGATCCTTCCTAAACTGTATCAAATCAACTAATGATAGCCAAAATGCACCACAATCATCAAAGGGTTAATAATCGATTATAATATTCGACTAAGAAATATTTACAGGTACATCATATTCAACATAATATAAAATACCTTACTGTAAAGTACGGATCATACAAATAATGAATTTAAATATTTAAGTGATAAACCATAAAATATTTACAAAGTGCGGAATATGTTGACAGTACAAAGAACCGAGTTGCCTTTAAAAATCTCTACAGAACTGGGTTGTATAGAAAGCGGTAGTGCGCGCGTTGGTCCTGGGGCTGGCTAGCTGGCTGAGTCACCCCAAAACGCCTAAAACGCCCGAAATGACCACGCCCAAAATTAACGCTACAGCATTCTAACCTACACCAATGGATTTAACGCATCATTTTAGACTTCCTTTATATACTTTTTTCTTTGTTGGACTTGTGCTAGATTCTCCATATTCGCCTCTCCTGAGCCAAGAATTGAAATGTTCAGTCACAAATGTCAAAGTTGGATAACTTTTGCAATTATTAAGTTACAAGGCTGAGACTTTAACAATGGGTAGGCCTATTTATTTAGAGAAATGAATCTTCTTAGATTTTTTTAATTTTATTTCTTTCGAGAGATATGAATAAATTAGTGCCGCTCTATTCGTAAAACGGGAATTATAAGTAAATATGGTTGGAATTAGCTGTTCACTCACACAATTGTGTACTCAATTATTTAATACGCTTTATATGAATAGTCACTCAAGTAGGAAACTGTAATAATAACTGAATAATGTAGATAATAAAGTACTTGGTGATCCACGCACTCTGGCCCAGTCTGGCTGCCTGGTGCCAAGTCCAGCCAAAAACGCCCTAATTCGCCACGCCCATATAACCTACACTTTTCTAACCTAAACATAATTAATAACCAATTTGAATACTCGACTACGAATTAGTAAAAAGTCCAAGTTCTAAATAATACTAATAAGAACTTTTAATCACTAAAATATTCGACTTTGAAATATTAACAACGTACGGATCTTTATAGTATTAATTAAATACACACAATAATAAACTGAAGTATTTACAAAGTGCGAGATATGTTGACAGTGAAAAAGAACCGAGTTGCATTTAAACGTCTCTAATGAACTGTGTTGTATAGAAAACGGTAGCGCGCGGGTGGGTCCTGGGACTGGCTGCCTGCCTGAGTTGCCCAAAAAACCCTAAAACGCCCGAAATTACCACGCCCAAATTAACGCTACAGCATTCTAACCTACACCAATGGATTTACCGCATCATTTTAGACTTTCTTTATATGCTTTTTTCTTTGTTGGACTTGTGCCAGATTCTCCATATTCGCCTCCCCTGAGCCAAGAATAGAAATTTTCAATCACAAATTTCAAAGTGGAATAACTTTTGCAATTATTAAGTTACAAGGCTGAGACTTTAACAATGGGTAGGTCTATTTATTTAGAGAAATGGATTTTCTCAGATTTTTTAATTTTTATTTCTTTCGAGAGATATGAATAAATGAGTGCAGCTTTATTAATAAAACGTGAAGTATAAATAAATGTGGTGCAAAGCAGTTGTTAATTTACATATTTATGCACTCGATTATATATTCCGTTTTATATGAATACTTTCAAATAAAAGAAACTGTAATAATAACTGAATAATGTAGATAATGAAGTACTTAGTGATCCACGCACTCTGGCCCAGTCTGGCTGCCTGGTGCCAAGTCCAGCCAAAAACGCTCTAATTCATCACGCAATATTAAAGCTACACCTTTCTAACCTATGCCATTCAATTTACCACATAATTAAACCCTTCAATACAACGTTTCTTTATATAACTTGTCACGGGTTTTCTCTATTCCCATTCCTAAGTCCACAAATCGCACTTTTTTTCTTCTCAAGAAGTCAGAATTCCTAGACACACCATGGTATTATCAGTGGTAATTACTGTAAGTTTCATATTTCTAGTAATTGTTGAACATTCAAATTGTGAAAAGAAAACTAATTATTGGCCTACTTGTCGTGAACAGAGTATAATGAGATGGGCAGTAACTCACCTCAGATAGACGGTAGGTTGGGATGTGTTGTTGGCAGAGTCCACAAGCAGCAACTCAAATCCTGAAAAAGAGAAGAACAAAAATAATTAATAATTTATTAGAATATTCGACTACGAAATAGTAAATAGTACAAGTTCTAAGTAATAGTAATGAGAACTATTAATCACTAAAATGCTCGACTGAGAAATATTAACAAAAGTACGGATCTTTAAAATCAATTAAATAAACACATTAATAACTGAAGTATTTACAAAGTGCGGGATATGTTGACATTACAAAGAACCGAGTTGCATTTAAACGTCTCTACTGAACTGTGTTGTATAGAAAACGGTAGGGCGCGGGGCTGGCTGCCTGGCTGAGTCCCAAAAACGCCCAATATCACCACGCCCAAAATTAAGGCTACAACATTCTAACCTACACCAATGGATTTACCGCATCATTTTATATTTACTTTTTTTACTTATTTCTTTGTTGGACTTGTGCCAGCTTCTCCATATTCGCCTCCCCTGAGCCAAGAATTGAAATTTTCAGTCACAAATTTCAAAGTTGAGTAACTTTTGCAATTATTAAGTTACAAGGCTGAAACTTTGACAATGAGTAGTTCCTGTTGTTTAGAGAAATGAAGCTTTTCAGATTTTCTAAATTGTATTTATTTCGAGAGATATGAATAAATTAGTGCCGCTCTATTCATAAAACGTGAATTATAAGTAAATGTGGTTGAACTTAGTTGCTCACTCACATAATTATGCACACAATTATATATTCCGTTTTATATAAATACTGATAAAACGAAGATACTTTTATAATAACTGAATAATGTAGATATTGAAATACTTGGTGATCCACGCCCTCTGGCCCAGTCTGGCTGCCTGGTGCCAAGTCCAGCTTAAAACGCCGAATTCACTACGCCCAAATTAACCTACACCTTTCTAAACATATATGAGCAAGCCATTTTGTCTACACAATTAGAACTATCTATTGTCAAAGTTTCAGCCATTTAACTCGAAAACTGCAGAAGTTACAGAACTTCCAGTTGTTTTTACCTAGAAATACGATTTATGGGTTTACCGAGTGAGAATAGAGACAATTCATGAATAGTTTCTAGGGTAAATAAATGATGCGGAAATCGAATGACGTATGTTAGAACAAGCAAAATACGTAAGATATTAATAGATTAGCGCGACGTTCCACAAACCGATTTGTAACTGAGCACTTGGTGAAATGATTAAGTATTTACTATTTATTAACAAATATTATACATTTTCATTAACAAACAGTAATATAAAGAAACCGTATAGCATCTAAGTCCTGATTATCCACGCACTCTAAAGTATGATATATAAAACTATGGCCGATATTAAATGTTTACTTTCACAATTTGCTAGTTATTTATACACACCGTTTCAGATATACACTTACACCAGTACATAATGTGTTTTGTTTTTGTTTTTTATAATCCTGTGTAGCGGGAAGACCTGTACTTATATCTCAATAATTTGGTAATGTCAGACTATATG